>PRKT01000295.1:523402-589688 GCA_003671525.1 Saccostrea glomerata | reverse complement strand
GGGAGGGTGCTCTATTGATTATATAGTGCAAATACATTAAATCTTTGAAAATTTTATTCTCTGTCTCAGGGTATGAAGCAGATGAACTACCTATATAGTTATGATGAGCAAGGGCCCTAATCTTGCAGAATTGTGAATTTCAAGGCTCCAGGGTCAGGGGTGGGGGTGGGGCTCTACTTATATACTGAAAATGAATTAATTGTTTGAAATCTGCTCCTTTGTATTTATAAACATTTATTTATTTTTTGATAGGCAATTTTAAGGGTGCCTTTTTAAAATTTGTGCAATGTGTAGACCTAGGGTCAGGGGTTTATTTCACAGTGTTAGGGTCACTACTGATTATTGCTGAATATTACTGATTAGTTGGAATGCATTTTTGTTCCCATACCTTGCGTATGGGTATTCAGTACCCCTGCTAGGTGATCATGAATAATTCATGAATTTCCTTGAATTTTTCATGAATTTTATTCATAAAATGTTCATGAAATGTTCATGAAGATCCTATGAACTTATTTTTGGACATTTTCAAATCAATAAACCAAGCTAAGCAATTGCTAAGTGTATTGTTATGATGTTCAATGGTGCCTCTTTCAAAATTGTGAATGCAATATAGCATCTGGCTTAAAACATGAATCAAATTCAATAACTAGAAAGTTGTTGCAGAATGCTCAGGTGACCTATAAGGCCCGTGGGCCTCTTGTTATTTAAACATCTTATTTTTAAAATTAATATATATTTATTATTTTAGGTTACTGATGTATTATTACTGGGTGATTGGAAGTGGATATGCTACTAAAAAGGAGATAGCAATAGAAGACCTGAAAATGGTAAGATGTTTAGAAGTTACATGTCAGGGACTATATATCATAGAGTGAAAATGAATTTATCTCTTCTGCTTCTAACTAACTAGCACACTAAAGTAGTGCATAAGTATGATGAGCATAAGGTGTCTTCTCCTAAATTGTGAAATTTATGGCCCCCAGGTTCAGTAGTTGTCAATAGGAATGGACTTATTGATCATATACCCAAAATGCATTAAATCTTTGAAAATGTATTCTGCTCCTTCTTACGTAGCAGACAAACTAAATGCATGCTTATGTTGAGCAAAAATGCTTCTATTATGAAATCCATGGCCACTGAACCAGAAGTTATTGAGTCAGGGAAGGGCTTGTTTAATTATATGACCGTATGGAAATTTTTACTCAGCTGTAAAAGAAGTTATTTCCCTTTGTTAGGCACCCATGATCATTAATCACAGTAAATAATGTATTTGATAAGTTAATGACAGAAAAAGTGAAAGAATACTAAAAGAATTGTTTATGTATAATACAAAAAGTAGATTATGATACTCGGGTAGACTTGTAAATAATAAATAAAGAAAACTGAGACAAAAATACGTTATATTTGCTTGTTTTACTATGTTAATTCATGTACTGTGTTTTAGGCTTCAAAGAACAAATGAATTGTTGAATCCTTCACATAGTTGTATCATACTTAAGGTTGAATCCTTCACATAGTTGTATCATACTTAAGGTCCTTGGACACCTTGTTTTAAAAAATGATGTTTATCTTTCAGGAGAAGATGGACACTAAGTTTCTCCTGAAGCGAATTAACAAGGAAAAGGAGGAACTGTTGAGGAAAGACAGTGATTGTTGATACTCAATGGACAAGTGTTTAAGGGATAGCTATGGTATTGTCATTAAGCAACAGTAGCATTGTCATAGCTAAAGAAGTGGCATCATTGTCAAAGTAATAGCATTGTTATAGCAATTATGTCATTGTCAAAGCAATAAAACTAGTATCACTGTCATATAGTAAAAGCAAGGGGAAGTACAGTCATTGATAAAAGATAGATACAGAATCTAGTAATTTTTGGTTACATGGGCCATTTTTTATATTAAATTTTACATCTTTTGTATGTTTTATGAACTTATGTCACTTTACATGCATTTTGATCATATTGTATAGTACCATTTTTTTCATACAGCTACATGCAAGTTAGCATAAACATATATATTTTATATGCCTTAATACAACCTTTACTTTTTATTCCCATCTAATTGTGATGATATTTATACATTTACTTCTGTCAGCAATATAAATATAATATGACTTGTGTTCATTATTTCTTGTAAAAGCTTATTTTAACTTGAGATTGCATTGTAGACCAGTAACACATTGTCATATTAGTAATACATGTAGTAACTTTTATACAAGATATTTTTGGGAAAAAAATGACTTACAATGTTTACATAGATCTCGTTGCAATGCAAATTTTCCTCTTCGCTTTGTAACAAAAAATGGTGAAATAGCACTTGTGTTCATTAGACTGCAATGTTTAATTAGAAATATGGTTGTAATATACTCATTCTTATGTTTGTCATTGTGGGATATATTGTCAGTAAACAGAAAATTGAATCTCCATATAAGGGGGGATCTCATTTTAAGTTGAGTGCAAACTGTAAAAGATTGCTAACAGGAAATAACCTATAGCAAACTTTATGTTAATGTTCACTTAGTAATAGCATTCTATTAGAGATTCTGAAGTGTTTAATGTCATAGAAAGTAACTTTCAATATTAACAAACAAATGTTGCATGACTTATTTAATATCTTGATCAAATGATTCAGTGGAAAATATGCCAAAATTAATCATAAATTGAAGACTATTTGCTTATTTTTAGGGAAAAAGTGTTAATGCATCTTTTTAACTATATTCATATACTGTGTCATTGTTGTGAAATAGGCTGCATTTCATTTTATTAGTTCACCTGAGCGGAAAGCTCAAGAGAGCTTTTCTGATCAAAATTTGCCGTTGTCTGTCACCGTTATTGTTGGCGTCGTTGTCATTAACTTTTAACATTTTCATCTTCTTCTCAAGAACCACTGGGCCTAATTCAACCAAACTTGCCACAAAGTATTCTTGGGTAGATGGGATTCAAGTTTGTTCAAATGAAGGGCCAAGCCCTCTTCCAAGGAGAGATAATTATGAATTAATGAAAAATTAACAGTATCTTTTAAAAATCTTCTTCTCAAGAACCACTGGGTCAGGAAAAATGAAACTCAAGTGGAAGCATCCAAGGGATCCTTGGAAAAATCTTTAAAAATCTTCTTTTCAAGTATGGCAAAATCACATGTATGCTAAATTTTTATATTGACATTCTCAAGTACAGGTAAAAGAAAATTCAAATCCCCCCTCCCCCAACAAGTATACTTTTCAATACTGAGCCGATTTGTGTTTTTTAACTAGCCCATGTGCTCAGGTAAGCGATGTGGCCCATGGGCCTCTTGTTTCAAATGTTACATCTTACAGGCAGCCTGTATAATTAAGGGCATCACTAGTCAGATTTAAAACTTTTTAAAATACAGTTTCATTCTTTTCATTGGCATTCATGTGAGCTTTACTCTATAAGTGTTGTATCTGATATTCAGATTTTAATTTATTAGAGGACCAACATTTGTTACTTGTCTTTATATTTATTAATTACTTTGTTAATGTTATTATTTTTTATTGTTAATGTATTTATAAATTGGTATAGAATATTGAAGCTTTCATAAGTAAAAAATGATATCAGATTAAATGGTTTTTTGTTATTAGTGTCACTGGATGAATATTAAAAACAATTCTACTAATATGGTTATTGCACAGATCAAAGAAATGCTAAAGTCATTATTCTCCAATAAATCACAAACCTTATCAAAAAATTACCATGTATCAATAACTTTAAATTGATTCCCTTTAATTTTGACTGCTCTTACTAAGTAAAGGACAGAGGTCTCTTTTAATTGTGATGCTTCTTGGTAGGAGATATTTTGTTTTGAATACAAAAAACTTTCTCTACGGACTTAAGGTTTTTATTGCCAACAAAATCTCCAGACTATTGGGGTACTTCACCAAGAATTTCTTTGTTGATGGAATTTCATCATCACAAACCACGGTTTCAAGTCCACAAGCCCCCCTCAATAGATGATAGAATTGATGTGAAACACCTGGGTTATCGTTGATGCGCTGATAGAATCGCTGTGAATCCCCCGTGGGTAACTGAGGATGCGGGAATTTATATCTTAAATATAAATGACATGGTTTGTAGCATGTCTGGATTTCTTAATACTAATGAAGTTTTCCTACCTTTCGAAACCATATTCTGTGTCATCCCAACCAGAGGCCATTACTGTAACTGATATGTGTACAACTAAATATTCTTAGTTTGAATTAGAGCATATATATTTTTATTGAATACCTAATTAACAACTACATGTATTGTAGAGAATATTAATTTTAAAAAAACAGACTTTATTTTAATAGCTTATTTGGTTATGCATGTATGTATGGAGTGAGTGAACAATTTGCCATGGCAATATAATGATATGTTTCATAATTTTTTTTAATTTTAAACAATGCAGGAGTTATTCCCCTTTATTCATAAGAAACAAAATATACGTCCATGCATATCTTTTCACATTATTTAAAAAATAAATTGTAATATCTGTTGTCCAGACAGTATATCAATGTCCAGACAGAATAACAATGGTTAGACCTAGATTTTTAAATTATGAACTAAAATGTATTTCTCTGAATTTGAGAATCTTGAAAATTATCTCTCATAAAAAAGACAACAAAAGTTTTTGGTAATAAAATATTTACCAAATCAAATACAATTAAAGGTTATATAAATAATAATATCATGTAACAAATACTATTTTTAAAATTAAGTAAAATCCCTGCCTAGATAAAGAGAATTGGTTATTGCATAACAATTTAGTTTCTAATAGAAGATGCCGTCAAAGTTTTCTTTTGAATTCTAGGATGAGATCTTTCCATGATCCATCGGTCCAGTTGTCTAGTCTCCTCCTCCCCCTCAGGTTCATGTCTTTATTGTAGTAAGCTGTGAAAACAATATGTTCCCACGACGGAGGATCAATAGCACCTGGAAAAGGAAGAAAATTCTTTACACGTACTTGTTGTAGTTAATATTTCATATAGGGATTTCATTGGAAAACATACTAATGTCACTGAATCACATACCTTTGATTTTCACATTATCATCTATCAGTAAGTGTCCACTGACCATAGTTTTGTCTCTGGTAAGTATGATTTTATTTATCCAGTTCTTCCCTAGATAATGCTCAACCCACATGAACTGCAAATAATTGTAAATGGATACAATAATAATTTTTCTTGGATCTCAATATTTGCTAGACTAATTGAGTTCATTTTAATGCATAAGGTAGGACACTCTTTATTTTCTCACAATGAAGTTCAGATATAGTGATTCAAATTGTGTGTGTTTGTTTGTGGATGTGTTATGTGTCAAATGGAAGTGACATCAATTGCATAATGTTTGATGTCTCTCGTTTCGAGGGGATACTCCACTTGTGGTGCCCTTGTTATATTAGATTTTACATATCTGTGTTTCCTTCCTCCACATGTTAAGTATTATTGGTATAATTTAACAAATATTAAACTTTTGAAAAGAGTGGTTATACTGCAGATATAGCCACTCAAAATAGCTTGCAAGTGCCACTTTCATCCGAACTAAAAAAAAATTTCCTTTGAAGCAAAATTTTTCAAAGTTTGGTCTGGTTTTACTTGAAGTACAGAATGGACCTGCTCCAAATTCCTATATGTTTAATAACCAAAAAAGTATTAGCCAGATTCAGCATCTAAATCAAGTCAAGAAGAGTTGATTAGGTAAACCTAGAAGCATTATCCCTGCAAGTACAAGTGTTATGATGAAGGGCTTATAAACTTTAATATGGTCCACCATCAAGAAAAATTAAGGTAAGATTTAATATCAGAAGTAATTTAAGTCTGGCAGCTTCATCACAAGATCATCATCCATGCAAGCTTGTTAGGAATAGACCTGTCCAGAAAAATGTGATGTTGTCATTCATCTGGAAAATGCAGCTCTTATCCTGATGCAAGTTTGGGGGCTAAAAGAAACTTACTTTTTCCTTAGCACTGTGTTTGTAGAAGAAGAGTGGACTTGAACATATGAACACCTCTACTCTGCAACAAAGGTAATGGCATATGTATACATCTTATTGTACATAGTAAAACCCAAACATTTTATCCTTTTAAACTCAAGATATTAAGGCTGTCAATACATTTGATAATCATACTTTTTTCTAGAGTTATATTTTCATGCTGATTATATGTGGTATTATATTAGGCTAAGGCAATAATTTCATGGCTAACACTTGAAAACATTCTCCTACCCATCCATCTCATTCATTTCTTTGACTGCACTGCAAGCACCAGCTATTGGAGGTAAATCTCGGAAGAATCCTTTAGACTCATAAACAGATTTAACCATTGGCTGCAAACAAAATTTTTAAGCAATATTCAAGTTTCTGACTGTGAAATGTTTCATTAATAAACTGTTTGATAGATTTTGGGTCGTAGGAATTTAGACTGGATTGAGGACAATAACACAGATAGCTCAGTGGTTAGAGCACCTGACTAGTGATGCTGGGGTCCCAGGTTTCGAATCACATTTCAGCCATATGTTTGTATTGTTTGCATCCTAGTTGTGTTCTACTGTATTTTCATGCTTATCACTATGTTTTCTATGGGCCTTTACCAATTACTGTAATTGTGTTTGTGCCAATAAAATATTTGTATTTGTATTTGTATTTGTTTTCATTATATATTTATAAATGAATTTTCAATGTATGTTTACTCATTCCTCCTTTCCATGCATGTATCTCTCAAAGCCCTTACTGTACAGTGCTTTAATGAATAAAGTGATATGTCAAGTATTTTTTAAAGCATTTTTCATAAAAGTAAGTGAAAGCAGGATTAAGCAAGATGATTATTATATATTAAATTTTTTTATTTTTTTTAAATATCAAATAGC
This sequence comes from Saccostrea glomerata, assembly GCA_003671525.1. Classification (NCBI taxonomy): domain Eukaryota; kingdom Metazoa; phylum Mollusca; class Bivalvia; order Ostreida; family Ostreidae; genus Saccostrea; species Saccostrea glomerata. Next base: position 582,828 of record PRKT01000295.1, on the reverse strand, counting down.
AGGAAAAAAATAACATGAATATTGTTTGCAAACACATAAGTCAAAAATGCACAGTCTGGTAAATTTCTACAACATTTTGCCATCTGCTGTGTCAATTATGCATATAGTCTAATATGATGGGCCCAAAGAAGCATGTTATTTGTTCATAAGTCTAAATAAGCCAGATTACCATTTCATCTGTTCATGTTTATTTGATATTTGTGCATAAGTAAGCCAGATTACCACTAACATATTTATACCTCTTATGTGACCTGACAGCTCAAGCTGGAATAAAATTATTATACAATAGAATTATTTATGGATTTGATTTGACCAGGGACATATATACTAAGTATAGATTAGTTAGTATATAGGTCCTGATTTGACAAATATCTGTGACTTGCATTATATACCTTCAGTCCTTCTTTTAAATATTCATACTGATCAGCCAGGTAAAATGTTCTCCTATCTTCCAAAGCAACGAATGGTTCATCAGGATATTTCTGTTTCCATTTTGTAAGAAAGTGTCCCTCAAAATCCGCCATGACACCATCTAGGTCAACAAGAACTAGTAACTTCTTCTGTGCTAGGGCAGCAACCCCTCTTCTTCCAGCCATATCGATTTTTAATGCCTCACACGATACACAGGGTTCTTTTTACACTGTTACCCGTCCTTGGTTTTTCCCTTATGTTTACATTAGTCGCTTATATCAAATAATTAAATAGGTTCAAATAAATATATAGAAATGTATTATCAAGAGTGGAAAAGTGATTCAGATTACTAAAATACTAAGAATGCAGAGTATGGAAACAAGCATAAATTACCCAAAAGTATTTAATTAATTAATTTGCGCTATGACCTTCACCCTGATTTTTACAGGATAGAAGGGGCATGCACTATTTCATCAATTTACAAGAAAGAGTGTAAAAAAAGCCAGACCATGATTATTGTTGGTTTCGTGTTGCTCTGGTGCCCAATAATATTTGTATTTCTTTATCTCGTCTTAAATTATATGATACGGGGTAAGAATTCCGTGTGTATTGTTGTTCTTGGAGACATTGGACGTAGTCCACGTATGCAGTATCATGCATCCTCATTTGCGGCTGAGGGGTTTTCCGTGGATATTGTTGGCTATGGAGGTTTGTAAAAGACTATGTTTTAAAAAAAATGATCGATCGTTTGACCATTTATTATTTTTCTTTTAAATCTGTTTATGTTTTACAGGATCAACACCACATTCTGTCATAAAAAGATCCGAGAGAATTACAGTTTATGAACTTATGGAAGTGCCAGGGGTTTTAAAGAGTAGGTTTGGTTGTTAGAATTTGGTCTTGACTCTTTTTAGGATTTAAATGAATTCCATCCATAATATTAATTTGAAAATAAGAAACGGTGAAAAATATAGTGATTAAAATTACATTATTAAAATTAATGTTTAAAAAAAAAAAGATGAATAGAAATACAATATCTATATTGATACTGAAAAAAATATTGGCAACTGTATCCTTCCATTATATCAAATTCTCCTTATGGTAGTGTTGCATGTTAGAGTTTAATTTGTCCAGTAACTGTTACTCAGTAATTACATTTTTATCATTACAGAGCTACCCCGTTTGCTTGGTTATGTTATTAAAGTTTTTTTTCAAAGCTGTACCCTTGGCTTAAAGCTCTTGCTCTTGCCAAAGTCTGGATTTCTCTTTTTGCAGGTAATTTTTTCAAGGATTAATGTATTTATTGGTGATTTTTTTAATGTCTTAATTGGTTTCTATTATTTCAGATTGAATAAAAAATATAAATGACATTAAATATCAATGACAATTCTAATTTCTTTACAGAATCCTCCTTCCATTCCTACAATAGCAGTGTGTTGGGTAGTATGTTTACTGAGAGGAAGTAAACTGTTTGTTGATTGGCACAATTATGGTTATACCATCCTTAGCCTTTCTTTGGGAAATGACCATCTACTGGTCAGATTCTCCAAATGGTTTGTGCATACACATGTACATGTATAAAGATAAGAGTACATGCATTATGGTGTAAACTTATGATGATATGCTTGCATACGCAAGAAATATTTATGAAAATTTTCAGCTTCTAAAACAATATGAAGTGACTGGTGATCTTTTTTCCCCCTAGTTTTGTAAATTCCCTATACATGCATGTGTTACACTGTACTTATTGCATATACGTAATATCAATAATACTGGAAAGTTTCAAAAATGATATGCATTAGATGGTATTGGAATTTAAAGACAAAAATTTCATATATATTTTTTATCAAATACAAATGCAGGTATGAACATGTATTTGGAAGGATGTCAGATCTAAACATCTGTGTTACAAAAGCAATGAAGAAGGATTTAAAAGAAAACTGGAAAATCAGGTAGATGTCCTAAAAATCTCATTAAAATTATTGATACAAATTATTTTCATGTTTATATCTTTGTAATATACAAATAAACCTTTATCCTTGATTAGGTTTCATAATTTTATCATTTTCTTGAACTTGTTAATACAGCACTTTCTACCATCTGTTTAAAGACTTTGCAACTTAAGATTGCATTATTTAAATGACTTGATAATTTTGGTTAAAAGAAATCTGCATTTTTCATACCATCTGTAGAGCTGAAACCTTGTATGACAGACCAGCAGACATGTTTCAACAAACTCCACTACCAGAAGCTCACAAACTGTTTACAAAACTGGCACAGCAGTATGAAGTTTTTACCAACAGGTCAGCATGGTGTGTGGGTGGGGGGTGTTATTGGATAATCTACATTTTTTCATAAACTATCTGTTAAAGTTACATGCACAATGCATATATCAGGGTATGAATAAACAAGTGAGGCTGTATGTTCATTACAGTGATCTACCAAACACCACAGTATTTACAGCACAATCACAGGATGGGAGAGAGGAATGGTTGACCGACAGACCAGCTCTGATAATGAGCAGCACAAGCTGGACAGGTACATAAACCAGAGGAGAAATGAGCGAGATAATATTTCAGTTTAAAGAAATCAATGAAAATATTTTACCAGAATATACCAACATCCATATCTGCCAGAACTAATTTTGACTTCCATGAGTAAAATTACCGGTAATTGGAATCTTGTTTGATCTCCCAGTTTAACCTGTGGTACCCGGTAAATAGTTTTTTTTGTTTTTACAGAGGATGAAGACTTTGGAATCCTTTTATCAGCTTTATCAGGCATGTTTATTTTACTACTACCGGAAATGAATTTACACCAAAAATGAATTTCTTAAGAAAGACTTACAATGAAACATGGCCACAGCAAACAAGCTTATAATGGATTCACACCAAAAGCAAAGTGATTTTCTTCTCTGTAGTTTAGAAGGGTTTTCATCTGAGAAAGGAATCAAAATTCTTTGTCCTTGTCTTTGCTTTAAGCATGTTTTACTGTACCTATTTATTTTTATGAGAAAGAAAAATGCTACATGTACTTTAAAGTTTTTAAGGTAACACTGTCACACATGACCTTCATTTCTATTTGTAGAGTATGATGAAGCCTGGAAAAAAGAAAGTTCCCTCCCACAGTTAATATGTGTGATAACAGGTAAGTATATTTTAGGATCCAGATAACAGGTGTCCTATAGTAACCAACAGGTTCTTCTTCATGTCAAATTCATTCAAAGGATATATTTTTAAAAGAACATACTAGAAAGGAATACCACAAAAAAAGTTAATTTCAATACATGTACATATATATATATCCTATTCACTTTATAATTAAAAGAGGGTCATTCTACTTTTCCACAATTTCATTTTGCAATGTGTTTGCTTTTCTGCGACTATTTTTCACTGATTTTTATGCTCCCTTTAACCACCTTCCCCGCTGTCACGCATTTTAACGCAGATATCATTTCCTATTTCTAATGCAAAATCACCCATATACCGTTTCCCTGCAATCACACATTTTCACGCACTTAAAAATGTTCATTTAATCTTAAATTTAATGCCAATTTCCTTCTATTTTATACTTGCAAAAATATAATAAATAAGAAAAGTTATATTTATATTAAAATATTACATTATAATATTGCTAAACTTTAAAGAAACATGCACCACGCTATAAGGTGCTTGTGGGGAAATGGTAAATTTCTATTTCTTTGACGTGAACATTTAATGTATGTTGCATAACAGTTCAGTAAGTTGTGAAGAGTTAAAAGAAGGGAGGACATATTTCTTTGCTAAGTTATGTGTGTGGGTCCACCAATATTTTTGGTTTACTTTCTTTGTAGAGGTTGCACATACTGAAATGAAATTTGGTATACAGATTTATCATAAGAATATCTATGTCTAGTTCTGTTTTGGATATGATCAAGCAATTTTAGACAGAGTTATGCCCCTTGAACTTGGGAAAAATTCCAATTTTTTGCCATTTCCATTTATTATACCCCCACTTGAAAAGCGGGAGGGTATATAGTAATTAGTATGTCCATTGGTCTGTACGTCCGTCCATCCGTCTGTTACGCTTTGGGGTAGTGGTACCCATCTCTTATCCACAACTCCTCTCATACCACTGAATGAAATTTGATGAAACTTTCACAGAATCTTTATTACATATTGCCATTGTGCACCTCCTATTTCACTTTTTGATCTGACACATATTTTGGGTTTCCCATGGCAAAACATGGACACTGTCATTAATATTCATATGGGAGGTGGGGGTATCATTAAGTTAGCTCATTGCTCATAGTACCTCTAGTTTTCTTTGCAGAGGTTGCACATATAGAAATAAAATTAAGTATATAGATTTATCATATGAATATCTAGGCCAAGTTCTGTTTTTGGGCAAATATCAAGCAAATTTTGACAGAGTTATGCCCCTTGAACTTAGAAAATTTCCAATTATTTGCAGTTTCCATTTATTTTCATTGCAGAGGTTCCACATACTGAAATGAAATTTGGTTTACATATTAATCATAAGAATATCTTGATCAGGTTTCAATATGGAGTAAGATCAAGCAATTTTTGACAGAGTTATGCCGCACTTTGAAATTCCAATTATTTGCAGTTTCCAGTCATATTCTTCACTTGTATGTTTAGGGGGTGGGGGCATAAGTGTTTCACAAACATCTATTGTTTGAGATAGATGTTTACAACATGTGTTGTCTCCTTTATTGGATACCTCTACAATTTTCAATTGTATTTCCATACTGATATCTACATGGTAATGAATACCTTGCAATATTAAAAAAATTGAATCAATTTTGTATTTTACATCAGTCAGTGATAGATTTTAGACAATATTAAAATTGTTCATATCAAAACAAATCATGATACCAAATACATTTATGCACATGTAATATTGCATACATTGCATTATACAATACAGATACGGTGGCAAGTTGAATTTAACATGTGGTTGTTTTGTAGATTCTTTCCTTACTAAACATATTTCCACTTCAGAACTGATTTGCATGATTTTTTTTAACAGGAAAAGGACCTCAAAAAGAATTTTACAGAAACAAAATAGCAAATCACAAATGGAGTAGAGTTAAGTTCTGTTTACCTTGGTTAGAAGCAGAAGACTACCCTAAACTTTTAGGTAAATACTTTCAATATATTTTTAGGTCACCTGAGTAAACTCAGGTGATCTATTGCTATCCGTTTGCGTCCGTCGTCGTCCGTTGTGCGTTAACATTTGAACATTATCAGCTTCTTCTCTGCAACCACTGAACCAATTTCAACCAAATTTGGCACAAAGCATCTATGGGTGAAGGGGAACAAGAATTGTGAATTTCATGATCCCTGCCCCCCTGGGGCCTGAGGGGGGGGGGCCAAAACCACTAAAATTAATGCAATCTTTAAAAATCTTCTTCTTTACTCCTGGACATCAAGCAGTCAAACTGTTTGCATGATTGTAATCACCATTGAGTCCTCTACCAAAATTGTGAAATTCATGGCCCCAGGGTCAGGGGTTCTGGTGTTAAGGCGGGGCTAAATAAGTATATAGTGAAAATGCATTATTTCTTTGAAAATCTCCTTCTCTGCTCCTGGGTATTAAATAAACCAACTAAGTGCATAGTTATGATGAGCAAGAGTGCCTCTACCAAAATTTTGAATTTTATGGCCCCAGGGTCAGGGGTTCTGGTGTTAGGGCGGGGCTCTATTGATTATATAGTGAAAATACATGAATTCTTTGAAAATTTTCTTTCTGCTCCTGGGTATTAAATAAACTAGGTAAGTGCATAGTTATGATGAGCAAGAGTGCCTCTACCAAAATTGTGAATCTTATGGCCCCAGGGTCAGGGGTTCTGGTGTTAGGGCGGGGCTCTTTTGATTACATAGTGAAAATACATGAAGTATCAGTATCTCAGTATGAATTATCTACACTGACAGGGGCTGCAGACCTTGGAATTTGTCTTCATGCCTCCTCCAGTGGCCTTGACCTTCCTATGAAGGTCGTGGATATGTTTGGATGTGGTCTTCCAGTCTGTGCTCTCAAATTTTACTGGTAAGGGGCAGATTTCTTTTGAACTTCTGCTTAGAGTATATAAACAATGACCTTGTGATTGTATGACCTTAATGTAGGTTGGCATGTTTGTCAAATTCTTTTTTCGTAAGCAATGATCAAAATATTTTTTTGCAGTATATCAGAATTGGTAGAACATGGACAGAATGGACTAATCTTTGAAGACTCTAAAGAACTTTGTCAGCAACTAAAGGTTATGTGTATTTTTATTTAACAAATTTCTTTATCATTTGACACAATCAACATTTCTGACAAAATACAGAGATTACAAGCATTGCAGACACTTCCTTTAAACACTCTATGTTCTGTAGACGTGCTCATTATAAGAAATATACATGTACTTATTTTCATTTAAAATTTCATATTTTTCTTTCTTTTTAGACTTTAATGGTAGATTATAAAGGCGGAAAACCAAAGTTATCACAAATGAGAAATAATTTACAAAAATTTCAGAAGATGAGATGGCACGAATCATGGAAAAGCATTGTATTACCTTTACTGAAAGATAAAATAAAATCCGATTGAGTACGTTTTTGTTTGATTTTTTCATATTACATGTATTACAAGAGTGTTTATAGTTATACCTGTATGTGTTGCAACATTTAAGGTAATTCCACCCTCCTATGATGTCATAGGTTTTTGCAAAAACTGTAATTAGTTTAAATTCATACCTTACAGAAAAATATCTCTTGGAAGAATGCTTTACAATAGGTGTAATGATAAATATTGTTTAGTTAAAGAATTTAAAAAATGCATATTTTCTATATTTAATCAATTATTCAATCTTTAAAAAATGTTGACAAGGGCAATAACTCCTTCTAAGGTCTCTTCATCCAGGCATTTGCTTTACTGTAAAATAGTTTACCTGATATTCACAATTCAAAAGTATCTTTTAAGTAGGACATATTTAGGAACACTCAGCATCAGAATTATGCATTTTAACCAGTTTTTACATATTTTTCTCAATACCTGTTTACAAAAAATGTACATTTTTTTTATGTGGACATACACTTCCATTTATTTATGTTTTGCATCTTAAATAATATGGTGACCTATCCTTTTTTTGCAATAAATGGAAAGTTTAAAGTATATTGAATGAAAATAAATGCAGTTTTTGTACTTTGAACCTATAAAATTGTGAGGGTGGAAATTCCTTAAAACTGGGTATAATTGAAATAGATGTAAATATATGATAAAGTTTGTGTCCCTGCAGATTTTCAATCTCTAAATTGCAATTCTTATCCAATAATTTGCCATTTTGTGTATCCTAATCTTTCCCTCCCTTTGTTAATTCGTTACTAGTTATACTGTTAAGTTTTGTTCTTTGTTCCAAGCAGAAAAGCCATCCATCAAAGAGAATGCTAGATCTGTTTAAGGGCCCTAGTAAGTGAAAACACAATTTATATCTTGCTCAAGCTTTTTTTTATAGTTTTGCCTATTCAGGTTAACTTTCAAAATAAATTTCAGTTAAATTTGAGATCATCTCAACAGTATATGACATTACAAATTTCTGGACTCAAGGTAAGGATCGAAAGCTTTATACACTGTACTAGTCAAAGAATGGGGAAAAAAAACACCATTTAATATTTCATGGTTTATTACTCATCATCATGAAAATATAAAAAATATATATATATGTCGGAAATTTGTTACAGGAATATTTTTGATATGTAAATTGTATATAAAATGATATATGAATTGTTTATATATAGAGAGTACATGTGATTGCACATACATCAAGACTACACAGTTACATGTAAAACGTAATATTCAGATCTGGCAGATTTTGATTTCGTCTTGTAATGAACACTGAATCATACTAGCAGAAACTACCTGGGTGGTGCAAAAATAAATAAAGGGTTCTCCAATTAACTATTGTTCATCATCCATGTGACCAGTTAAGTAGTTATAGTAAATTCAGCATTTTACAGGTAAAAAAAATGGCTGACATCGATTGCAGATACCAAAAGCAAGATTCAGTTGGTGAGATAACCCAGAAAGACCAAAAATAATCTTTCAGAGCCTTGTGCAGGAAAGGAGTGAAGCTACATATATGTATATAGTCAATGTATATTTACTGTACATGCTTATATTATGCCACCTATTAAACTTCAAATAGTCACACACTGGATAGTTCTATATAAACAAACAGCCACCAGTATCTGTATAATTTTGTATTACTGTTAGTAACATACAGTTGAATGTCTGAAATGTAGCACTTTTGCTTCCATAGAATACAGATTCAATCTGATCAGTTCTTCACAGAATTGTCAAAAAATGGACAAAATATACTTCAACATGATAAATCTTTTATAACATCTGTACAAAACAGGAATAAACAATATTTACAAATGCCTAACAACATATACTTAGAGACGATAAACTCAGGAAAACAAAATAATAAATGAAACAGAATCTTCCAAGCCAACATCTGAAGAGGGAAAAACCCGTAATTACATGCAATAATTTCTGAATAGAATCTCCAGACTGCTATTTACATATTTTGATTCATTTCCATTGCAGTTTCTGACACTTGGTGATCTACTGACTGGATGTACAGTGCTCTGAATATACACATAGAAACCTCAATTTAACATGAGATTTCTTGTTCAAGACACAGCTAAATTTTTGTCTATAATGAGTCCCCTATCAGCTTAAGCATAATTACAGACATAAACACAAAGGGTAGAAATTAACATCACACACACACACACAAGTAGTATATGTCTATACACACAGGGTAATTTTTACTTGTGTTTGCACTCTATACATGAAGCACATATTAAATATATCACAGAATACAATAAGTGGTTTTGTCTAAACACAGTACTGTACATTGGGGTGAAAGTTTCAATGATATAAACCAATCACCGTCAGTGGTAACGCTGAAGGCTCATCTTCTCATTTGGCCGCTTTTTGTGTCGATTTATTACTTGCATGTATTGACCAATCAAATTGGAAATATCAGATCCCTGCAGGAAAAAATATATAGTTCAATTAGAAGGTTACAGGGCAGGTTGACAACAGCAATTAAAGAAAAATCTACTTTGAAACTTTTATCCCTTACCTGATTTGTTTCGATTCTGACAATTTTTTGCACCATTAAATTGCCCAATTTCATGTCAAGAAAGTTATCCCCACTGTCGCTGCGATAACGTCGTGTTGACAACACTTCACTGAATGAATAGTCCAGGAATGTTTCCTACAATAGAATGAAACTCAATCAACATTTTTAAATGTAAATATGAATTCTGAAACAAACTGGATGATATTGAAGAATTATCTCCAACTATAGTAAAATATGCTTAAAGCAAAGTGCCAGGGACGTACAAATTTGGTTCAATATAAAAATTTGTTGCATCTGTTAAGATTACATTTTACAACCATGGGCATTGAAAATCAGTTCGGTGTTTGAATTGATTCATTATAATCATGTTTTACTGTAACTTACATGTGTTTCCAGACTGAGGAAGTGGATGCCACGTTTGTTTACAGCCAGAATACACTCTCCTTTGATGACTGGCTGGGTGGGGGGATTCTGCCAAAAGGAAGAGTTCTCATTAATATTTTACTTTTAATTTATTACCTTTTAACATCAAAATGTATGCACTCCCTCTGTTCTAACAGCAATGAAGGAATTCAATGTAAGAAAATTTCTTATCTTAGCATAGGTAAGAAATCTCAGAACTTACCCTTATACTGAAAAAGGTGGATCCAAACAAAGGCCAGCGGGAAAGAATGTCTGTAAAAGTAACAACTCTTTTTTAACTGCATGATCCAGAAGTACGCTTTACAGAGCCAATGTATTCTAACCAATGAGTGTTTTTTACATGTATACTAATTTAGGTATAAGAGAAGTTCAATTGTACTTGCCTACAAATCTGGCTTTACACTCTAGTGGACTTCTCCGCATGACGTCCTGCATGTTAGCGTGGATTCTGTTCAGCCACTGCTGCTGGTGGTAATCTGGCATTCTACGTACCGTCTCAGGAATTAAGTACGGCAAATCTTTCCTGTAATTAAACATAATGTAAGGTATCCTCCACAGTATTTCTATTACTTGTTGGTCAGTATGTTTATTTGCTGTATAACTCCACTTACATTGTAGGCATGCCAACTCTGTCATAACCTCTGTGTAGTAAAGCTCCTAAAACACCAATGTCCTCCTACAAAATTACAAGTACCTTATTATATTCACTGAAACACTCTGCAATTTTTTCCCCTCAAAAAATATACAGTGGACCTTCAGATATCTGGACGCCAGATATCCGGATGCTTCAGTATCCGGACGCTTTTTCATCGAACAGAATTTTAAAAAGTTATTATGTCTTGTTTAACTGGTGATTCAGGTATCCGGACTCTTCACGTATCCGGACAAATTGACTGGGAACCAAAGCGTCCGGATAAATGAGGCTCCACTGTATGTTTGTAGTCTTTAGTTACTGAAACATTAAAGCTTAGAACAACTTATTTTATGCTCCTAGAAAATTCCTGACCTAGATATTGAATCCCAAATATTGCAAATGTTATTAAGCAGAACAAAATATCAAGGTTGAATTATCTTAACATTTCAATTTGAAAGCTCTAACTATGGGCCTCTATAAAATGTACCAGAAAGTCTAAGATTCTGCCAAAGCGACGTCGGCTCTGGTTATACATGTATATGTACAGTATAATTTGTCCAAACCGCCTACCGCCGGTTCCATAAAATTTGGCCGGTTTAGACAGAATCCGGAGTGCAGGAAAAATGCAGGAAAATATCAATTTTGAAAATTTCGTTGTTTATGTACAAGTACATTATATACATATTATAAATAAAATTAAATGATGAAGTCAATCATTTTGGAGTCTAGAAATTTTAAAATAGTCTCACATGACTTACTGTATTTTCTTATTTGTTCACAAATTTTGAAAGTCGGGTAAAATGTTACCGTAAGTCAATCAAAATATACAGGCACGCATAATATAGGCCTACTATGTATCAAGCGGATCGGGTTTCGCTTGTCAAAGAGCTCATTCAATGTATTAACAGTAATGCACAATTATTTACGATGTGATAATTATTGGATTGAACTTTTAATTTTTATGTAAAAAATTACGTCTTCCCCCACAGTGTTATGGCGCCATTTTGTAATGCCTTCGACTTTCGATCCCGATTCATATTTTGATTCGTAAATCGCGTACATATATTTTTGTGTTTATGTTATAATGTGGTAAAAGGAGTTAAAACAAAGTTAATTTTTTTAAATTGTAATTTAACGAGGCTAGGGGGTGGCAGCCATTTTTAGACTATTTCAATCTCCTTTAAAAGGAGAGCTCCATATAAAGATATACAAAATGATAAAATTTCAAAACTAAAATATATGAATTTTTTCTTTGCCAAATGATAGTTGACAGCTAAATATACCATATCTAAAAAAATAAGTTAAATCTGGTGGTTAATTTAAGATTAAATTTTTGACCCTCCAGCCTCCTTAATAATATAATACATTTTTCAAGTGGGCTGTGTCACCGCCGCATTTCACTGAGTTCGTCTCATGGCACTAATCATGCTAATGTAAACACGGATTATCACATCCACCGCGAAAGGTGTTAATCGCTTTGAAGTAACTCAGTTGTGGCCGGATTAGAGGGAATAATTACCATTAATTATGAGCAGTTGGGACCAGTATGGCCGTTCGGAATACAGAATAGACAGTATCCGGACTACACAGAATTTTTTTTAATGAATTTGTTAAAGAAGTGCAAGGGACTAAAATTTATAGACGGAATGGACAAAAGTCCGGAGTACTCAGAGTCCGGATTAGACAAATTTTACTGTACCTCATCACGATGACTTAGTCGCCCCTCCTTGAGAACCACAACCAGACCCTCAATATAATCGGGAAGACTCTGGAAAAACATGAGTTCATTGTAGAGAATGTTGTCAGTGGGTCGGAGAGGGTAATACCAAACAGTCCTCTGGAAGACAAGATCGTAACTCAGGTTGTTCCGCTGTAAGTCTGCGGTCACGTCCAGAACGTATTCCTCAGGCTTCAGTCGACTGAACACTGGGGGACCCATCATATCCTCCTCTGAAAATCCAATCACAATTATAATTAGTTTCTACATTATTATTTCAGAAGCAAATTCATTTTAATCATCAATTTTACAATTAAAAAACTGCAATTTTTACTCTATAGGAACCTTAAACTTGATCTTATATTCACATTCAAGATGAACAAGAGATGTTTGTAAAACACTTATGCCCCCCTCCCCCCAAATGGCTTTTTTCTAAGTCCAAAAAGGCATAACTTTGTCTAAAATGGTGCAATCCTTCCCAAAACAAAACTTGACCTAGATATTCAGCTGAAAAATCTGTATACTGAATTTCATTTCAATATGTGCAACCTCTGAAAAGAAAATGAACGGAAACTGCAAATAAGTGGAATTTTTCCAAGTCCAAGGGACATAACTCTGACAAAAAGGGTGTGATCGTACCCATAATAGAACTTGACCTAGATATTCAGCTGAAAAATCTGTATACTAAATTTCATTCCAATAAGTGCAACCTCTGCAAAGAAAATGAACGGAAACTGCAAATAAGTGGAATTTTTCCAAGTCCAAGGGGCATAACTGTCAAAAATGGTGCCATCATACCCAAAACACACCTTGAACTAGATATTCACCTGATAAACCTGCATACCAAATTTCATTTCAGTATGTGCAATGGTTGTGAAGAAAATGAAAGGAAACTAAATGGACTGACATACCGACAGACAGCAGCAAAGCAATATGCCCTCCCTTCTTCGAAAGGGGCATAAAAAACGCCTTAATTGACAACCACTTACTTGTTCTTAAAAATAGTGTATATTCCTCTATTTCAACACTGTCACTGATGTTCAGCCTCAAACAAATCTCCTCCACAGCATCTCTCACAACCTAACAAAATTACAAAATAGAATTTTTTTTTAATCTGAAGTGCTCTGTTATATTTGATGTAATTTTTACAGGGAAATCCATAAAACATAGTTCAAAACAGATGGGAAATCATATTACTGTGCAAGGTTTGATTTGAACCATTCCTTCTTTTTCACAACCACTAAAGATGAATCCAAATCTCTTAGAAATCCTGCCATTCTACAAAATATAAATGTAAGTTGTGAAAACTATTGTCCCGAAATAAAAAAAAAAAAAATGTCAATTAAAGTCCTTTTAACATCTGAGTGAAAAAAAATCTCAAAATATTAAAGCATACAGCTAAAGCTCGGATTTCCTCTTGGAGGGGAACATTTTTGCGTCCTCCATATTTGAATGTTTTTCGGAGATTTTGTAAACAAATAGAGGCGGCCCCACTGTAGGTCCTCATAGGGTCTGAGGCTGTGGTCTCTAGGTATTTAAAAAGGTACGGCCTCAACGACTCAGTACAATCACAGTAACAGGCAACAATGGCAAACAATCGCCAGCCCATGATGCAACTCTTCCTACAATTAAAAAAATATATAATATTATTCAAATACTTGTACTAAAGGCTTGCAATTTACAAAATTGTCTGTTAACATTAACATACAGTCTGTTTAATGATAAGGCAGTGTGTAAAATCTTCACTTAACAACTTAACATAAGCAGTGTATATAATCTGGCCTTTACTTAACATAAGCAATGTAAGCATAAAATACATAAGGCAGTGTATAAAATCTGGCTTTTACTTAACATGAGGCAGTGTATAAATTCTGGCTTTTACTTAATATAAGGCAGTGTATAAATTCTGGCTTTTACTTAACATAAGGCAGTGTATAAATTCTGGCTTTTATTTAACATAAGGCAGTGTAAAAAATCTGGCTTTTACTTACGGCTTCATGCTTCTGTTGCTGGTTGTTTGTTTGCAAATCTGACAGTAGACCTCATCCCTTAATTCTGGGTATTTGTGGCAAGTCTATCAAAAATGTCAGTAATTAGTGGTACATTTCATATCAACTGTAACCACATACAGTACATTGATATTTTGAAAGAAAACTTTGCTTACTTTTAGAATTTTGAGAGCACAGTCTACTTCAGTCTGGTTGGATCCCATTGGATAATCTCCCATAAATTTCATTATGCCTGTAATACAAGGAGATATTTGTATGACCTTCTTTATGAAATTTTTAAAAACCTTGTTGGATAAAAAAAAACTTATTTTCAACAGAAGAAAATCAAGTAAATTTACCAAGTTCTGCTGAAACTTACATAAGAAACATTCCAAAGCTAACTTGTTCAGCTCAGGTTGCTGTAGTTTCAGTAAAGAGGCTTGAATCGGGGACTGAAAAGAATAACCATTTAATTAAAATCAAAAGCCAAAACAACTTTCTTTGAACCTCTATTTCTATTTCTTTTTTTAGTTATAAAAAATTATTAGTCATGCATTAAAGTATAAGAAAATACAGATGGATTCATGACATCATGTTCCTATTCAGTGAAGAATTTCATTATGATACTACTGTTGGGAGTTCACTGCTTTCGATTTACCCTTGTCTATTGAAATAATCCTTTTATTGTAATACTCCTGTCCCCCCCCCCCCCAATCTCTACTCACCCGTGTCCACTTGATCAGTTCTGCCTGTTCTCTCCACGTCCATTCTGCATTACCTGTTCAAATTCCATAAAATTTATCTTTTACTTTTTTAAAAGACAATTTTGGTACTAGAAAATTTAGAATAGAAACTTGGGATAAATTTCAATTGATGAAATACTTGTAGTTTAATTATATCTAGTACACAAATATCAGATTTCAAGTTAATATTAGTAAATGTTGTTAAAATGCATATACAAATATACATGCATGTACAATATCATAGATAATGAAGGTGATTAATAACTTCCTAACATTTTTATCAAAACAGCACAATCTTTCTTCCAATATGCTAATTTTACATTGGCACATAATTGCCAATAATTTTTAAGAAAAGGTTAACTAGGTTACAATTTGTTAAATTATTGTTTTTATGTTAATGCTTAACATAGAACTATGTTAGAAAGTTCTTTTCTCATGCAGTCAGGGAAAACAACACAAATTACAAGGGTACATGAGAAAAAAATGAAGTTTTTCACATAGAATTTAGAATAAGTTCATTAAAATTACACTCCTTAATAAATATCCACAAACATGTTATTCAAAACTTAAAAAGATGTGCTTCACGACATACAGGTACAATTGACTTGAGTGTGTAAATGTAATAAATCAATTTTACTTCAATTCACTCTTAATTTTTGTGTATCAGATTGTGTTAGTGTTATTTAAAGCCAAGCATCACCAGACCTTCCCCTCTCCTGTTTTTATCAGGCTCCATGCTACGAAGCTTGAGGCTTTCTATCATTTTAATCGTGCCTCGTATAGAACCGTCATCCTTCCGCATCATCACGAACCTGAATATGGAGGATATAAAGTAAAATGGTGCAGAGTAAAAACAACAACAGACAGTTAGAATAAACACTAGGGGAACATAAAATATAATGTCCACATAGTACTGGAGGTTCATATAAAGCATGTCCATTCACAATGTGAAAATGATGAACTAAAATAACATGTTAGTAATAAAATACAAAAGCATGCCTTCAAGAAATATTGCTTGAACACAAATAAAGCTGCAAATGTAAATAATGCATCCCCAGTTTGAGTAATCGTGAAAATCCAAGCAACATTTCTCCCTGAACTGTTTTGTAACAACCTAATACATAGAACTGTGTAATATACAAGATAACAGGGTATCATGCCGTCATGCTATTGGTACTGTTGCTTTGTTTACCTGGTTTATACTTCACTAACTCTCGCCTGTTACTGTAACACATATCAATAAACAATGTCAGAAAAGTCAGTAAATCTCCAAACAAGGCACACACACTATTACTTACCCAGCATCACGGCTTGTCAGGCTCAGATTCTGAGGCCTTAGTGAAAGAAGCAGTACTTTATAGCATGCCTACACATCTTGTATGCATTGTTGTGTTATCTTAGAAATAGTTCCACACTAAATGAATACAATGTATATGTAATTGTCCTCTAGCAAAAACACATTGATCACTTACTTCTGAAGAGACTCTCTGAAGTGCAGTAAGGCGAACTCCATCATGGAGAACTTGCCGTCCTGAATGGCAGTGCCTTGACTCGTCTCACTCCTGTTGTCAGCATAGCCATCCTGGAAAATAAGATCAGTCACAAAACTTAGCACATACCTGTAGTTCTCAACTTCTCATAAAACATTGTTAGTCTTAAAGGGCAACATCTAAATCAATTTATAATGGAATATGGAAATGTTTATGTAATTTATGTACAAAAATAATAAAGTTCTTAATCCGAGTGTAGAGGTGGAGATTTCAAACAAGTATGAAACTGATGTTCTATATATAGATACTGACCCTGCTTGGTGGTCTAATCATTCTCTGTATTGTGTGCTCTGTTAACTGAGCTTTCATGCCCCCTGACCTCTCAACCTCATGTCTAGCCAGAGGTCGCACATACTCAGCAGGGAAGTATCCCAGCATTCCATTCAAGGATCCATACAGCCAGCCTGTCAATAAGGAAATAATTTTTTTACATTTGGTTTACAAATACTTATATCTTACAGAAGTGTGTAAAATGAAATTTTAGATCTCACCCTCTTCTAATGCCATTTCTGGATCTAGCAGTTTGATGACCTCATTCCTTGCAAAGCTCAACAGTGTGGACTCTCTAGTTATGTAATCCTTTACAGCTATCACATACTTGTTTCCCTGAAATACATTAAGCATGATGTAAAACATGCTTAATATCAAATAATTCTTCTAAATGTTTTAAAACATGCAGTAGATTACACTACCTTGTCTGCTTCTTGAAGATACAGATCAACCATCTCTTTGAGCTGTGAGGCCTGCAATGAAACCATCTATTTGGGTTTTTTTTCTGCTTATATATTCAGAATTACATCAAGTATATACATCAAAGATTTGGTAGTGAGTTTAAACCTGACACGTACCCTGTTGGTGAAGAGAACCACAGATTTGTGCTTCAGATTTATCTGAATGGTGTCCCTTGTTGGCAGCACTACATCAATAATGTCCTCAAAACTGTAAAACAAACAGACAGTCTTACTGAAGGCACATAAGTTCATGAATGCTGCACAGTCTGACAATAGATTCAGCTGTACTTGATAGATGAGCTATGTATACTGAGGCTAGGTACTGACTTGTGATGCTCCATTACATCCAGATAATCCTCAACCAGGGAGCGCTCCCGAGTCAGGAAGTTGATGCCATTATGGTTAACCCCCACGTAACGAATTCCTCCATACTGACCTTGACCCTGAAAACAATGAACACTAATGTTGCACTTAATTAAGTCAAAATATCAAGCTAAAAATATATATGGGCAGAAGAATAGAAAATATTGTTCTAATTACTCTAAAATGGCAATCTATGGTCAAAGGATTTGTTTTAAAGATAAGAAAAGGAAGTACATGTATTAAAGAATTAAATAAAAGGCACATTGAACATTTAAAATTATATAAATTTTGACATCTTACAAAGATTTATTCTAGTACAATGTATTACTAATATTTACTGTGATTATAATCATTGCATTGTAGTGAGAAAGAATAGACAGGTATAGTAGATTTTACACATGTAACTTCATACTTACCGCTACTGGGAATAATTTGGCAAAATAGGTCGGCCATTCTTTGGCTGTGTCTACAATTATCTTTTTCACTTGATTCTTAAAATTGCCACCTAAATAGTTATCTTTGTTGATTCCATAGCTCTCTACAATAAAGGAAATTCATGGATAATATTGAATAAACACATTACCTTAATCCATATGTAGTCCATAATGATACCAAGCAATGCCACTGAATAATTGTTTTCAATTTCCTGTGCTAATACATGTTTAACCATAATTTTACTATAAATTGATTTTACTTCAATCAATCAATTTAACTTCATATTGACATCAATTTATTTGTACCATTAACATGCTTTTGATCCCAATCCCTGAAATTCATTCAAGTGTGAAAGAACTACTCAAGTGTTGAAAACTATCAAGAGATGAAATCATTACAATAAGTCAATGACATTAATACCCACAATGCCTTGAGGGTCACTTACCCAGCATGCCCCTCATTTTGATCCTATCCTCCTTGTTGATACGGACACATCCTCCATTGTAGACATCCTGTACCACCTGACAGAAGACCAGGTGGAGGGCCATGGGGTTCTCCAGTCGCTCCCTGGGGTGGAATACCTTAAAGATCAAACATCAAGATAATACAGTTACAAGTACCTGAGACCTTTAATTGCTTAATCCATTTACCTGGACCTTTCTATCTGTAAGTAGCAATAAACATTCATTCTATTTATGCCCTCAAGGCAATTGCTCATTGAAAATTAAACAATCAATTTATAAACTAACTCTCCCAGATATTTATAAGAGACACACAGTATCTTAGATTCATATCACTCCAAAGTGAAAAAGAAAATTAACTTCATGATGATTGAGATTCATCACAGTTGATACCTCTTTTCTGATATTGATGCATAAGGGCATTTCATTCATTGTTGAGTTAGGATTCACCATTATAAAAGGTCTACTTTGGTTCATCATAATTCCTAGTATTTCGAAAAGTGAATCAACAAACAAAACATCCAGCAAGAAAACTCTCGATTTCTAAAAACACTCTATCCACACAGCTCCAGTATTTTTCTATCACAAAACAATGTGTATTGGCCATAAATAACATGTCATTAGCTTCTATATAAATGCCATAATTGTTTCCCAGACAAGCAACCAATCATCTTAAATCAGTAAGAACAAGGGCGTGAGGCCCAGTACATGCGAGGGGAATCCAGTGTGGGAGTGACCGCTGTCCAGAATCAGCGTCCACTGATACAGGGCCCTGGCAGACTGTGGGCTGTGGAGACAGGTCCCCTCCCCTCTGTAGCTAGTGGTGCTATCCCCACACACATATAGCGACAATAAACACATCACCTGATGGCAGTCACTACAGACCAAAAAACACTGACCATTACACTTGATTGACAACAGATATTCATTAGTGGTAAGACCATATCACCTTAACAACACTTTTTCTACATAACCAATATGCTTTTTGGGCCAACTAACGCAGACAAAACACGGAAAAAGTAAGCATTTCTTTCAATTATCTTGCTAGTGAAAATTCCTGGACATTGACAGTAAGACCACACCAGAGACAGACATGATGACTTCCCTATCAAGTTAAATTCCAAAACAAGTTACATCAACTCTGCTGAAATTTCCTTGACAATGATGGCACAATAGAATGGATTGTTATCTGAGAGATCCAGTAAATGTTGGCATGTTACCTCTTTCCTCAGGTTGAGTGTCCAGGGTACATTGTGGTAGGCTAGGTATTTCTGCTTTCCCTGGGGGTAGAGGCGGGTCACAACCTTCTCCAGCTCTGTGTAGTTTATCAGGAACTGGGGCTCCTTCTTCTTCACCATGACAGTCTCCAGGGTCTGGGTGGGGGGTGGCAGGGGAGGAGGGGCAGATTTCGGCAAGGGTGGGGGCTCTACAGATAATAAAAGTTGAATTAAAATAAAGGAAAATCTAGGTCTATGTCATGCATACTTAAGGACTAACAAACATATTAAACACGAAAACTTAAAAATATAACAATTTACAAAATTATATTTTGAAACTTACAAAAATAGAGAGACAATCTTTACAAAAAAATAAGTATAGTCAATTTATGATAATGAATCATCATCGATATCTTGTATGTTATTGAATTAATGGTACACTCTTCTGACATTAAGTTTGATGAATCAGATCTGTAAAGCTGTTAAAACTGGCTTCAGCAAAAGTCAGGATAAAGCATTGAGGAAAAAAAGCTACAGGAAAATCATTCATCTTGATATCGCTATACAGTATCTTTAATCAATAATAATGAAAATGTCAAAGTTAATAATAAGTCATTCCAGTCGGAAAATGTTATGTGTTGTTGTAAACACAACTTCATAAGGAAAGTTATAAAACTAATTTTGTAAAAAAAAAATTATCTAAATATATGCCTACTTCATCAAATGTCCAACATATCTATAGATCTAATAATGAAGTGTTAATTTGCGTAGAGTCTTAAGTGCATTACATGACATTAATATGCCAGGTTCTGTAGTAAACTGTCCATAAACTGACAGGTGGACCGATTGACTACTATAAAAAGGTGCAGGTGTACACTAGAATGCTAAGGTGCAGCATAGGTAGCCTAAGGTAATGCTCAGTAGCTGTAGGAGTTACGTCCCTTAGTATATAAATCACAGCACACTATTTATAGCAATGTAACTGTAGAAGTTATTTCCCTTAGTATGTAAATCACAGCACACACTATTTATAACTATGTACCCTGTTCTTCCTCAATCTCCTCTGTCTTTGGGGGTTCTGGTTCTATAATAAAATATTTATTGTTTGAGGTTAATTTAAAACATTAAATTACAAGTATCTCCATTATCCAGTAAATGAGTCTTTTAATTTAAATACTTGAGCATCTCTCTCCCACAACATGTTGATTATGAAAAAAGCTTTGTGTTACTACAATTTTGCACTCATCTGCTGTAAATTATGCTGTGTCGTTGAATTCAAAAATTCAAAAATAAAGCTTCAACAAAACAAAGCAGAGCCTATGAATATTAAAAAAAAATCATATTAATTCAGAAAACAGCACAATAATCACTCCAACTACACCCACCTAATGAAAATGTTGTTATTCAAAATGTCTTTTAAAAAATCTTTTTCTAGTTTTGGTAATTGTTTTAAATTTTTAAAATTAAACAAGCCAACTGACACAGTGTAGTGTAGTAAAAAGTTTTAACCAAAGGCTAAACTGTGCCCTTGTTTCTATAAACGTACGCCTACAATCAACTCCTTACAACTCAATAAAATGTTGACTTATATCAATGCATGTCTACAAAGCAATATGTGAAAAGGGCAGCCAAATATTCTTTTGCAAGAAATATGTAGAAAACTAAGTAAGATTTGTAACTTAATGACAGTGCAGGACTAGGTGGACTGATTGGTATTTTGTGAGCTGAATTGAGGTGCGTGTACTGTACCACGTTTGATTGGCTGAGGAGGCGGTCTCAGTTCTATGATTGGTTCTACAATCACCAATCAATGTTGTTTTAGTTTGTGAATGTTGTTTTAAAAGCATCTTTGACATGCATAAAAGTTTAATATTTTACAGCAACGTTTACACATTTCAGAATTTTTTTAACTTGAAAATGCACACATTATATTAATTTATCATTAATAAATTCATTTATCAGCTTGATCTCCACTTATATACATGTATTATCAAGTTTATTTATGACTGAAGGTCAATTCAATGCCAGAAAGAAACAATAAGCAGTAGAAAAGCATTGTAGACTAGTACCCTTTTGTTTAACAGGTTCTGGCGGTTTAACTGGTTCTAAAAAGTAATGTAAAACCTACTATAGACAGCATCAACAATTGAAAAGAGGAAAAAATTGCAAATACCAGGCTAAGCTTGTTTCTTAATTTATTTTTTTTTTTTCTTTTTCAAAATTTTCCATCTTATTTTATTACATTTCTGTATTTGTTGGTATATTTTTTGTCTCTAGAATTCAAATTATTTTGACACAATTTAAACTTTAAAGTTAATCTTGTTTGTTGCTTAAAGTGCAATGAAAAATAAAGCAAAATGTCAAAAAAAGTGTTAAATAATTTGTACCCGGTGGTTTTGGTGGAGCAGGTGGTGGACCAATATCTACAATGGGAAATGATTATAGCATGCAATCAACATTCCTCATTTAACAATGATTTCATTGTACTGTGAACACCAAAATCCTAAACTAAAACATATAAGATGACAAGAAACCTTCCTATAATAAGATATTACACCTCCAACATTAACATGCTTCTTGGCACCTGTGTCCATTATACAGGTCTGTTTCCCAGTAAAGCCTGTAACTGACCTTGAATGATTTTTGTGGCGATGATCTCCTTCTTCTCATTCTCCTGTTCCTTGTTTCCTCCCAGTTTCTGCTCCAGCAGCTGAAGAGTGGCCAGGTGGACTGACTCCGCCAGAGACTTATTCTTACGCTCCTACAACAAACACAAAATCAGTGACAGGCTGTATCACTTTATACAAGTATGTGTAATTATAATTACACACTCTTGGTCTAACAGGGATTTCTTACAGATACAAATTGACTATCAATAAATCATACTGACCTTTTGTTCTTCCTGTGGAGCCTCTGGTTTTTTCCATTGTTTCTTAGGGCTGAATCTATCATGAAGATTCTGTTTGACATTTTCATCAATTTCTAGACGACCGACTTCCCTGGCCCTTTTCTCCTCTTCATGGGAAGGTGGAGGCCAGACGACCTTGCCGATTCTGACAGTCCGAGCTCTGCCTTTCTTGTCAGTGAAAGTAAACATCCCTTTCTCTCGATCAAAAGAATCTTCTGTGGTTTGCAAGATGGGAGGAGGGGGTGGGGGTGGAGGGGGTGCAGATTGCATGCGGGGGCTTGTCAGCTCGTTATCCTGGTACTGAGGAGGGGGAGGGGGTGCTGGGGCGGGAACCATTCTGACATTGGATTCCTTTCTCTCGGAGGATTCAGTGTTGATGGTCAGGCCCTGGGTGGGGGCTGTGCTTACAATTTGAGCGACACTCGGCTGTCCAAAAGTCTTATGCTCGGTATGTCCCTCAAACTGACTCCTCATTTTGTAGACTTTTTTAGGGACACCAGTACTGCTGACCTCAGCTGTTGAGATCGCCGAAACAGGGACATGCATTCCTCCCTGACTGTTGATTTGGCCCCCTTGTGCATTAATCATAAATGGTTGTGCAGCAGACGTCATAACCACACCACCATTGATCTGCTGTTGGTCCCTGGGTGTCACAACAGGGAATGGGCCCACAGAATTAAAGCTGGAGGCAGGGCTCACAAGGTTCTGGGGGGTCTGCTGCTGCTGCTGTTGCATTTGTAGGAACTGCTGTTGCAACATTTGTTGCTGTGCTGACTGTAGGAGATTTTGCTGTTGCTGTCTTTGTTGCTGCTGGAGTTGGGCCTGTGCTTGTGCTTGGGCCTGAAGGTTTGCCTTGAAAGGAATAACAAAATAATGCTGTACTAATCAACGTATTTTAAAAATACAAGTGAATTGGGCTAAAGCATCATGAGAATGAACTTTTAATTAGTTTATTTTATTTTTGAAGCCTTATATGATGGATGAAGTTACCATCTGTTGGAGATAGGCATTGTACAAGGCCTGTTGCTGGGACTGCTGGGCCATTTGCTGAGCAGCTAGTTGTAGAGGATCTGGAAAAACAACAAATATTACTTAGAGTTAAGAGCATTGCCATATCTTATCAATTCACTGACTAAGTACATTACAATAACTCATCAGTAAAACCATTCAGTAAAACAATAAACTATCAAATTCCTTTATCTTGCATGTCTCTCAGTTTTTAATTCTGATAATTTTCCTAATTACAGAAACCAAATTCTATAACATACCATAAAACATGAAAACCAATCATTGTCAATAACAAACATTCCTCCAAATTGTCCTTGATAAAATAAAGTTCTAATGAAGATAGGCTACTACATAAACATCACAATTAATTAAGGTTTTATGTGAAAGGAAGCGTAAGAAGATAAACATGCATCATGGGACGATTTACAACCTTGCGTCAAGTGATGCTTCACTCCCCGTTAAATGCGTAATGTCTGTTGCATTCCTCACCTTTGTTATCGGTATATTACTTTCTGTCGTATTACCCCCTAACAGACAGTCCGCTTATCAGTGACTCATAAAAACATTGTCATCAACAGTATAGTCATCTCAGATTTACAGATTTATCAGAAAAAAAATTTTATGCTTCCTGTGCAAACTGCAAGATATGAAATAGGTAACCCTTGATCTTATTTATACATTTCAGTACAAAACACACTGAAAAATACTCACTATTTTTACTTCTAATAAAGCATTTTTCAAAAAATTACGAATCCCTTGTCAAACTTGCCTAAACATAAGGAAACTAGATAATTGAGTCTACTTATCTTATTGGACCTGTAAAATTCCAATCAGTACTCACTATAATCCCCTTTTCCATCTTTTGCCCCCACTACAACATGAAATCCGCGAGCCTGACTCACTGGAGTTTCACATTGAAACACTACAGACTCGGTCTGTTCCTCCTGATTAGTCCCCATAGTAACGAGTACTAGCGTTCTGTGTCTGACGGAACAGAGAGTTGACCCAGGAATGATCACCTCCACAGGTGACACTCACTCTGGCCCGCCCTGCGCTTTGAAGCTGACAAACACAATGTTTCAGGACCTCCTATCATTCATCACAGGCTGGGCCTGACCAAATAGCCTCCACTTCTATGTGATAAATAGGCCTGTACATGACTCCAGGGGTCAATACTACATCAAACAAGGGATTCTACACACCAAAAACATCTCGGCCTCACTTGGCTTCCTAACACTAATACATCTACAGGGCAATATTTGACTGCAGCATAATAAGAAAAATTTCAAGGGAAGGGTTGGTGTTGAATACACAACTGTCAAATGGAGGTCAAAGTAATACACAATATAAGGTCACTGCTACAACACCTTAAGGGAAGATAACTAACACAGATTATTAGCCGAATTACAACACCATCACATGTATCTGATTAAAAGTAATCATCAAGTTTAATTGCCATTGGTCATAATTAAAATTTGTCTTTGTAGGTGGGTACATCATTTTTCATAACGGAGATACCTCTCTTAAATTTACAAGCATGACACATTCAGTCTGCAACAGAATATGGTAATTCATGTCTCATATAAATGCTTTTCTATTAACTGCCAGTTACAACATGGACAGACCATTAATTCAATCTGCTCATGAACTTGAAGACCGTGTCAATGAACTCATTAAACCTGCTCCTTCAACACATAAATGACATAAAAGTATCACAACTTCATAAACAAAGAGGCAACATCTTACAACATCTTACCATTAACAGGCACCACTGGTGGGGAAGTGGGGATCATTCCATTAGGCTGTAATCCCATATTCAGCAGTGGCAGGGTAGCGGGAGGAACTGGGGCTGGCTGGACCCCGGGGCCTGGAACTCCTTTACCCCCTCCCTTCAATCGATTCTCTAGGGTATGAGCATCACTCAGGGTGTCCACATGCTCATTGAGAGCATTGTTAAAGACGTCCTCCACCCAGTGTGACCAGTCCGACTGACCGGTGGCTGCCGAGATGTCTGATGCGGCAGACACACCCTCCAGATAACGGTCCTGGTTATGTTTCCTCGACAACCCGATCCCCGGGCCGTGTCTTCTGATGCGTTCACGTTCCTTTATGATAACTCCAGATTTCACATAGCGGGTATTCAGTTTAGAGTGGGGACTGAGGTCTTCATCAGTCACAGACCTTGGGGTACCAGCTCCATTACTGTGTACTCCATTCACATATCTGGTGTTTAACTTAGACTTAGGGTCCAGTCCAACCACCTCAATGTCCTCTACAATAGGAGTTATATGTCCGTTAGGTATTCCATTGGAAACACTGTGTCCATTCGTGGTCGGTGGACTGGGTGCCTTGCGTTTGTTATATCTCATGTTTAACTTAGATCCCGAGAGTCCATCCATCATTAACTCTGTTGGTCGCTGATTGAGAACACTTGTCATAGAGAATTCAATTCCGTCATCATTTTCCTCCACATAGTTCTTCCTTGGAGTGAATGATCGGGATTCGATGCGGGAGTGTTTCACTTCCAGAGGCTGAGGTAGGGACCGTGTTAGTTTCAGGTATCTCTCATCGTCCACGCTATGTGGGCTGAAAGGCATGATAAAAATGTTTTGTTAGCTCAGTAGCTCCCACCTTTTGTTTCCAGGCTATTACTACCCTGGCAAAAGATCAAATCACTAGACCATAACTTATTTTATCATCTATTAAAAATTTCTTATTTCCTAAATGCTTCACTACTTCACAGTCAAAACAATCCTAAATGTCTTAAATAAAAATTTCACTGGAATTTGTCTTTAAACCTTGCTGTGGCCCTCCCTCTGGTACTTACGAGTTTTTGTAGAGGCCTCTTCTCATTGCGGGAGGTTCCCTGGTCCTGTCAGATGTGGCAAGGTAATACGACTTACAGTAGGGGAACCCTGGAGGGACCTCCATCTCACTCAGGAGGTCCAGGACATAGTCGTATCCCATAATCTCGTAATAATCCACCTCCTCCTGGATCTGGACTGTCCAGCCATAGCTGTTCTCCTGAAGTCCCCTGTAAACGTCAGGTAACACAGATAATTAATTGTCAATTTACGACCAGTTATTGTTGGTCAATGTGTTCTAATAAACTGATCGTCCCTCTCACCTTATGTTCAACAGGTGTCTGGCAAACAGTTCTGCATTTGTCCAGGATTCCACATGGCCAATCATTCTGTGACCTAAAAATTGAGGATTTGAATTTTGCTCACCAGAGTATTGATTTTCTATTACATTCCAAAGTTTAATATTATTCATTTTTTTGGCTATCCAATGTTTTTAAGCTTACCATCAGGGAACTTGGCTTCCAGTGCCATGTTAGCTTTCTGTTGTATGGCCCTCCACTCGAGGAGACAGGGAGGGTAGACTCGGGAGAACTGGGCCTCCACGTTAGCACACTGTAAGGCCTTGTGTTGACACAGCTGCTGGTGCCCCTCTAGTCCGATGTCTGACACAAATCTGAGACAGGAACAAAAGTTATCAATTCCACAATCAGAAATTTGTTACAATTTTGTTACACTTCATTACGTTAAGAAAAGCAAAACTTCCATCTACATGTACTTCAAATTTTACATTAATCATTCCCATCTTACAATATTAAAATCTGCACAACAAAAAAATTCTTGGTTTCTGCACTATGATCTGAATCTATTCTGAAATGTAGGCTAAGCTTATCTGTTTTAAGGACAAAACAATGTCTCCCAGAGGAATATTTCTTACTTGATAAGATATTTGCATAATTTTTTGCTGGGCGGGAAGGCACTAAGACAAGCAGCCATTAAGTTCCAGGCTTTTTCAAGGGCCCCGGGATTCTGGTTGTTCCAGCACTGGTTTGCGATCTGACTGTAAATTTCATCCCTCAGGCCTTCATGTTGCAGTCCCTACATAGAATTTAAATGCCATCAAAATAAACCAGAAACCCCTGTTTGACATTGCATGATAGGATCTTAACATTTACAAGAAGGAAAGTTGAGGAGGAATAAATTAAATACCATTTGAATAATATAATCCACCATGGCCTTTTCCTGGCGATCTCTCAGATTCCTATCATACATCAGCCGCAGGATCTGAAAAAGCATTAATCACAGTCATGTCTATGTATGTACATATAGACACATTATATTACATCATAAATCAGTTTCACACCAATCTCGTGAATGGTCCTTACCAGTTTAAATACAGCCACAGCAATCTGATTTAGTTCTCCTCCTGTTACTCCTTGAGTGAGTGAAGACTTTATAGGAGTCATAGTAAAACCCCAGTTTGGATCCTAAAAAAAACAATACAATTTTACAGATTTTACTTCAAGAAAGGCATTCAGCAAGACATTTTTCTGTGAACAAAAATTATCATATTTTTAATTCTGTTGAATTTCTTGTAATTTAGAAAAGCAATTAGCAGAAACAACAAGTTATGCAACATATTCCTCAATATAGAAACATGACATACCTTGAAGAAGACCCCTGTAAATTTACTGAATGGGAAAGCGTTGATGTCCTCTGGCAGTTTGTAGTGCTGGTCCATTTGCTGGACGTCCTTACTGACCGTAATGATGTGTCTATCATTGTTAATGGACTGCCAATCTGTACCAACGTAAAGACGGAGGTGTTACTTATCAATAAACTGCACACTAATGGATATACCTTGTGATATTGCAATACTTAGTACTTACCATCCAGCTTGTTGTAAACAAATGCCAGCTCTCCTGGAATGTCCAGGTTTGTGATGGAAGCAATCTCACGCTCCTGACGGGCCTGAAACAGAACACAATAAGATTAAATTCTATTAATTTTTTACTCCAACATTTTTATGAAAATAGTTCTCAAATTTCAAAGAAAACTCAATATATAAGTATGAAGTTCTATAAAAGAATTAAAATCAAATTCCATATATTTTCCTTTCACTGAGCACAAACTCTCAAAAACAAGACTACACACCATCAATGAATTTGAAAAACTGACTAACAAACAAACTCAAATATACAAAGGTGAAGATAAATGTCGTGGGGTCAAGCAAAATACCTGTATCTTATAATTCACCCCCCTAAAAAGACAAGTTACTGATGGGAAATGTATCGCTGAGACAAAGTGGCCCGCATATTTGAAGGTAGGATCTGATATCTGTTTACTGGATGCAGAGATGTATGGATCAGATTACCACAAAATATAGCTGTCTTCTAAACAATGACAGACGACAAAGAAATGATATAGTGTCAGAGGGTTACCTTAAGTTATACCATGAATGCTTTTAAATCTTCTTCATGATGAAATTCAGGAAATTTAAACTATCGCTTAAAAATCTACTTGTGATTGTACTGAATGTTTGGTGCAGTTAGAGATCACAGCTGGGACTCTTAATGGTTATTTTTTGCATATTAAATGTGGTAAGCTGCTTAACATTTTACCACCATCAAGAACCACAATCTTGTGGAAAACTTTGGTTAAATGGTAACTATGTGCTACATAAGAAACATAACATTCTTTTTATTACTGCTTTCTTATACCTATATCAATAACAGTCCACTTATTTCTTAGCCAAAGAGAAAACTCGTGCAAAAACATGGACTATTAATCATACATATGAGGTTTGATATAACAATAGGAAAAAGGCTCTCTCTAATCTACGTAATCTAAATCTATATATTACATATATATGTTTTGATCATTTTCTGCAATGTAGCAAGTCATATTAAATCCAACAGATGGGTACCCTATTAAAAAACACATATCTTGCACTTCACTTTCTGGAATTGAAAAATGACTATTTGATACTAATTTACATTTCAATTCTATTTTTTCCACTTGATTTTAAATGGTATTTTTCAAAATCTACCTTCTTGAAATAGTTCACCACTGAATTTTTTAAGGCCACAAATACCTTACATACATATGTTTTTTAACATATATGTAATTTTGCCTTTAGTAAATTTGTAACCTATTTCTATTTGATACACTACAGATGTTAAAATGGAAGTTAAATGAAGGAAGAAAGAAAGAACGCCTTTGACAATATCCATAAAATTATATCATAGGCTAAAAGAGCAAAGAAAATTCATAATCTGTCGTACTGGTCCAATAATGTATTAATATATCAATGTCAGTTTCGCCTTGTCTTACTGAGCTATACTTCTGATCTTCTCCCTCTTAAGGTGGAGACTTAACTATCACAGCAGTGACAGTCCCCAGTAAAACTTGTCCCAGGACTGAGGGAGTGAATTACAGTTTGTCTGCGAAGGTTTGGATTCTTGACATGACAGATATTAAAGTGATTTGGATATAAAACAACAGGCCCTGTGAGACAGAGAGGTGAAAAGAAAATCCATCATCCTGTATCTGGTAAATAAAACAGGACCCAACAAAGTGTTCTCTCCTGTTTACCTACATCCAAATTCAGAGGACAGTTCTAGTGACTTTCACTAACTTTACACACACAGTTTCTAAAAACAAATGTTCTAATAATATAATTACAGTCGACACCAACCAACTTTCTGTACATAGGTCCACTTCCCTTTAACAGGGGCTTTAAAATGAAAATTCCCATTTTAGCTATCTAAGAGGTAGGAGGCATACATCTTATTCTTCACAGTTTTACCTATAGTTATTCTTGTAGTTTTAATTAGTCAACCATCTAAAATAAGTAAAACTTAATTCATCCCTTGGAACCAACATAAAACAATTAAAAAGTTCACTCAACTGCACTGCAATGAGTTTTTATATCTGTATGATTCATGCATGAATTGAGCAACTGAGGCAATTTGTTGTCTGATGACAATTATGATAATGATGAACTACCAAGCCAGGTTTATGCTTAATTTTTTGAAAAAAAAACCATAAGTCTCTGAGCTTTTACCTTTACTTTTTTGGCAAAATATAAAGCCGCTGAACTTAATGCTTAACTCTCTGTCAATAAACCTTACCACTCAGCCAGCTTTATCCTTATGTGTCAACACAACTCATTCCTGAGTCAGCTATCCATACACCTAACTACTGAGCCAGTTATATAGGAACTAAGCCAGCTCCTATCGATATGCCTAGCTCATGAGTCAACTCCTATCCATATACCTAACTTCTGAGCTAGTTATCCATATACCTAGCTCCTGCACAAGCTCCTATCCATATGCCTAGCTCATGAGCCAGCTCCTATCCATATACCTAGCTCATGAGCCAGCTTCTATCCATACACCTTGCACCCGAGCCAGCTCTTATCAATACACTTAACTACTGAGCCAGTTCCTAATCCATATTCTAAGCTCCTGGGCCAGATATTCATACACCTAACTACTAGGCCAGCTCGTATCCCTACACCTAACTACTGAGCTAGTTTTTTGCTCACCTTTCGTTCCCTCTCCATCTTGGCCTCCTCTTCCTGTTTTTGTCTCAGCAGACGTTCCTGCTCCAGCTTCCTCTTTAACTCTTCTCTTGTCTGCGAAAAATAGAAATACACTTCACTACAAAAAGACTCATCTTCTGAGTTCTCCGTGTACTCGGACTCGGGAGAATCAGAGTACTCGTCCGAGCATGCCCAGTACATGCTGCTGTCTGGTAATTCCTTGGTGGTATACAAAGTAGAGTACATGTTGTCCTACTGAATCCGATGGTTGATGGACAACTGTTTGTTATGCCTGATTAGTCTGATGTGCACTGATCACTCAATCTCGACATGTTACATTGAATTCACAGACTGATTTATGTGTATATTACAACACAACAACAGAACAGCAATAAACACGTAATAAGAATCCTCCATCAAAAAATAATGAAATAATTATTTTATCCCTGCATGCTTCATCTCCTTCTGGAGAAACTTACATGAGCAAACTTTCTAATCATTTGTGTCAAGTGACACATGAAATGAAGCATTACTCATAACTTTGACTTTTTAACAGTATAAATCTGTATTCTAATTTAATGTAGATAAAAGAAGAACCTGTGCTGATTTTATCTGTGTCTTACCCAGTACAGCATGCTACATCCAGAGGCTTCAGAATGTCACACAGGTGCATTGTCATTTTCCAGGTATCAAAGTAAGGTAAATCATGATAGTTTTTAAGAACAATGGCTAAATGACCACAATAGTTAGGGTGTGTCCCCCCAAGCCAGTGCATGATTAAGTGAGCCTTGGCCCTTATCTCTCACCTGGCTACATGTACAGCAGCCCCGGGGAGTAGAGCGCTGGGTGGACCCAGTTTACCTGATGGAAAATCTGTATAACTACAAAAAATGTCGGTCAGGTGTGAAAACTTGTGTTGCTTACCTTTAGATATCTCTTGCGCTGTCGGAACATTCGAAACTGAGCCTGGGCTTTAATGATTCCATTCCTAACCACAAGGAACCTCTTTCTGTTAAAAAAAATTAAAACATCACATGAATAAATCAAACTACATAGAAATGTGTGAATTGGAACACCATCTCTCAAAGGAAGAAAAGTTAAAAAAAAAATAACAGGAATTTACCTGAAAGATTTATTAACATATAAAATGTAATGTTAATTTGTTCTTGCCAGTAATACAAAGCCATACTAGATTTCTCTTGGGCGTCTTCACTTTTAGGTCTTATTTGGTTTATCTCCCAAGATTTAAGACTTGTAGTCTGACACAGCATGTTATGCCAGTTTGTGTCAGCACTGAATGTTCCATTCAATTTACTCCAAGATTAAAAATGATTAAAATTTCATTTTCTTAATGAACCAAATTAATCTAAGCCAAAGTGTTCCTGATTTTTGTCTATCAACAAAAATACTTGGACAGTATAATTTCTAGGTGTTTAATTACGAATTGATGTCCACAAGGTGACGAAATGATTGTCTTCACCTGTCTCAGGTAATGGTCATGCTTCGTTAATCATTCAACAAGTCCATTGAAGATAACAGATTCACACACATAATTGATTACAAATGATTGCATTCCATAAAATGTTTGTAAACTTAATTAAAGGTACATTAGCTACCAAAAATCATCACAACAAATGGATACAACTTACCACTTGTCAAGATTATATTCCAATGAAAATATTTATCTCAGGAAAATGCACTGGAAATGCATTCCAAGCTTTGGAATGGTGCCATTTTATAAAGTCAGAAGCATTTCAATCTAAGCATCACTTTTTAAAATTTATTAGGAGGGACAGAAACTTTTAGGTTTTACTGACAGGTATCTGGTAAACAAGTGTAACAGGTTGTCTAATAATTGATTGTAAAGGCCGACTTTTGTTTATGTCACAGCTTTCTTCATTGTATTTGGACTGACTTTATATCACAGACCTTTATTTCAATATTTAAGTTGCTATGACACTCTAGAGAGCTCAATAAATTATCTTTCATTAGCAGATAACAAAATTAAGGTGCCATATTTTCTTGCATTGATTACTTTATAAAATATCAAGGCAGAAGTTTTAAACTTTGAAGGACTAAAGCAAGTTACAAAACAAACATTAAGTATTACTGATGAAGTCAATGAATATGACATAACTAAAATTTATCAAGGAAAAAATTTATAGCATACTAGATAGTTCTCTCAATGATTTCAAACTTATTTTTAAAATAGGAAACTGTTTTTAAATAGTCTCTAAATAACAGCAAGCCCTAAAAATGAAATCTTACTGATGGCTATGTCACTGACTGACATATCATGGGGATGGC
The DNA here is from genome assembly GCA_003671525.1 of Saccostrea glomerata. Classification (NCBI taxonomy): domain Eukaryota; kingdom Metazoa; phylum Mollusca; class Bivalvia; order Ostreida; family Ostreidae; genus Saccostrea; species Saccostrea glomerata. The sequence continues at coordinate 549,449 of PRKT01000295.1, read as the reverse complement.
CACTCACTTCATCAAAAAGTACACTGTACACTGATAAATTTGGTTCCAAGCTTATCTAGGAAAATTAATAAACTTTTTAATGTTGCATGACATTTACCTGGCTGTGTATCTTTGGATAGCCCTCTGTAAGTTTTGTATGGAGGTCTTGGCTTTGAGAAATTTCTTACGAGCCAGGAACATCCGCGCCAGCTTCTGAATTCGAACAATGGCCTCGTCCTGGATCTTCTTGGCCTCGGTATCCAGGACCTGTTCTAAGCTCTCCTTCATAAACACCTGTAGAAGAGAGTCACAATCTGTAAAGCCCGTGTTTAAATAATCGCCACACAGAGAATACCTCCACATATCCACAAAGTTTGCTGTCGGAACAGTGTTAGGGGGATTTTGTATTCCTAGGGAGGTGTCATTATATTCACTGTCCATAGACATGCCATCTACCCAGGATTTCTCTGACATTGTGTCAGAAGGCTCTTTGATATATTCATCATCACTATTTTCCCAGTTGCCACGGTAAAAAGATGCTGACATGTTCTCATAGTTCAGATCATCACTGTCCAAGTTGTCAAGGTAACAAGAGGGTGAAATGTTTTCATTTTTGTTACTCTCATGGTACCAGTTACCAGGATATTCAGAGTGAGACAAGTTTGAATTTAAATGGTGTCTTGACATTCTGACAACACTTGCTATGAATTTCAAAGCCAAAGAAAAAATTTTATCTTCCCATATATTAATGAGAAAGTTTTTTTTCTCATAAATTTCACTTCCTAATATATGTAATACATGTATATGCATATTCTCTCTGCCAAAAAGTATGCTGTACACATCAATCATGGCAAAATTATCTAGTATAAGTCAGGAAAGTAGACATTAACATAAATCATAAGCACAAGTCATCTGATTTAGCAATCACTACTGAGACTTAGATGTCAAATATAAATTATGTAAATAAATCAATATTGACAACAGAGAAGTGTCGAAGTGGTGAAGAAATAACAAGAGATCAGGAAAAGATGAATGGATCTACAAATTTATCCGACTAAAAACCTGCAGCGGTAATTTACATAATGCTGAAATTTCCACATGTTTAAATTCTAATTCAACCTTCTACAACAGAAAACAGACATGAATAAGAGGAGTAAGAAAAGGAGGCAACTGGAAATATTCAGCAGTCTGAATTTATGCAACATCTCACGAAAATGCTTAGTTTTGGGGGAATATTTCTTAATTAGAATTGTTACCGTTACAAAATTTATACTGAATTTAAATAACATCTCACAAACTGTAAAATGTTTTTGGTTTTAGAGATTATTTCTTAAAAGTTGTTCCAATACAAAAGGCTCAATATAAATGGGAAAATCTGCACACAGTAAGTCAAGTCATACAAAGACAGACATAAAATAAACTACATTGTACCAAAAGCAATCCTCAAACTTTAAAGAAAATGACCACATGTAGGGAAAGCAGACTTCGTATGTAAAGCAATGCTGTAAATATCAAACATGTAGTTAAAGAAACACAGAACCAAAGGGAGACAACTCTGTACTAACCTTTGTAGCACCTATCCTATACAGGTACTTGTACACAGAGCCCTGGGTGTTCAGGATCATTTGGCACACTTTATTTGGCAGTAGTTTGGAGTTTATGTCTTGTCCATGTAATAAGCAATGGTATCTGTGTAAAAATAAAGAAACAAAGCAAGAAATGAAATTTCCACTACATATATATTAGCTGCAATAATGATCCGTAATGGTGCAATGCTGCAGCGATTCACTCCTGCACGGATTTCGGCTCAAATTGTCAGTAAACGGGTATTTTATTAATATGTCTTACCTGGACTTCCAAAATGTAGTTATCCCAGACATAAATCAATCCAAAAATATACAGAACAATCCATATATCCGTATTTTTCGTGTATGTCAACATCACAACTTAAATTTATCCGCCATGTTTACTGACCTTGACAGATTTTATTTTGGGACAGCCAATGAGATAAAAGATGTATAGGGAGCGGATTTCTTTTGAATTGCCTTATTTTAAGCCTAAATATTGCTCTTTACGAAAAAATAAATCATGGAATGATATTATTTATCAATGTTTAGTGTTACTATTCATCGCAATTATTTATAAACATCGACATTTGCTTTATTGAGTTATTCTAAATTTCAAGCACAAGTCTCGGTACATCACGTGTGAACTGTCATGGCTGCTGAAAAAGGCAAACAGATTTATTTTACATGGTATTTGCGTTTAACGGGCTATGATGTCGACAGTGAATAATAATTTCGTCTTATTAGAAGTAAGTTGAATGTAAAAACAATTGATTCTGCCTGCAGTCGCCCGTATTTAAAAAATATTTTTGCACCATTACGGAGATGCTGTGAAATTGTAGCCCTCTCCAGAAAACATCAGAAAAAAAAAATCGGAGAGGGCTACATTATTGCAGCTACATATATATCAACATTTTTCATCTCTATGTTTTAACTTGAGTCTAATACATGCAGTGAAAATTTAAAGTTCAAATAAATTAAACTCCAAATAAATGATTGTTACTTTGGTACAAATTGTAACAGAAAAATCAAACATACCTTGAAATGAAGACAGGGAATTTGATGCGAACAGGGAATCCCATTTTGCGTATACGAATTGTTTCCAACATCCCAGTGTACCTCAGCTGATCAAGTACAACTTGAGTTTCGAACACCATGGGGGCCTTGTGATTGTTGGGTTTTATGCAACGGATGAAAAACGGATTACATCTAGGAAGAAAAAGAAATGAAGGGTTGTTTGGTAACTCTATAAAACACATACCATACTTTATAACTTTCAAACAGAAATATAACAACCTTATCAATTTCTCACAGAGTAGCAGAGAGAGAAAGAAACTAAGCACTAGTACTAATATAAGATATTTTTTTCAATTTCTCAGAGTAGCAGAGAGAGAAAGAAATGAAGCACTTATACTGCTATTAGATATTTTCTTACTTGGACATGTTGTCAATGAGAGACAGGAGTGATTCAGTAAAGCCAGCTGAGACCGTGGGGGTGCGGGGTTTCAGGGTGACATAACGACCGGTGGATTTGCTGAGGGTTTTTGTGATTAGACGATCTCGCATGTCTTTGAACATCTGAGCAATGATCTACAATGAGAGATGTTAAGCTGAAACTCAAAAGGTTCATGTTCAAGATGTGTGATGATGCTAGGAATCATTGTATACAAAACAATTTTTTTTAATTTTACAATTTACAGTGAAGCTGAATCTCACTGTTTTAATTTAGCCTATTTGAAATATTTGTACTTACTCTGTTTTTACTTTCACATAATAGTTCTACAACATCACTTCTTAATGTATCCTTGTTCTTTTCCAGAAAATGGTTTACCTAAAACAGATATGTACAAATTTATGTTTTTTAACTTATTTTAAGACTGGCTTATTTTCAAAATTTTATTTATAACACCTGAGGTATCTATCCTGCCCCTTTACAGGTTGTCTTTAAGACGCAGGGCTGGGGGATTTCTCGGCCTATAATGACATTATTCCAAGGTTATTCTAACATTTCGCCTCAACCATCTGTCAGGTAAAATTTTTTAGACCCTCTTCTTTTTTTTCAATGTCCTGGCCCTGCTATTTTAATTCTTAGGGACAACCCTGCACTTAATACTCACATTATATCTGATTCTGCCAGCATAATGCTGTACATAGAACACTGGATCAGACATCCGAGGCTTTTCATAAAGTTTATTGCTGTCATGGTGGAAATGACACTTTTCCAGGAAAGACACATCAGTGGCCTGGAAATAAATTGAATTTGACTTCATGTATATACTCAGTTTTTTCTACAGTATGCTCTCAGCAATTTTGCAAACTAAGAGTTATCTCCCTAAAAATGCTTTTTTTCATAAAATCATTTGGATTTACTTATAAATCATTATTTCCCATTCAATACATATATTAACATTGATCTTATTCTCGTACTTTAAGAAAATTAAAATCTTAAATAAAAATATTAACTTCTTCTTCCTAATTGCTCTCTCCAAGAACCTCATCTGAAGAGATGTACATAATTAGTCAGTTTTTACCTGTGGGAAGCTGCATTCATCATCCAGGATACAAAGAATTCCGGTTGGTTTACTGGCAAGGAGGTCAATCACTGGCTGGTTGTCACGGAATTCAATTGTTGACCAATCAATGCCCTCTCGAGAATATTCCTTCTGCTCCAGACGGAAAATGTGTTGGTTAAAGAAGAACTGCATAGTCTCGTTGGCATAATTAATACACAGCTGTTCAAATGTGTTGGTATGGAAATCCTGAAGGTTAAAAATAATATGACCATCAATACTTCTTACAAGAAAAATCTCCTGAGGACTCTACTAGTATTTCAGTTATAAATATGTTTATGCTATGAAAATAGGATGCCTCCAATTATTTTTACCACAATAAAATTTACACAAAATTTGAAAAAATAATATTACCTCAAATCCAAAGATATCGAGGACAGCTAGAGAGGTGTTCTTGTCGCGCTCTGCTCTACAGATGATGTTGTTAATCCTCTCTACAAGCCACGTGAAGAGGCGACTGTACAAAGCCTTAGCTACAGCATCCCTGTAACAAAACAAAAAAACATGAGCTTTTGTATACCTAATAGTTTAAACTATACTCAAGATCCTGTTTCATTAAATTTGTTAAGCCTTCTTCATAAAGCCTTAAAAGTCTCTCCTATGTTTACCTTGCATCAAGAGCTTGGTCAATATTGTAGGGTGTCAGCACGCGGTCCCCTCTTGTTTCCTAAAATACAAAACAATGACATTTCTTTGTGATATCAGGCACTGCACTTCATTTTAGGTTTAATTTTTACAAGTTAGATTTTCATACAGCCTTTAGTATGTACAATGTATTACTTACTGTGACTTTGGTGGTGAGCGCCTGTTTTAACCAGTCCTCTGATAGCTGTAGGAGATGTGATATCCACTTAATCTCAGCATCACTACCCAGTAACACTGTGTCATGGTTAGCGTCGTCCTGCAAGGAGAACCACTGTAACTAGTCTTGTCTTTACATGCATGGTGCACTTGTTTATACAAGGGGGTGTAACATTCTCTAAAGTAATCATAGCCAATGCAAGCAATGTAATCCAAATTTGAACACTTACATGAATTTTCTTGAAGTATATATTTCCAATGTGTAGAACAGAGGAGAGTATTTTAAATATGGTGTCCTGTTCACTTTTCTCGAAATTGAGAACATCCAAAGCGGCAGTCAATGCTCGAAAGTTCTCATAGTCATCTCTACCCGATATTTTACAGTTTCCTCCCTAAAAGATAATGCATTGTTCCTTAATTGCTATATGATCCATTAAGTCTTTATAAAAAAATCTTTTAAATCACAGGTAAAAGTAAATTTGTTTTTTATATCATTCTGTTTCAAGAGAATTAACATATGCAGAATATTTCAAAATTATGGGAGACTTTTCATAATGCTTTTATTCTCTGATGGTTTATTTTGTTTCTGAAATTGTTTATGGAAAAGCTATCACATAAAAATCAAATACCTGATTCAGATAAAAATATTTTTCAGCATTTTGTAGACCATATTTGCCCCTCTGTTCTTTAGACATTCCTTCAAGCATCTCATAGAATACATGGTAATTTCTTTCATCTTGAGCCTGGAAAAGAATCACATTGGAAAATCATCATACAAGTTTCCAAGTTTCTGATTACATTCTCTGTATTACTATAAATTTAACATTTGTGATTATCAATGTCTATGATTCATATATTCTATAACATGCTTATAGACCACAGTATGAGGTCAAAATCCGATCAGATTTAAAATTTCCTAATCATCATGATTTTTGAGCAATTCTTTGGTGTTTTGTGCTGCAGACAAATGAGAAGCATATAAAGCAATGTCTAAATTCACATTTTTTTAAAATAAGAAGCTGTTGTGTTCGAATCAAAGAGACAAGCACACTTCCACTCATAAAACTTTGCTGGTTGTCATTACTGACGTACAATGTGTGCATCTACACATTTGGATCCATGTTCAACATTTTGACTGTATTTGCCAATTCATAATATGTCCTTTTAGATTGATAATGCTTTACTTGATGCAAATTTTTACACTTCTATTCCAAATTCTTGTTTAAATTAATTCAGTGGACATGTTTAAAACAACAGTTATGCCGACAACCTTATCATAAAAGTAAGAGGATAAATAATTATTTCAGATGAAATAATAAACAAATGTATGACTAATTCTTGTGATTTATTGCAGCATTATTCTGATGATCCTTTCCAGAACACAAAAAGAAGCACACTTTACCTGGATGTTACAATATTAAATAAAAACTATGTCAGGACAAAATACCTCCCCGAGGGCCCACCCATAAAATGTTGACAGATGTAGTATTTAAGTTTTACCATTTTAAAATAAGGATTTATAACTCTTAAAATTTTGTTTATGGTTTAATTTTTGGCCTTGTAAACATCCCTTCATTGTTTTATCTTATTCGTCCTATGATCATCTTAATCTTTTCATCAGCCTTGGGGCGATATTCCTATTTAAATTTCTTTACCTCATAAAATCATAGAGCCATGAATGTCAGAGATGTTTAAAATGCATATACACAAGATTCAGAATTACATATGTATTTGGTCAGAATAATTAATCCACCTTTGTATATAAACACTTGAACTTTGATTACTGTACATTCCACAAGAATCACTCATCTACTTCACAAGAATATCAAATGAATTAGGGATAGTGATGTACCTAAATTTAAAGAAATGCCAGATTATAATGCCAAAATATGAATAGATACCATGTAAGTGGAATTTTTAGGGAGATGCAAATTTAGTGATTTTTCCTAACATGTCTGCATTTAATTTCGGCAAGATTTTATTTTAACAATTTTGTGATACTTACGGAGATAAGGGTAACTTCTGACGTGGAATGAATTGTACGCCATGTTGAAATTTATTGAGCTCAACAACCTTGTTAAAAATGCCAAAACTGAATCCTTCCGAAAATTTCTCATGAATAGTAAACAGAAGGAAAGTTTTATGTTCTTACAAATTTAAATTCTTCCTATCATTTAATTGTTCCTAGTTTGAGTGCAGAAGAATAGACATGCAGTGCTTTGAATTATGTTTCTGGCACTTGCACAAAATATGTAATGCTCTCATTACTATAATCATTACATAAATTCTGCATCTTTTGACCCACTCCCCCACCCAACCCAACTATTATGTCATTATTTATATTTCTTGTTTTTTATTTGGTCCATTTGTTTTATGCTGTTTTAAAAAAATCCTTTCTACAAGAGTACACTTAAAACAGCTTGGTATCACATAAGGTACATCATATGCAAATATAAAACAACCTTCGATTTCCCCAGGAATCACTATCTTAAATGTATCATTAACATCTCAATAGACCTTAAGTGTTTAGATATCATTACAAGATCTACTGTCCATCATTTGACCATTAACAAAACATTTATCACATTTGACTATATCAAAGAGCACCTGTCAATGGTCAACAAGATAAAGGAGGTATTTATAACATTCCCTCAAACTACAGAAAAACTTCTGTTGCTAGGATTTCTTTATTTGATCTTTATTTAAGGTTGAAAAAGAAAACAAATGTCAAACATTGTTTTTTGCTCCTATTAAAGTGATTCAGATTTAAATTTTTCCAACAGCATGAAAGGTTGAACTTTATAATGGACAGAGCTTTTATAATTTGCATTTTGTAGACAAAGGTATCAATCATGAGAAAACCTTCTCTTGAAGGAGCATGACAAAAGAAAAGTACACTTCTTAGATGGTGCAGCCCCCAAATACCTATTCAGGTAAGACATGCTACCTAGAGTCCTACCTTATCTACTGCTCAGCATATCTTTCCACACTTTCCTACACGTTCAGTGCAGGTAGTTTTAGAGAACAAAGTATTCAATAACACTCTACTTATTCCTAAGCATTACCCAAAATCAATCATGTTTCAATGCTTTGCAGTGTATGTATCAATTGGTTAGCAATCCAGATTGAGAAATAAAACATTTTTCTTTTCACATTTCTGAGCTACCTTGTTTTGTAAGTAAATTACATAACACATGTATCCTGCATTAATATGACCAGCACTTGCTTTTGTTTTTCATAGTTTTTGTTCCTGTCAGTGTTTCAGTTAATTTATAATGCCCAATGCAACATGTGAACTGCAATGAAATATACATGTACAGTTACATCTCTTAATTCAGGTGGCTTGACAAGGTAACAGGTGTTTTTTTTGTATATTATATTTACCTGTGATACCATGCGTGACTTTTCCAACAGGTATTCCAGCATGCGAGCTCCCACAATCGACCCACTGTAACAACAAAACATACTCTTTTTAACAAATCATTTCAAAACAATTTTGATAATTTGACTTTTGCTGACATCATGCTGAGTCAATTTCATTCCTTTTTCACCATGTTAATATTTCTTATGCCATTATATCTATAGAGCTTCAAGTAAAAAAAATCTTCAAACCAAATTATCCTATACTCCATAAAAAAACCTTTTCAATTTTTTTTCCATTTTACCATTTGATCTAACAGATGACTTCACAACAGCACGGCAGTCTTGTCTGGTAGAGTTAGATTTTGTATCTTGAATATGTTTTTTCAATTTTGGATGAGCATCAAAGCTTAATAGTGGGTGGGATAGTTCAAAGGATGAAAGGTGAACACAAATAAATTTCCCAATCACAAAAAACATTTGATATTCAATCCTTTCCAAAATAAAACATTTGTTGGATTGTAGACAACAGGAAATCTTTCTCATGACATTGCATCAAAGTTAGAAAATCAAAGTTAGTAAAAGGGCTAGTAACCAATGGTGAGAGCTACTAAACCAGGGTTTTAACAGTTCAAAACTAAACTGTTTATGTTTTTGCTTCAATTGACCTGTAAGAAAGTGCTTGTTGGGATCTCACAATGTCAACTCAAAACTAAACTGTTTATGTTTTTGCTTCAATTGACCTGTTAGAAAGTGCTTGCTGGGACCTCAAAATGTCAACTGTACAGTTTATAAAGATACTTCCTGATTCCAAAATAAATTTCTACTTTTCAGTTCTTGTGAAAAATAAAAATGAGTCATGCTACAAGTACAATTCTTCACACGTAAAATTTAAATTTATTAAGTATGAACTAAGACCCCAGTTTGTCTTTCATTCTATCCAGGAGGTAAATGATAAGTATAGGCAATGGAACATTCTTTTTTAATTATATTCTTTTGGTTTAATTTTAAAAGAAACTCACTCTCTAAAGAAGACTTCGATGTATTTGCCAAATCGACTGGAGTTGTCATTCCGTATTGTTTTGGCATTACCGAATGACTCCAGTAGTGGATTGGCCTCCAGGATTTGCTCGGTGATCAGGTTGTTACCCGACTTGTTGACTGCGGCCAAATACTGCATGGTTAACTTGGTGGCCTCTGTTTTACCCGCCCCAGACTCCCCACTGAAACAGAAATAAACATCACCATCAACATCCATTGACGTCCTTCAACATCAAATAATCTTGACTTAGCAGTATTTTTTTATTTTCAGGTGGAGGAATGTGAAAATACTTAATGACTCTAAACAAGAAACTGTGTTTTGATTTGAATTTTTGCATTGAAGATTTGATGCTATGAATACCGACATTAATGACATTGCACTTATGACAAGCTAAAAATGTACTTCATTATTTGAATTAAAAAAACAAATGCTTTTGCATGATGTTACTTTTGTATTAACAATAATTAATTTCTCATGCAGAATCAATAAGTTTACACCCAATAAAGTTATTTTCATTGAAATAATGAAGTACAGGTGTTTAAATCGTACTGAAATAATGAATAACCTATCTCATCAGTGGATTCTAATGTATTGTAACCCCACTGCCCTCTGCTGTCAGATGTTGTAAGACAAAAAGGACTTTTGCATGAATTAGCACAAATATTATCACTTTGAATTTCAAATTAAGTACACTGTGTTGTTTAATGGTCACCTTTTTAACTACACCCTTTTTCTGGGTCACTTTTTGCTCCCTGTTTAAATTTTAAATTTGTAATAAGATAATGGCTGATGCTAAACATCTTGTTTTACACGGTGGCTGTCAACGTGAATCCTGACCTGATCACTAAAACTTGATTCTCCAATTCTTTCATCATCCTTCCATAAGAGGCACTTCCGATGGCAAAAAGATGTCTGAGAAACATTTTTAAAATTATTTAAAATTATGCATACAATTATATATTCAAGAGTATAAATAAATGTTCAAATGAATTCCAAAGCACTAATTTTTTGTATTTAAGTGTTTGTAACGTACGGAGGCAGAGTTCCCAGCTGCTGTCCCTCGTACTTCTTGACCATGTCCAGTCCGTAGATGTTGAACATTTTGTATGGATTGACGGACACTAGGATACTACCGGTGAAGGTCTACAACAAAGGGAAACAACTCTGTCTTAAAGCTCCGAATAAAAAAAACTTTGTATCTATTGGAGAAAATATTTTAAGAAATCTTGGTAACTATAAGAATAAAGTTAGTGACCAAAAATAAAAAAAAACTTACATAGATAAGACAGAAAGGAATATATTTATTGGAATGAAAAACTTACATAGATAAGTTCCCTCTCATATCTGATCTTTAAGTTTCTCAGGATGACACTCTCATCAAGGACACTACAAAGAAGAGATTTAAGGTCAAGGTTTTTGTCAGCTAATCCCAACACCAAAAATAATAGCAAATCTTCACATAAACTTTTACAGAGTTTGTTAATGAGGCAGAGTATAAAGAGAAAATTTCTTGTCCTTCATGAAAACATTTTCAGCAACACATTTGTCTACCATCACTTCTTCAACATGAATTCAAATCCCCTCAATATTTCAATCTAAATCCATTGAAAATTTGCCCCACAAATTTTAAAGTAATGCATGTAAATACAATTAAATGTTAAAATCTCAAAATCTCATAGAATTGTTGTAGTCAAACAGTGCTATGTATTCAAGTTTCAACTTTTATTTCTCAAACAATTGCATATTTGTGAGGTTTTTGTATTGTAGGCAACTTTGGGACATCAGAATTTGACACATATCAACAATTGAGGCTTAAAAATGCATCCTTCAGTTAATATTCTGTTTAAAAATCTCATCCTTTCACTAAATCTCTTTTCTAACACCTCTTATCATAAACTTTAAACATTAAATAACTTCATATAAAGTGTACATCAATAAAATTTCAAATCTAAAACCAAGTATTAAAGATCATGAAGATAAAGTCATTTCTGCCTTCAAAAACAATTTCCCAAGATATACTTGAGAGCTTTCCTCTTTATTTTAGTCAAGTTTAAAAATAAGAATGAGTAGGAATTGATATACTGACAAGAAAATATTTTAGTTTCTATAATAACATTGAATTCCTTTACTTAGCAGTTGAATTGGGCAAAACTTTACAAAATATATGAGATTAAATAAATGAAAACGGAAATATCTTTACTTTTGTATACTTGAGAAATCAATAACTCAGCTTGTACAATAGTATTAAACCTCAGACTAGGTCATTTAATTATTCAGAAGCAGTGTATATTTTGTTAAGTAAGGGCTCTTTTGAGAATTACAGCCATGTGCCCTTCATCTGATGAAACAGAATGGACAAGTTATTTTCAAACATCATGTAACGAGTTCTAAAAGTCCTAGCAGGGATTAGAGAGGAACAATCCAACTTTTATAAGATAGGCCCAATGGTTTTTAAACCTTTGAATGATTGCCAAATGTGGAAGTGTTTGGAGCAATGACCATGTAATCCTGGAGAAGATCTAATGTACTGTGTACCAGTCACAGAGCTGCAATGACAGACCCCTATCTACCACAGAACTGCAATGACAACCCCCTATCTACCACTGAAGGGAATAAGAAAAGGCAACTCATAGCTGCCCAGTATCCAAGTCACCAAAGAGCTTTGATTTAGATAGGAGAAATTTTTAACCAAATTAATAAAACAGCGTTATCAGTAGGGGCACAATAATCCATTGTATTGCCTAATCAGAACTTTGACAAGCCGTCCTTAATATAGCTATTAGATCAATGCCCAAAACCGGTCTAGCCCCGGACTGCAATGATACAGTGCAGACTTCAATAGTAAAGGGCCACACAGAAATTATTTAGCATAACAAAATCAGAAGGTAAAAATTTCAGATATGGATATTCTTAATGTGATATAATGAACCCATGTCATGCAATGCTTTGTTAACTTGTAGGAGCGATCAAACCGATTTCTCTTTCTTTCAAATTTCACACATTTAAACACAATCTGCTCTTTTCCTCTCGTAGGAAACTGGCAAAGGCCAAGTACAACCCAAAATGTGAAAAAAGATCTGCTTCATTCATGACTAAACAGTTAAGGATGTCACCTATAAGCAGATTTGGACAATTAACAATGCCGATACTCATACATCCTACACAAGGGCCGCGGATGTTTCCATCTCGAGTATATACATCTTATGAATGAAAATCGGGACTTAGATCCCAGGCAACAAAGCCCTGTCATGCCCCAAAGACTCTCTATTGCATCCTCCATAATACCAACATTTTGAAACTTGGCCTAAATCATCTCAGGTACCTTTTTTTCACTAATTTTAGATGAACAGGATTTTCCATAAAAGACAACTAAATCATGAAAGCAGGATTCAGTTTCCTTTTTTCTGCTTAACTCATTTAATCTACAAGTAAATGGTTTTGAAAACTCAAGCATGACCAATAGATGGATGGTTTAAACAATAATCAAAATAAACGACAGGCACTTATTCAGCTTTCTGGGTAAACAAGTTCAGAGGAATAAATTAATTTACAAGCAGTTTTATTGTTAAAGGAATCCATTCTTTCAATTCATTTATTGCTGACCAATGAATTAAGATACCATATATTTTGAATATGACCTTGTATACTCATTAATTTTTTTTAAAAACTATTTCAACTGTGAAAACTCTGTTCCACTATGTAATTTACATGCATACTATCAGCTTTAAGCTATTAACAGTCTGCAATCTACAACAAGTTTGTAGAATAATTCTACCAGATAGGTATTTAAATTGAAAGGAAAGGAATTCCAAAGAAAGTTTGTGCAATAAAAAAGGATCTGTTTAGTGAACCGGAAGACATCTAGCTCTCACAAACCTGAAAAATTCCTTCTTTTCAACTCTTGGGTTTTGCACTTGTTTCTTAACATTTAACAACAGAACAAGTTCTTGTCAATATTACAGAAATGCATGTTCAAATAAAAATTATGATGTAAAAATATGCTCAAGTCATTTATCAATATAAATCATCCAGGTTTTTGGTAAATTGGTTATTTATTAAGTTTGTCTGCACACGTCTAGACAATAATACAGAAATAAAAGATACAAAACAGTTCATGATTACTGAACACACTTTCAATTGATGAATTTTATTTACAAACAATGTTGGATCTTCTTTGTTTCAAAATTTATAAGTTGGGAACAGTACTAGAATGGATTCCTAGCTTTTCTAATACAGTTATAAGCTTGGTTGAGTTAAGAAGGATATAGAAATTCCAACAAAAATTTAAACCTTGCCATTCATGAAGTAAACATGGATGTGAGCAAGGCAAGGCAAGAATGTGAGTGTGCACTCCCAAGGTACTGCAGATTGCCAATTGACTAAGTTTGGGTTTAAAGTTGTGTGAGATTTGGACCTGCTTCAAACACTACAACTACTGTAGTTACTCATCTGCAAAACATGGTTCATATGTGGCATCAGTCTAAAGCAAGACAAGGTTTCATCTCTTAATCCTTTGTGCAAAATTGGTTTTGGAAAGGCTTTAGTTATTATTTTTTTTTTTGCAATGGGTCTACCTTAAAACTATTTTGCCAGGTATAGATCAGATGCAACATCACTGACAACTCTATTAGTATGCATCATTAGATGCATTCATTGTCCTAAGTAGGCCTTATAGCTGCCTGTGTGTATAATCAGATCTTAGATCCACTGTCCTATTTCCTCATCATTGACAGCGTAACAGAAACACTCACCTCAGATTGATCATGTCCTCCACCCCATGATCCGCCTCTGAGTTTTCTGGGCTATCCATGTTGATCTGTGTCTCTTACTCACTACTCATTGGTTCTCTGAAAAAAAAACAGTAATAGGAGTTAACTCATTGGAGTAACCTCATATCCTACATTTACTTTCTTTTCATACATATTGGAACCTGCTTGAAAAGAGGTCTTATCATAATATCATTCATTCTTGTATATAGATACAGTTTTCATGAACATATATTTGTTGGTCCATCCTAACTGTATTCAGAATTCCAATCAACCATAACACAACTGCACAGACTGCGAACAGTTTCTTTAACAAACACTCCACATCGATAAAGTGATTTTGATAGACCTAGGAAACCACACTTTACACTTCAATATTTGATTGCATATAAAAGTAAATACAGACAAGAAATCGATCAATTCCACCTGATATCTGAACACATTCCTTTTAATTCTTTGGACAATGCACCTCTTTCAGAAGGAAGGAATCCATTACAAATATTGCTAGTAATGATTGTCTTCAACAATTCGTAGAAAACCAGCCATGTCTGGCTAACAATAATGATATTTTTCACATCAATGCAAAGAAGAAAATTTACAAACACAGCTCTTGTTAAAGAACTGAATTGCATAATTGGTATTGTCGCCTCGGTATTGTTGAACTGTGTACATTACAAGACAATATACCCAGGTAATTAATGTTTTCCACAGGTTTAATTGCAGAGTCTATAGCTGTTAAGAGACAATATCTGCTGAATTTAAAACATCTTATCAAGATGAACATAATGGAACATCAACATAGCAAGTTTCTCAGCATTTGCAATTTTCATACCCTTTTTATTCGGCAATATAAGTGAAAAATTTTATTAAGATTTTCAAGTGACAGGGCAAATTGGACAACTGCACCAGGAAAACTTAAAGCAGCATAGAGAGGAGGAAAACACTTACATTTCTTGGAACATACAATCCTTAAGAGCTGAGTTTACTTTATTTGTATAAATGTCCCTGTATGTAGACATTTTAATAAACTGTCATCATATGTCTAACATTAATTTTAAAAATGAAGAGAAGACTTTTACAAAAAAATGATGTATTTGAATATGGGCATACATACCTCTCAATTCATAGATTTAACATGTTTTATACAATAAAGTAAAATTACTTGTACATTTGGGATTGCAAGTTACGCTTACTAAGTAATTTGAATTTTAAAAAGCAGTTTGAAATATTTTGAAAATAAAATCTATGAGTATAATTATGCTATTTATGACTTCACAATAAAGAGATAAGCAAGAAAATTGTCATAACATATAAAAGACATATAGTGAAAAGTGCTCCAAATGATACTTGATGCATTTTTACTTTAATTTGAACAGCTTTGAATTTTTTAAAATTTATCATGGCCAAAAATAAGGCCCTTAACCTGCTCTTTGATATTCATGTATGTCTATCTGGACAATTTAATTCAAGGAGGACTTCATGAAGTAAAAAAAAAAAGGATCATCTTTTCATAACCAGCGTTTTTTTTTCCTTATATAACTGGTACCGATAAACGGCACCATTCCCAATGCCAAAAAACGTTAATTTTTCCCAATTCTGTGACTAAAAATTCCGAATTCAACTGTTATGCAACAGACTACGACGACATCATATTTCTTGTTAAATGAAACATTGTACAAGTTGACTAATTTTTCACTTCTGCTTAAATCGAAACTAGAGAAAGTCGTAATTTGGCGGGACCTGTAGTGTAGACAGCTTAGTGTCATACATTTTGACAAATTGAAAGCATGAAAATGTGAAAACATGGGACGTTGATATAAAAATAATAAGTACTTATTGCTATTCTTTAAAACAATGAGTAATAGGTAATTAATTTGGAATAAAGACAAAATACGTTGCATTTGCATAAATGAGAGAAAATTCTCCTGTTTTCTTCTATGTTATTTTTCCCAATTGAACCAGTACCAGACTCTTTCCCAATGGGTGGAAAAAAATTGCTGATAACATTGAAAGCTGCCAGCATATATGATTTGTAACTTTTCCAAAATAATTTGGCGCAGCCCAAATTCCTAATAAGAAATCAAAGGAATAATTTTAATCATTGATAAAGAGACTCAAAGGCTACCCAAGCAGAAAAGTTGTAAAAAATCAGGATTGTGGGCTGCTCTGGAAGTTCTCGTTATGTCACTAAGTCTGCCTAACCCTGTATTTAACTGTTGAATAACCAATGGATTGAGGCCAATCTCTTCACGTCTATCAATATTTAACAGCCTAGGTATATAACAATTAGAATCAATTTGATCTACAGAACTGTATGTCCACACCGTGTTAGATAAATAAAAACAAACATGTTAATATAACATCAGCTTTCTATGAGCCAACATGGGATCCTTAGAGGTATGCACTCTACCAGGTCACATACGTTCTGTCATCGCTTTAACAGTTTTCACTTTATAAATAAGCTCTGCGAATTACTTCTTAATCCCTGGGCAAATATAAAATCAAGTGCCATTGTTTTTTACATTTCTCATGATATCTACTGCAAGATACTGATTCCATACAGACATTAGAAACAGTAGGGTAATTAGTCTTATAATGAACTATTGACAGTGATTGGAAATTTTAAAGTTAAATCAAATTTCACATCAAAAAAAGAAAAGAGGAATCCTTGAAAGAATACACTGCAATTTAGGAGCACAAAAAGTTCTTGTTTCCAGTACATACATGCAAACTTTTACATGTTTATGCATATTGTATTGTGTTCATGTACCTGCCACACATTTACTCTGTAGGTAAGTGTACACCCAGTGTACTTATGATAATCGTGCTTTAAGGTGACCCCTCAAGTAGGCATGTATACTGAATACTTTGATTGCTTAGTAGACCTACATGTATAAGCATAATTGACACATTTTTTTCTTCTCAAATGATAAATTTGACGAAGTATGATCAGTTGTTCCTACAAAAATTGTCCTATAGATTAAATATCCTGCTGTCTCCCATATCTGATTGATAGGGAATGCATGCATAAATTGTCTTCAGCATATTACGCAGTAATGGCTCCTCAGTTTAAAGAGAAATATAAAATCATATAAACATTGAAAGAGGTTGGAATGATCTTAGTCTCTGATGAGACTGCAAATCTACAGATTTGAACTTATAAACACTGCATTTGAATTTGTAACATTTAGAGGTTTAACTTTCTAAAAATCACTTGATTAAATTAAGGTTTTACTCAGTCTAAACCAAAAGTAGAGAAGCTAGCCCAAAAGGGTTAGCATTTTGAATTGATTTTTATTATTATTCTGTAGAAGTCATAATGGGAATATTGTTCACTGAAATCAAAATCATATGAACAGAAATATGTATCTTAATAAGGTCATCGTGTGTACTACATTTTTTTTAAATCAGACAAAACTTCATACATTCAAGAAACAGTGGCAACATTTTCCTAAGTAATTATATAGATAAAGTTTATTTGATTGCCAAGTTTTACTTAAATCAGAAAAAAGAGAAGTGTTTTAAGAAAATCATAAGATATATTTTAGTGATTACCGGGTTACCAAAACTGAAATCAAAACCCTGAATTACTTAATCTTTACAAGGTAAATATCTAGCCTGGAATGAGGACTGGAGGTTTCCTACCTGTTGTAAGGACTATGCAGTAACCTTTACCAAGCACCTGTTATGTTAATTTCTAAAGTTAATGATTTTAAGAAAAAGATATGCTGTTTTTAATGACATAAATGTTTCTGTCATAAATAAACCTGTAATTATAACACATTATAAAACATATTATCCACTCTCTTCAGTAATTCAAGACAACTAGATTTAACACCTTTTACACACACTTTGAATGCACCAAGGTTTATCAACCAGCAAGTACCCATACCTTCGGTAATATAGTGTATACCATGCATGGGATCAAGACTTTTTACAATACTTAAACAAAAGTTTTTACAGAATTCTTTGGAGATATCAAGCTATTGTTGAATGGACTGTTTAGGAAAACATTTCAATCTACTGAACTTTACAGGGTAGAACCTTTCACTGTTTATATCTATCTTACATGATCTATAGAAAAATGTCCAACAAAAAGTAAGGTTAATATTATATTCATGATTAAAGACTATGGAATATATTCACCTTGTTTTCTCGGAAGAGCTGACATTTCTTTCACTTTTTCTTTCTCCTGTTGTCACATTCTTATAAATCTGAAAGTAAAATAGATTCCCTGATCATCTTTTCACTTAGTTATATCCTGTTACAGAGGCTAATGGAGAAACACCCATTTCTGTCCCTAAACAAGTTTGCTGGATTTTTCTGAAGACCTAGTAACTTGCGAAATCCATGTTGAAGACACACCCACTCATCATCCAGTCTTGGTAAAGCATATTTGTTTGGATTTCTAAATGAAATGACAGACTTTCTAATCCCCAGGTCTCCTTAATTCCACATCTAACTTAATAAACTAAACCACAGAAAAAGGACACATACAGAATTTTAAATCACTTTAAATATGAATATGTAAAATTTAACATCAAAGGCATGACAAATTATGAAACAAACCAGAGCATAACTTTTACCATGCTTAATTATACAGTTTACTTAGTCCAAGGGTTTCTAATCCATGCTAGTTTCTCTCAATGTCATGGAGGAAAAACAAATTTGTCCTGTATGAAGTGATCTGTTGATAATCAAATGAAGGTTCAATATCAGTTCTTCTTGTGTTATGTCAATGTCATTTCAAACACTGTGACTGGTGTAACAGAGAGAGGAACACTGGGGTCATGTGTTTCTGTGAAACCTCTGGATGTCAACAACAACAACAAGCTAAGGTCCACAAACATTTTCTAAAACCTAGTCAATGGAAGTTGATTTTAAAAAAGTCTTGTCTTTTAGAGATGTTTCATACAGTTAGATGGTAAATGCGTAATTTGCTGCATCTGTTTCTCCCTACCAAGTGGGTCATTCATCCTGTACATTGATTCAGGGAAGATTTTAATGAAGATATTGAGAATGTTGACATAAAAGCTAGAAAAGGGGAGAAAAAAAATCCAACTTTCTTTTTTACCAAAACATGAACCTGCATAAACAGATATGTATAGTAATCTAGAAATTTCAACAAATCACAGAGTTTGTAACATGACCAAAAAAAACCCAAAGATAATTAGTTCTGCTAAAAAAGTCACAATATTTGCAAATGGTGGATTTAACCTACTGTTAACTTTGATCATGTTGCCAAAAAAAGTGAACATGACGTACTGCAAGTCGCACGGACCATTCCTAGCTTACAGAGTGAAATATGACATAAGACACATTGTTAACTGTCAAGTTTAATAGATCATGTGAAAAATCAGGACCAGAACAACACGGAATATCTTATTCTTAAATTCTGTTTGTGAATTCATTAATTGCACTTTTTATAATGAAATAGGCATGCATGTACAATCTTAATCTACACATAACTACATGTAGTATTTACTTTGATCAACATAATCACACTTCTTGGTCTTTAATTCCCCATGTGTGTATATATGACATTTTCTTGATTAGTCACCAAAAGACTCAAATACTTCCATAAATTTCTGTATAGAAAAAAATATAGCACTGTATGACAGACCAACAAATATTGTCACTTAGCATTACTTAGTTATACCATTCTCTCCTTACAGAACAAGGATAGAGCAATATCCATGTAAATGATTCCAGATTATATAAACATTATAACCTCTTATAACTGTTCAAAGCATTAAGACCCACCCAATGAATTTCCCAATCCTCATAGAAACTAAACAGGTCATTTAATGTTGATTTAAAATTCACACAACAGGCAATAAATCATAATTTACTTACCCTTAATTCCAATCAATGAATAGTAACTCCAATAAATCCAATGGAAAACGAAAGAAAACACCGAACACCGACAGGAGTTGATCAAATACACAAGTCTAGATATCCCGTTTCAATAGTCTATTTATAAAAACACCTTTAGTTTAGAGCAATAACTTCAATAGACCAATCGATGACATTTCTCCATGGGCTAACACACCCTCCTTATTCACAAATAATTTGACAATAAACTTCACCTTGTAAGTCCACCTGTGCCGAGTTTTTTCTTATCCCTGATGAACAGTTGAAGAATTTGCAAGCAGACTTTAGATAAACGTTATGAATTTTTAGAGAAATGGTGACATACTTGGAATTTTGACAGCTTCTAGTGGAACCGGCTACCTGTTCTAAAGCTGGCACTCGGCTAATTCAGAAGAATTCATTTAAATCACAATAGAAGTATTTTAACATGCTTCACTTGTTACATATATATACTGCCATATGAATGGTTATGCCGTCTTGAACACACCATGGGCTGGATATTTAAAACATAAAATGGACAAAGTTTGCAAATATTTGTCAACACATGCTCAGCATGCCTCAATGATAATCCCTAATCTCTAAGTAAAATGTCTCCTTTCCCCTAAAAATTCTCGATTCTGTAAAACTTGATAAACATGCCTGATAAGTGGAGTCCTCTACCTGGTGGAATTTTTGACTGTAGACTGTTGATTGTTTGTCCGTAATTTCCTCTGATTTTATGTACTGATGTTGGAGATATGGTAAGGTCAGTGTCCTGGGGCTCCAAGTTATTCACTGTAACACAGACAGATCAAAGCTACCATACCTCAGACAAGGAAATACCAGGCTCTATATAAATAATATCTCCTGGTGTTTGGGTTGACCTTTGTTTCAATTTTTCTTAAAAATTAATTTCTAATCATTTTCTTCAGATCCTTCAAATATGGGTAAAAAATTGCAAATAGCAGAAAATAATGAGAGAGTATTTTGAATAAAATTGATTACCGGTACTGTTATTATTATTTTTCTTTTTTCAGTGAACATACAGTAAAAAACTTGGACTGTCCTAATTTCAGTATAATCAGTAGGATAATCATTACCTTTGACAGAAGAGGCTATTCAGGTCATTAGGGATTAAGAACTCCCTCTGCCTGGTTCTGTGATGGGCCGTCTCAACCTGCCAGCTTCCTCAACAGTAAGGATAAAAATACCTGTAATCAGCAGGTGAAAATCAATACACAACCAATTATCTCACTTCCTACGGGATGCAATCAACAGCTGACTCAGCTATAAAAGTAACAAAATATATATCAAGTCCTGTACTAGAATCCGAGAGAAAATCTGTATTATTGATCAAAATTGAATTCACTATCATCAACAAACTTAGTTATTTTTTCCTCTTTAAAATGTGAATTAAATCAATGAGTACTTAATCATTAATTAAATAAAAAAAATTATCTAGTATCCTTCCTGCATCTCTTTCCGATGTTCATGCATTTAGTCGTGCATATCAACAAATGAATGATGTTATTTTTGCAAAAATTCATCATAAAACTGAAATGTAAGGTTATAATCATCATTATTTAACATTCACTAAAACATACATCATCCTTGGCTTCACTAACAATCAGAAAAACAAGATGTGCTGTGAAACACAATGCTTTATTAGAAGTAAAAATAGTGAGTATTTTTCAGTGTGTTTTGTACTGAAATGTATAAATAAGATCAAGGGTTACCTATTTCATATCTTGCAGTTTGCACAGGAAGCATAAAATTTTTTTTCTGATAAATCTGTAAATCTGAGATGACTATACTGTTGATGACAATGTTTTTATGAGTCACTGATAAGCGGACTGTCTGTTAGGGGGTAATACGACAGAAAGTAATATACCGATAACAAAGGTGAGGAATGCAACAGACATTACGCATTTAACGGGGAGTGAAGCATCACTTGACGCAAGGTTGTAAATCGTCCCATGATGCATGTTTATCTTCTTACGCTTCCTTTCACATAAAACCTTAATTAATTGTGATGTTTATGTAGTAGCCTATCTTCATTAGAACTTTATTTTATCAAGGACAATTTGGAGGAATGTTTGTTATTGACAATGATTGGTTTTCATGTTTTATGGTATGTTATAGAATTTGGTTTCTGTAATTAGGAAAATTATCAGAATTAAAAACTGAGAGACATGCAAGATAAAGGAATTTGATAGTTTATTGTTTTACTGAATGGTTTTACTGATGAGTTATTGTAATGTACTTAGTCAGTGAATTGATAAGATATGGCAATGCTCTTAACTCTAAGTAATATTTGTTGTTTTTCCAGATCCTCTACAACTAGCTGCTCAGCAAATGGCCCAGCAGTCCCAGCAACAGGCCTTGTACAATGCCTATCTCCAACAGATGGTAACTTCATCCATCATATAAGGCTTCAAAAATAAAATAAACTAATTAAAAGTTCATTCTCATGATGCTTTAGCCCAATTCACTTGTATTTTTAAAATACGTTGATTAGTACAGCATTATTTTGTTATTCCTTTCAAGGCAAACCTTCAGGCCCAAGCACAAGCACAGGCCCAACTCCAGCAGCAACAAAGACAGCAACAGCAAAATCTCCTTCAGTCAGCACAGCAACAAATGTTGCAACAGCAGTTCCTACAAATGCAACAGCAGCAGCAGCAGACCCCCCAGAACCTTGTGAGCCCTGCCTCCAGCTTTAATTCTGTGGGCCCATTCCCTGTTGTGACACCCAGGGACCAACAGCAGATCAATGGTGGTGTGGTTATGACGTCTGCTGCACAACCATTTATGATTAATGCACAAGGGGGCCAAATCAACAGTCAGGGAGGAATGCATGTCCCTGTTTCGGCGATCTCAACAGCTGAGGTCAGCAGTACTGGTGTCCCTAAAAAAGTCTACAAAATGAGGAGTCAGTTTGAGGGACATACCGAGCATAAGACTTTTGGACAGCCGAGTGTCGCTCAAATTGTAAGCACAGCCCCCACCCAGGGCCTGACCATCAACACTGAATCCTCCGAGAGAAAGGAATCCAATGTCAGAATGGTTCCCGCCCCAGCACCCCCTCAAACTGTCCAATTCGGATCCTCCAGATTCCAATCTCAATCATGTTTCACGCACTCTGCTTACTCTTTAGATTTTAGCCTATTTTAGGCTATTTTACCACTCGGTTTTACTCTTGGAAAAAATGTCCACCTGTCTTGGCCGAATACCGAACCCGATTCCTAGTACATTGTATATACAAAAGTAACAGGATCTTGCTAACCTTTTTTTTTATAAGATAAATGTCTTGAGTTAGTGTCATACCAGGTTACATTTTAAATCCATCTAAACCAGGGGGATTAGGTTTCCTCTGCTATGAGGATAGAATGTATTGATGCATGTACATGTAGTACGTTCCTTTCATATTTTCTTTGTTGGATGCAAAAATTTCAGTTACATCATGTTGTGATAATTCTCTCAGTTTATATGAGATACATGTAATGAAGAAATTAACTCTGATTACTGTCCTCAAAAAGTAAAGTAAATGTTGAAATCTGCAAGCAAGTATTTGACAAATGATGCAATAATAATTCAAAAAGTTAATTATTGACAACACAATCATACATTGGCATAGTAGTCATGAATAAAAAACAAATTAACATACATAAAATAAAATATTCAAGCAAGCATATCCATTTGTTAAAGATTTCCTTTCTTAATATCAAAGCACCTTTTCAAGAAGTTATTCTCTTCTAGCAATTTTAATACAAACTTGTAGGGTTGATTATATCAATAATAGGATTTTCCTTCATTTAACATTGAGCAATTTAGTAATCTAATAGGAATAGCCGGCCTTGAGTATCTCCCTATTTCAATATGTAGTGAATTCTTAGTACATTTATTGTTAGGATGTTCTTCCAGATTTCTTCCCTGGTAATTGTAGATAGTTTTCTAATTTATATTCATTGAAATAAATTACATTACTATAAAAAGTTAATTATCCGCAAACTGATTTAGAAATGTTCTTTGGTTGTTCACTGGTTTTGTTACTGCAATGCTCCTTTAAATATTTTAAAGTTTTATGTGATTTTTTCATTGAAGATAAAGACAATTTCTAATGTAGAGTAAAAAAGTTCTCTTAATTTGCCAAGGTTCTCTAGACCCCAGTGTTTTATCTTCCTTAAATGCAGACACCACTAATTGGTCATTAAACACCAGCGCATGTAACAACCAATTTTATATTTGGTACACGTATGCAATATTACTTCTTCTTACTGTATGCCAAATTTGGTGTTGGTTGTCATCTGCGCTCCCTATGAAAATTACAGAAAATGTTCACGGAATTTGCAGAATTTCTTAAACATTACAACTTTTTCTTCGATTTATAATCACCTTGGAAACCGTTATTCAAATGGACTGCCGAAGATTACAGTTGTAGATTTGAAGAATAGTTATTAACCTAGAAGAATGGTGCCTACCTGTTGATGATTTCACGTAAGTATATTATTAATGGCTGTATTCTTAATTAACTATCGAAAACATGATTCAATATTCAACACTTATGTATGATTGAAACCCTTAGCCTGTACAAATCCAGCCACGTACATGGCTAATTAAAAGATACAAATTATATTACATCTTACATTTTATACCCTTTGAGAAGAATTTTTCTAGCGAAAATGTGTATTGAATTTCCCTAACAGAGTCAATCCATTGAATAAAAATCATAAATGGTGATGAGTGACTTCAAAACATTACGAGTGTTAACCTGCAGATATCAAGTTCAATATATTAAATCAACAACACAGTATTAAAGATTTACATTATATATTTTATTTAATTACCATACGTCTCTCATCTTCCATGATACCGGTATTGTACATGTATGTATATTAAAAAAAAAGTATATCAGTGCGTGGTATCAAGGGGACCTGCCCCCTCCCCACTTTTTTTCCCCAAACGTAACCTTTTCCTACTAAAAATGTCCTCGAAATGCTAGAAGCGCCTCTTTACTTTTTGTTGTAACAGATAAAAAAGTAAAGGAAAGTTCTTAATATTTATTAATTAAAATAAAAGTACTACATTCAAAAGCTAGGAGTGGGTGAGGTGTAACGTTTCTGCCATAAGGTCCTCTTTCACTTATAACAGGCGCGGATCTAGGAATAATTTCTAAGGGGGGGGGGTGTACTTTCTATTAAAAAAAAATAAATCCAGAAATTTCCTGACAAGAAGAAAAAACCCTAAACTCATTCCCAAAACGTTAATAGTCTATTTCGTCGTGGCAGTGTTGTAAAGGTTCTCATTATATCCCGGGTATCATAATTGTATCGTGCTATATTCCAAAAATCTGTTTGTAGTCCGAATGTAAACTTTTGTGGCGATTTAAAAGTTTGGAATATGTGTCGGTAATTTTTTATTCAAATAAAACGTAATTTTACACATTTCCATTCCCGTTTATATCATATTTAGATCAATGATTTTATAACCTAGTAAAAGCCAGAATAAAATTCATGTTTCGAAAGTCTTTAGTTTGTATTAATTAATGTTTATTTTTTTATGTAGAAATACACCGTAAATATAAAAAAGAAAAATTGAAGTCCATGTCATCCACAAGTTTCCACGTTTTCGTATACCGCGATACTACGAGACTCTACAATTTAGGAGGTAAATAAGACTTCCTGTTTTAATCAAAGTACTCAGAAGTACAAAGAGCCGGGCTCATTTACAGAGTAGAGTGGATTTCTTACATGAATCACGATTATATTCTGATTAAAAAAATATTTTAAAACTATCAATACAAATGATAAGACACTGACAGTGAATTTTTCAATCCTAATACCACGGTCCGATTTTGTCAGAATCAGAATAAATCTGGTACCGCAGCTGAATGTAAACAAACAGGCCAGTCTGGTTCCCTCTCCTGCTTTACCTCGTATGTGTAGAGAACGACGGTAACACTGATTATCAAAAATCCTTACGCTAATGAACTATGTTCTTTGACTTATGAAGTTTCAAAGTCATTACTATTAATGTTTATTTTATATAGATAAAACTTCGTTTTATTTTTGTAGCTTTATTTAGCGTTTGTATTATCTCAAAAGCGGTTGA
>PRKT01000295.1:466900-498110 GCA_003671525.1 Saccostrea glomerata | reverse complement strand
CCCCCTATTTTCTGACAATGGTTCCTTCTTTAATTAATGATGATGCAATTTTCCGAGAATCGTTTCTTCTTTAATTTGTGATGATGCAATACCTTGAATGAGGTTCCATAGGGATAATGCTTGAATAAAATTATATTACACTTAAATTAATACTAATAAACATGTTGTACCCATTTAAAATAAATTTAATATTTATATATCATAGGTTAAAACAGATAAACCATACATATTTTGACTGTTTTGTGGTGTATTGTAAATTATACCATGGTTTGGATTTCACGACCCTGGGTAACCTCACTCGACTTCGTCTCGTGAGGTTAAACCCAGGGTCGTGAAATCCAAACCATGGTATAATTTACAATACACCACAAAACAGTCAAAATTGTATGGTTTATCTATTACATGTCATACCAAATACACAGATTCCCTTCATTGGCGACTACGTAAGAATCGTGTGTGCCCTATGCAACAGATTTACTTCCGTCTTAAGTTCTGGCAATGCGGAAGAGGATCAGGCCATGGCCCTAAAAATGCTGCATCTCTCCAAGCGGACAAACGAGCTACAGGAATTTGTAGAAAGTAATGGACTGTCAAACAGGACATATTCATGGCAAAAAATTGAGGCAGCCGGTTTTGCGCAAGACTTCCCTAAACTGTCTGATTCCGAAATTCGCCAGTTAACGCTAGGAGTGTACCAAGTAAAAATGGCAAAAGCATACACTCAGGAACACTTGCAGGATGACGGTACATACGAAATTCTTGTGAACGAGGACCTGGATGGTATTATTGGAGCCAAAATTCAGAGTCGTCATGTCAGTTCCAAAAAGTATTCCTGTTGGGTAAAGTACGAAGATGGTGTTGTCATATCATGGTACTGTAAGTGTAAAGCCGGTGCACGTATTGTTGGTTGCTGCGGACATATAACAAACGTAATTTGGTTTTTATCGCATGCCCGACACCAGGATAAGCCCGTGCAGGGAGTGCGTGATTGGTCAGAACACCTCGAGGACGCAGCTCGCGTGATCGACGATTCTGACAGCGGCGAGGAGAGCTCAACTGAAGAATAGATTGTCTACATAAGCTAGTTACATGTATTTTCTGGCAGTGATATATTTCACATTTATCGATATTATTTATCATTGAAAGAAATTTCCAACTGAAATACCTAAAATACTTAGTACATGTATGATTATTTTCACGATATATAGATCGTCCTTACGTTTCTTTTACAGCAGCATAATTCTTGTTGGTGTTTGAATGAATGAAGGAATGGTCTGTGTTACATATTCGAGTAAAAATTGTTCAAATTATTATTATTTAATGATTATTAAAGAAAATTGCTTTCTATTTATAATTATGTTTTTCCTTCTTTTTATTTTACATTGATTAAAACGATACGAATTGTGTTATACTGATATGTGTATGGATTTATCACAGCACCTTTACAATTGACGTGTATAACGTCAACGCTAAAATGGCGACGTTAAGTTCCAAACAACGGCATTTCCAGGCAATTTTTTTTAATAATATTTAAAAAATAAACATATACTGATATATATCATCTGAAAGGAAATTGTTTTGGCTTTCCTCCTTGAAAATTAAAAGTAAATTTCAACACGCGGCATTTAAACGGCCAAAACGCCCCTTGTTCTTTAACATATATAAAAAAATCATTTCATTCTCAATGTTCATATATGAACAATTATGAAACAAAGAATGTTGTTGGCTGAAAATTAATATTTTTTTTAATTTGAATTACCACATCTAAATTGGATTTAAAAACTTCACAAAAATCCTACAAAACAATGATACAGAGCGGCCATTCCAGTAAATGTTCTACTAAGCCTCTTTCTTTACTCCTCACAAATATATTAACCATAGTGAAGGAAAATGTCAGGAGAAATGGGCTACACGTGCTACAATATATTTGAGAAGTGATGTAAATCAGATGTGGCTACTTAAAAATTCCAATAGAACATTTGGAAAATTTTAAATCACAATTTTTTACAAAATTCAACAGCAAAAAACATGAATTTCAAGTGTATATACAATCATTCCCCACGATAAATTAAAGTCCGGGGTTGTTGATATCATTGACAGCTGCTTTTTTGATAAAGATGAAACTCGTCAATTTACTTTCTTTGTCATTGGTCATTTGCATAAAAAGAAAAAAAACTTTTCTGATTGTACACAAAAGTAATCTGAAATTGATATTAAAAAGATTGTTGAGTTTCACACTGAATTGTTGAGTGTGACCGGTGGGCAGGGGATGCTCACTCGTCCATGGCACCTGATCCCATCTCATGTTTTGGAAGTCCTTGTTTGCTCTGCTCTAATTATGTATTGTTTAATGGACTTTTGATCTTTAATACTGTTTGTTATCTCCGTATATTTCATTTCATTTTAAAATGAGATTATTATAGGAGGAGTTGCGGATAAGAGTTGGTTACTTTCAGTATTAAAGAAAGAATAGCAGTGTCCATGTTTTGTTATGGGAAACCCAAAATATGTGTTGCATCAAAAAGCAAAATAAGAGGTCACAATATCAGTTTGATCAAAGATTTCAGTAGAGGAGTTGCAGATAAGAGATGGGTACTCCAAATTAAGCGTAACAGATGGACGTACTGATGAACGGACGTCCCGATCACTATATACCCCTATATAATAAATACGTAGTTTTTCATTATTTTTGCTCAAAAGATTTTTGAAACAAATTTTGTTTACATGTGATACAAACAAACTTAAATTTATCAAAACTCCTGAAAACTAGAGGAACTGTGAGCACCGAGCTCACTAATGACACACCCTGCCTCTCATATGGTTATAATGGCAAAGTTCATGTGTTGCTCTGCATGGGAAACCCGAAATTAGTATCAGATAAAAAAGAGTAAAATAAGAGGTGCACAATGACAATATGTAATAAAGAATCTGTGACAGTATCAATAAAGTTTATTCACTTGTATAGGAGGAGTTACGGATAAGAGATGGGTACCCTTCAATATTATAGAAAGAATGGTGTCCATGTTTTGGTCCGTGAAATCTTAAATTTGTGTCTGACCAAAAAGTGAAATAGGAGCTGCACAACAGCAATTTGTAACAAAGATTCATTTAGTTGTATTTCGGATCTTCAAGAGCAAAAACATGGAACTATGAAACTATTATCACCATATGGGAGGCGGTGATATCTATTTTTTGTTGTATCATATGCCATTAAGCATAATTTTTTCATGAAGGAGACACAACATATAAACACCATCTGTTCATGAAATAACCACAGCATACATGTTTATTGATCATAAAACGGTCTGTATATTACGAAACAGCGTCAACAAAATTTGCAGCACTTTAGAATTGAAAAGAATCTAAGGAAGATTTTTACTCCAAAACATATTGAGTGTAATTCATGTTGCTGACTAAGGAACACAAGAATTGTTTTCCACACGAACACAACCACTAGGGAGAATATAGAAGGGAACGTCATGTGAAAATCCCATAAAAGCTCACACATTTCTTGGATGCACGAGAAGGAATTTTAAATGCCACTCACCACAGCTATTATCTCAGGTTTTGGCAAACACTGGAGAAATCGAGACATGAAAGGAAAAAAAATATTAACACATTTACAAAAGTTCTCAAGTACACAGATCAATTTAAGAATAAGAGTGCAATATAAGCAACATACATATATATGTAGAAAACATTCCTGGAGAGAAAACATGCCACCAACAGACAGACATATCGTACACAGATATAGGTAGTAAACAGACCGATTATATTGTATTCAAGATTTTAGATTTATACCTTTGTTGTATACAACTTGTGTTTTCTTAAATATTGCTAGGTTTGAAGAAACAAAGTAATAATTGATTGATTGATTGTATATTGTTTCACGTCCCTCTCGAGAAGTTTTCACTCATATGGAGACGCCACCACTTGCCGGCGGAGAGCTATACACAATTCCCCTATGTACTTACGGCCATTGAACAGTGATAGATCTTTTTCATGCCAGCACCTACTGCAACACGCTGCCTCGGTTTATACGGTCTCATCAGAATGACCGGTCTCCACGTCACACAGTGGGATAGTTATGTATTGGAAAAGTATAAATTATATAAAACAAAACATACTTTTAGATAATTTTATTGAATAATGACTTTAACAATTAAAAAATAAAATTTAATAACAACCAACATCAACAAAATACAGAGATTAATTCTAAAACAGTTATACATCTGTCGCGTCTTATGTAGTATATTTTAGAAATACTATTTGTACTTATTGCTTTTTTGAATTTTCATTTGAGACATTTCTATGAATCGGTAAACTAACACATAGGCCTAGTATTGATACGCTGTTTATTTGTATTTCCTCAACAACACGACAATCAACACCAACTCTTGTAGTGCAACATTAAAATAATGCGAGGTCTACTGTACGTATACTAACACAAAAATGCTGATATTCAATTCCTACACAATTTGTGCGTCGAGTACCGATTTGTGTACGTTATTTTAAAGGCACGGCGTATTTTACCTCTTTCAGTTATGAACAATTTATTTGACACAAGTGTACTTCTGATTTCTTGCATTGCTGTTCTCTAAGGACGGGATTACAAGGGACGGATAAAAGTTAACATATAGTAAATGTAAAAAATAAATAAATCTGAAGACAAAATCCAAAGATTTTGCTTCGCATCACAGACCAAGTGATTCCATCTTCTGATCG
Source organism: Saccostrea glomerata (assembly GCA_003671525.1). NCBI lineage: Eukaryota > Metazoa > Mollusca > Bivalvia > Ostreida > Ostreidae > Saccostrea > Saccostrea glomerata. The sequence goes on along the minus strand of PRKT01000295.1, from coordinate 493,385 downwards.
AAGTTAGGAATGCCAAACAATATTCCTTCACCAGAAATAGCTAGTACCGATCACTCATCGTCTTTGTTTTTATAATTCTCATTGCCTGCGTCAGGAACACCCATAATACACTGTCCATCGCGCAAAGAATCAGACCAAACCACGCAATCGGAACTGGCCAGCCTATGCTGACTGACCGACTGGAGCATATGTGGTCTTGGATGTCATATAATGCTTGGCAGTAGTATTGCTCGTAATGATGATTCACATGGAAAATAACGAGACCAAAAAATATGAACACACCTGAAATGATGAAGGAAAGAAAAAGTCATACACATATGCGTACCCTTTCTAGGTACTGACCTTGAGGTAGTCAAATGAAAGCATTTAAAAGTAATATGGAAAATTTAAAGAAAAGTTTACTTATAATGAAGACGTACTTGCAATACAGTAGAGAGCACCTGCTACCATACAGACTGGTACATGTTTCCTGTAGATTCCCAGGGCTGCCAGAAAATTGGCCACAATCAGGTCTATGATAGTCACCATGAAACACACCACTGTGGAATTATGCAGACCTGCAGAATAAAGTTCCTTTAATTTATTGTTTAAATACATTCTCAAAAGCATAAAATTAATTATTTTATTTGGAAGGAATGAAAGAAAAGCTTAACAAGACATAATGCATTTGAAATTTGAGATGGATACACCCACCCATGAATGACTTGGTATTTGTTGATACAGTTCTAGATTCTTCGTCGTAGTCAGTCAGGAAGTTAAAACACTGCTTCCTGTCCACACCTGTCGACTGCATTGTGGCTCGTGCTGTATCTGAAAATAAACATACATCTAATCTACAGTGGACCTTCAGATATCCGGATGCCAGATATCAGGACGCTTCAGTATCCGGACAATTTTTCATAGGAACAGAATCTTTAAATGTTATTTTGTCTTGTTTAACTGGTAATTCAGATATCCGGACACTTCAATATCCAGACAAATTGACTGGGAACCAAAGCGTCCGGATAAATGAGGCTCCACTGTATATAAGTCAGAATACTGAGTACTATATGCATGAGTACTATATCGAGAGACAAAACAAGTTTCTGAACTACAGAATGATACCCTGCCTCACATAAGTAAAATGGCAAAGTCATGATGTAGGTAACATTAAAATACTTGTCAAATCATAAAATAAGATAGAAAATGCCATAGTATATGACTGTATGTAATAAAGATTCTGTGAGTCTCGTTAAATTTTATTCAGTAAAAAAGAGGAGTTGCAGCTTTCAGATGCATGGGTTTGCTAAATACATGTACATGTACTAAAACTGTAGACAGAATGACACAGACTGTTCATGTTTTGTTGTGAGAAAACCCAAAATTTCTATTCAATGGAAATGTAAAATATGAGGTACAAGATGGGACAATGGATCATCTGTGAAAATCTCATTAATTTTTTGAGTTACGGATAAGGGATAAATATTTTTCTAAAGTTATAGAAAGACCATAAATTGTTACTGAGAGTATATGATCGAAAAGTTTGATAGAGAGACAAATTGTCATTATGAAATAAGGATTTTATGAAACTAATTACATAGTGTACAACAATATATGCGGTATTAAAACATTGTCGCAAATATATAACAATTTATTCAAGAAATTGTGGAGGCTTAAAAATTTCAAGGGAATTTTAGGATATTTAAAAATCCAGGCTTTTTACACGAGACAATTGGTTTTTCAATAACCGGGAATCGCATTTTTTCGTTTGTCGATCATTTGCACATTTTCAATAATATTTTGTTTAAAACTTTATGAATGTTCACACAAGTTTTCATAAGAAGTTGATAAAGATGCTTGTGTCACACGCGTTCTCCCTGACATCAGCGGATAATTTATCCGTAGGCGATTCAGTGTGTAAGTTTTGACCTTATAATAAACTTGCATGAGGAAAAGAAAAGATTTTGCATTTAACTTAATTATAGAGTATATTTGCTGACAATGTCAACTGTCTAAGAAATATAAACTCCGTATGCAGGTGATGAAGGTATATTGCTACATGAGTAAGGGAAATTGACGATTGGAAAGTTAAAGTCACCACGTTTATCATAGAGTTTGGTTGTTAGATAACCATTCACTTCTTTTTCAAGTAAAATATCCAAATATGAAACAGATGTGTCAGACTCTGTGGTATCTTTCACCGGGATGCATCGAATCGACATAGGAATGGAATTAACCATGGTTAATTGACAATACGTCGTCGATATATCTAAAAATCAAGTTGAAGGCCACAGAAAGTTTTCTTCTTTTCACGCGTTTGGGCAAATTCTGCCTCATTTGAATATTTAATATATTAAGAAAACAGCTAACAATGATATCAAAAAGCCTGGATTTTAATATTTCGTGGGAAATGGTGATAAAAAGTTTAAAAGTCGTAAGTTTTTACGCTGTTGATTTTGGTAAAATCTTGTGATTTCAAATTGTCCAAAAGTTTCTTGGAATTTTAAAGTATCCACATCTGATGGACACCACTTCTCGAATACATTGTTGCACAGAACTCTTGACGTTTCTCCTTCACTACTGTTAATATCTTAGTGAGGAGTAAAGAAAGAGGCTTGCTTGAACATTTACTGGAACCCGCTTTGTATCAAAACATACGAACTATCAACCATCCCCGAGATAAATTGAAGTCCAGTAGTTTTTTTAACATCATAGACATCTGCTTTTTCGATAAAAATGGAAATCATATTTTTATTTACCTTGCCATTGGTCATTTACAAAGTTTTTTTGTTAAAAAGGCATTCTGATTATACACAACAATACGTTGAAGCTGATATTAAAAAGATGCTTGAGTTTCTAATTGACAATATTTATGTAGTTTTTGAAGATTAATTAGGTCTTCCAAAAATCTGTTAAAATCTGTTAAAATTTTTGGCCCCGAGATTAGCAGACATATTTTTGCTCATATGGAGCAGAATTTATTCAATATCTTCTCAAAAGAAGAAGAAAATATTTGCTGTAGCCTTCAACTCGACATTTAGATGTATCAACGAATTCGAAGTATTATCAATTACTTATAGTTTCTTCCACTCATATCTGGACTCTAGATCCCAGTGAACTTGTTCTAAAAAAATAACACAGAGTATGCCACATCTGTTTCATATCACTTACTTATAAAGCAATATACCATTATCACCTGCAGTTTCTACCTACGAACAATTTCTAGAGCGAGACATCTTTTAAAACAAGTTGATGAACAAAAATAGCAACACTGTATAGTTAAAGTTATGATTTTGCTAGTTCTATAGTCGATACACTGTTATTGTCAGTGACTATAATCTTTCAATGAGTCGAATATTGTTAAACTATTATGTCTAAGTAATTGTCTAGGCAAGGACAAAAACAAAGTCAAGGATCAAACGGTGGGTATGACCATTCGACGGAAGATGCCTTCTTTTCCATGCCGCATGACTTCGCCTCTGATATTTTTAGAGTTTAATGTTTTGTTCCTACCTCGACTTGTATTGTCTATTTGGACATATGGGCTTGAGTACAGTCTCCATGTTTCATTGCAGGTAAAAGAGTTAAAACGCCCATTGTCAATGAATTATTTTCTTCAAATTTTCGAAATCCATTATACACCAATGTGAAATTCTTAGAAAATATTTCAAATTTACTTACCTTATTTACAACAGTTAATACAAAAGGCATTATTTATTTATTTCAATTGACTTTAAATGTGTTAATTGGATAAATAACCACTTTGTATTTAAGGTGCCTCTGTAACGGCATTTGTACTGAACGATGCATCCTCATGGTTCAACGCTTTTCTTTTTTTAAATTTCGAATTTCAATATTTAATTCATTTCCTTTATCAGATATTTCAGAAAACATTCTATCCATTTCTTTTACCCAAACCAACTCCCATAGAGAAAGTATATTTACGACAAAAAATTCTGCATTCAACATGAATGACTGATCGACTAAATTAACCTGAAGTAAATCCCTTACGGGGTGGCTTTATTTACGAATTGGAAAGTCATAAAATATTTAAAAGATTATTGGAAATTTAGCTGTTAAAACAATGATTCAATAGAAATGTTTTTCTTTGACACTACTTTGGCACTATTTACATTTTAGGCCATATTTTTACAGGTTGAACTAAAAGTACCCCGCAATATAGATAAAGAATTTACCACACTATTGAGTATATATATTGGATTGATGAACCATATTGGTAATAAAATTAGAACACTTGAGCTCATTTCTTCAAATGCTTTTATTGCGTCATAACAAAAACATATTTGTATATTATTTACAAAAATAGCGATACAATAAAAAGTTATCGAAAACATCAGATCATTGTTTTTGCTTTAATGACTCTCAGAGCACGTGTTAGGAACAACCAAAGAACACTGGCAGCACAGCACACGACCACACCCACCCACGCCACAGGTACCGCCCACAAAATTGCCAGAGTCCGGAACGCACAGGAATCTTTTGGTATGGGATACAACGCCTGGCAGTAATACAGTTCATAATGATGCTTTACATGGAAAATTGCCAGCCCAAAAACAGTAAATAAACCTGAAACAAGGACATACAGTATAGTCGAGTTAGAAAGTAAAGAGAGACAGAGAATATGTTAGCTAAACTATTTCTACCAGATAAGAAGCTTTTACTTTGCTTTGTCCTATCACATCACTTCATGAACTATACTGAGACCTACTTAATCATATGCGTGATGGATATTATAAATGCCTGACGAGGGTAGTCCTCGGCCACTAAATACTAACTTGCCATACAGTAGAGAACCCCAGTGACCATGCACGCTGTAACGTGTTTATGGATGAGAGCAATGACACCGACTCCCAGGGCTGCCACTAGGTCAATGATGCAGACGATGAAGCACGATGCCCCCGAGTTCTGCAATCCTGGAACACAAATATTACTAAACTAAATAACTAAATAAACAAAGATCAACATCATCAAGTACATTGACCTTTGGAGATTAAACATTCCATTTACAAATCAAGGAGAAAAATTAACTTGGTGTACTCGTTATCGACTGGGTTTTGCAAAGGACTTTAAAATCATCAATATGTCATGGAATTTGTGCACCGACCATAAAATATTTTTTGACATCGAGTCCTGTGGTTAATTAGACATCTGGAGGCTGAACATTTTCACATATAAAATATTCTTTCTTCTTTTTTCTCTCAAAAATCTGGCTATCCAATATTAAATTATTTTTTATGACTCTGGGCTTGACTCTACTTGATTTCTGCAAAATCCATTCTTTTAACGAATAAGTAAGTGAAGAAATTTTTTGGTCACAATTAATCTATCTCTAATAAAAACAGCCAATTATTTCTTTGATTTATTCCTTCACTTTCAGTTTCTGTTTAATTGATTAAATGTTTCAAATCAGATTTGAGAATTTTCACTCATAAAGTGACGTCACGGTATGCTGATGATAGGCCTAAAACTAAGACCTATACTCGCACTCAAGTGAGAGTTCTTGATTGTGCCAAAACCTACCGTGCCATCGTTTTTGAGGAAATTATTCAAAACAGCGAGGTTTACATCTAAAGCAGGAGGCTTAGCAAAGGAACAGTCACTACCTATGTTTACGTCTCAAGTTTGAAGCAAAGCAGTGAAGAAGAATCGAATACCTTACTACTGGACTACTTTTTATATAAACGATTCCTAATTTCCACCCTCATTAAAATATTTTTTAATTTGTTATTGAAATTATTATTGACTGCAAGTATGACTGAAAGGTGCTTCTAGATCGTAATTCGTATATATATTTTATGTATTCTCTGCTTGTCATTTAGTAAACTCTTGAATAAATTGGTAATCAATATATCACTTTAGTAAATCAGAATGACTTACTGGCAATAGATTTTCCATCACTCTGAAGCGTTGATGACTCTTCGTCGTATTCAGACACAAAGTTATAGCACCTATCTCTGAATTCACCTCCCAATGTCGTTATTTTAGCACGAGCCTCGTCTAAAATATAAAATAACAAATAGTTAACATTTAAACTCTTCTTCATTTTGCACATGGTTTGACACTGACATTGTTGAAGCAAGTTCTAAAGTAAGTAAGAAATATAGATAGATGATATGTGATAATTTCAGAATGGTAAAATATTAAAAAGAGAATGATATTTGAACCAACTATACATCGTTCTAAAGTGTGTTGGTCAAAGAAAACTCAATTGGATCTGAAATCAATCTTATATTTTACAAATTTGCAGTTTTTAAATTAAAAAAATATTAGAACATGGCAACATTTTCTTCAAGAAACACTGAGGTCACCTCATGGACACTACTAGTCCATGATAATTTGATGCTGTACAAATAAGATGATGATTCTGTGATGTTTGTATCATTATTACTTATATTTATACTTGTATCTTGTAGGACTGCCATGAACACTTTGATTAAATGAAAAAGAAGACCTTTGATCTGTAAAAATGATAATCAATAAGGTAACATGCGAGAAAATGTTTCTAAGCGAAGACATATGGTATCTCCATTATCGATTATCAATTTAATGGAATACTACAGTTCACTGAAAACACACAATGGACTACAAAACTTTCTGTTGTGATTCCACATCATTACTTGCCTGAAAGTAGGTCACATAATTTCCAAGGCCCTCCGTATTGATAATACATAAAATAGTAGGTGTCGGTGTTGACATTATGGTAAACAGTGACGTCAGATCGTGACGTTGCTGGTGTGATGGTCAGTGAAGACGAGTTGGTTTCAGTCATAGAAATGTTGATCTCCTCCCAGGAGTCCACAGATATGGCTAATAAGATAAAAATGCTGCCGAGAATCCCGACCACCACAGACAAAGATGCGAGGATAACGAGAGGTGAAGGCATCACTCTATGACGATTAAAAGACCGCTAATCCTTATCCATTTAGCTCACTCTGAATCAATTCATTCATTTCATAATGGACGGATGAGGTTTAATGGCTATTCCTCTTCAGAAATCACATTTTCTGAATCATTCTTTTACAAAAACAGACAATATTAACAACAACAGGTATAGAGTTTTAAAAATATGGTCCAATTTCCTCCTCGATGGCGCATGCGCAATGAGGAGATCACCATGGTAGTTAAGTTTGTGTATTGAGCGTTTCATTTACAGAGTAATGGGAGGCGATTAACGGGATAACAGAAGTGCAGCAACAAGGAGAATTTCATTATAATCGATCGATTCTCTTCTTAACGAAGATCAAACACGCCAGAATCTGAACCGGAGCAGATAGGAACCTTCGTGATTATAAACAGCCATCATTTATGGCAAGACTTTAATTAAGTCCTGAGAATTACCTGTTCCTAAAGCATTTCCCACATGCGAAATTGTAATATTTGAAAGAATTGTGATATTTCAAATTCTTGCTAATCATGAAATACTATATCAGTAAAAAGAGAAGCTTTGTATCTTGTACACAGTAAGCAATGGCAATATTCCTTTAATTCGTCTTCGAAATAACCCAGTATATGATATTAATTAATATGTATCCCAAGACGCCTTCAAAGTGTCTAGACTTGATTAATTGGAATAATATTAATCCAAGTAAACTAATTTCTCAAATTGCATCATTTTCCGAACTTGGACGTGCAGTTTATGAAATTGATTAAACAAGGACAGGATGAGGACAGGACTATTGAATGGACAGTGAGATCAATGCAATGAAGTGGACGGGACTGAACTCTGGCAGGTTCTTTGTCTTATAAACAAGAGAGGACATCGATCAGTTCCTGTCTTATCTGCAAGGTTGTCAGCATTAATAAGATACATAAATGTACGCCTTCAAGACTTGTAGTGCCTTTTTTACAAGTCATTTTTTAACCATAAGAACATTTTCAAAACACATTTTGGTGCTTTGTATGTAATACATAATCTTAATTCTGCTATAAATAAAAAAGATCATGACTTAGAGAAGGAGCAATGAGGCACTTTTTAATAAAGACTTGTATCCAACTTTTATGGATTTTATTTTTACGCGAAAATTGATTTTTACTCGTTTCTTTCATTCATTTCATCACAGGGACAAATGTAAATAAAGAAAATGTTGTGTATTATTTTAAATTCAATCGTTACTTTTAAACCTAAGTTTTCTTTTACCAGAATTAAAAATGTCTAACATGTCTCACAAAAATTACTTAAGTCTAAACAGCAAAAAAAAAAAAAAAAAAAAAAAAAAAAAAAATAAGACGTCGATTTTGGAATCTAAATTCCTTATTAAAAATTATCAAACTATGCCAAGATAAGACCTTGCAGCCTCAGGTAACACTAGTGAGTGCTTGCTTTGCTTTGTTACAGTTTTATCATTATGGGCTTGCTGTTCCACGATCAATGATTGCCTCCCTCTGATGTCGATATTTTCATTTTATAAATTCTCTCCATACACGTAGAGATACATTTACTGAATGAAATTCAGGTTAACAGCATGAAAATGAAAAAAGCTTATAAATGCACAATGTCAGGATTGTGTCTTCAAATTGGAGACAAAAGTCTAATGAAATATAAAGAAAGACATTCTGCAAATTCAAAACCCTTTATAAAAAGAGAAAATATTTTGAAAATACATTCATTTATACACTGAAATTTGGTAAATACAAACATACGAATTCATAAGAAGATATAAGTATTTTCCCAAATAAAATTAATACACATACCCGGTATGCTTTCATAGAATTGCATTAATTATTCATGTGCCCAATCATTCGGTGAAACGAATGAAAAACATTCGGTTAATCAACTCAAAACTCCATTTATAAAAATTTGATTGAATCCTAAGAAATATTTGGCAACAATTCAACATATGTTTATTGTATATAGGTTCATTTAGAAATGTAATGCTTTGACAGCAATATGAACAAAATCTTTATTTAACATACCATATTTATTACATGCAGTTAAAGGTACAATAAATTGACAGTGCATAAAGTATTTTATGTAAATGATGTTAGAATAGTCACATGTTGTAAAACATGTTAAAGTTTTGGTTCTTCACTACTTTTCGTAACCTTTATACTAGTATTTTATCATTCTAATATACGGTATATTTGTTAACAATTACCTAGAACATTACTATGTACATTGGATAAACATTCCTTTGCATAAATTGTTTTCTCTGTCCATACCAAAATTTTACTGAAACAAAAGTGTGTTGTGTTAAATTCATTAGGTCTGAGGTACAACGAAATTTTAATCAATTAATAAACATAGTTAATTGCTGTCCGTCGGTGAAAACTTTCCCAATGTTTATTCCTATGTCGTAGAACGATCCCCAAATAAAATAAGTATCAAACAATCTGTGGAAAGAATTCCATTAATAGTATTATTTTACATTATTAGTGTGTCTACGATACACAATGGGAGAGTCTGCCATTTTCCCATTTCATTATTAACTCAACTTGAGTGTAATTAATGATCTACTTCAATGTAATTCGATGAGAGAGTGGGTGAAACTTATATAAATCTGTCTGGTTTGAGCTTTGGTGTATTTGAATTTCCAATAAGTCGCAACATGCAATTTCAACATCGATAAAAGATTTTGATAAACATGTATAAGATAAGCAGATATTAGATGAAACACATGGAGATAAGGAACAATATTCAAGATCAAGTCCATAAAACAATACAAAATCAGAGCAGAGCAAACACGGACCTCCAAAACATCAGAGGTGGGATCAGGTGCCATGGAGCAGTATATATTTATAAATAATGGACTAACAATCAGTATGGAAAACGTCAGTCTGCATCCGACTCAAAGATAAATTGTATTTGCTGACAAGGTCATTAAATCGACCATAGCACTTACGAAATGATGACTTTAAACGAGACTGCTGATATTATTATTTCATCAATTTGTTTGTCAATTATTTACCTCGTTTTAGAAATTGTTCATATGTGGAGCATGTTTTTTCGTATCGAATCAACTGAGATACTAGTATATAAACTCCGTATACAGGTGATGAAGGTATATTGCTGCATAAGAAAGGGAAGTTGACGAGTGTTTAGTCAAAGTCATCACGTTTTTCATAGAGCTTGATTGTTAGATTACCATTAACGTTTTTTCAAGTAAAATATAGTAAACAAATTTTTATAAAATAAATTGGTAAAAATAAGACAAATCTGTGCATTGGTGAATTGTCTTTAAGCTGTTTACATACATGTATTTGCATCATTACCAATTAAAATAAAAAATAGACTATTAAAAAGCTTTTAGAAAAGATTCGGTTTTGAAATAAACGCCTCAACTGCCTTATGTGGAAAATATTCATGTTCTGAGGTAATCTTCACATCTTTATAAACTGATAATTTATATGCTTAAACTTTATATCCAGCAAATCACAGACCAATTTCACTAACAAGCATCTAAATTCATGAAAAATGCATAACGAAATCATGCCAATGCAGCGTGAACCAGAATGCAAAATATAAAGATAACAAACATTGATCGAACTGAAAAAAATCCACACATATAATTCACATATATGAAGAGGGCATTAAACATGGACCGTGAAATTCCTAGAGGTTGGATCAGGTGCTGAGGAGGAGTAAGCATCCTCTGTTGACCGGTGTTATCCTCTGTGAACCTTATGTATTGATCAGGTAGAGAGAACTTTATCCAGTCAACTTCAGCATTAAAACAAAGGCCTAACAATTGGTATGAATCAAGTCAACCAGAAATGACTCGATTATAGGTTATATTTGCTGATGAGGTCATTATAAAGAAATTAAACTTTACGAAATGTTGACTTTAAAAGAAGCTGTGGAAGTCCCTGTAACATCAACTTATCAGTGATTAGACCTGCCTCGCTTTTAAAAATTGATCGGACTCGGAGAACCCTTTGTGTAGCTATTAAGTTGATAAACATGAACACCATATGTAGGTGATAATGGAATATTGCTACAAAAATATGGAAAGTTGACGATGGAAAAGGTAAAGTCACCTTGTTGTCATAAAAATTAGTTGATTATTGGCTTTTATTGTCCATAGTCAGTGTAACGTCTAAAAATGAAACAGATGTGACAGACTTTGTGGTGTCTTTAATTTCAAGTTGACTGAGATATATCGAGTCGAAATACGAATGAAATTAACTATTGCTGATTGATAAACTCATATCCATTTACTCAAACAGTGTCCTAATATATTAAGATATGTTTTAATAAATAAATAAAAGATCCCAACTAACCACACCGATATCAGGGAAATGAAGGACCCCTTACTGGTATACAGCAAAACTGGGTTAGTATGAACAAGGATATTGCAAATCTACGGATACAGCGAAATCATTTTGAATCCCCAGCTTTATAACTTTAATATTTTATACGGTTATAACGAATTACGGATATAGCGAAGTAATTTCATAGTTCCCTGTGACTTCGTTATAACCGAGTTTTGCTGTATTTTAAAAAAAAAATTCTACTTCAGTGATTTGCTTTAAAATGACTTTCAGATCGCTGACATTTCTCAGTTATAATTTGTACTAGAGATCTATTGATCGCAGAATGACGATCTCTTAATTAATTGAATAAAAGAGTCTCTTTAGAAATAAATAAGAACGCAGTATAGAAATTATCAAAATTATCTTTAACGAAAATTTGAAATACAGTTTATTTTTTAGTTTAAAATTTCCACACCAAGTTTTTTTATGACTTGAAATATTAATACGATGCATTGGTTTTATTTCCTTTAAAAAATGACAAACTTTTTGCGACCACTGTTTTTTTTTTTTTGATACATGCAGAATGTTTTCACACATGTTGAAATGGACAACATATTTAGAAATTCAAATATGTCATCAACATATTATAAATTTCATGGGATAATAGTATTCACAATTAAATCAAATCTATTTAAAGTGTCATATTACGAAGGATAACCTACAAATAAAGCATTTGATGTTAAATTGCTATCGTAAATTATGCTAAATTAAAATTATAAGCATATACCTTAAAAGTATCATATAAAACAATTAAAAAAAAAATTATATTCCATTTGAAATACTATTACAACATAAAGGTCATGATATTATACAGAAAATTTAGGAAATAATAACTTCAAATCTGTGTCCAAGCCCCTTTAAAATGCTAGAGATACATGGATCATGAATTACTAGATGATTTTTTGAAGATCAAGTTTAAATTAGAAATAAAATGAATAATAAATTTGATTAAAATAAATGTATTATTACAGCTCTTGATAATGTTTGTTACCCATAATTAAGAGAGAAGGACGTATTCTTTTAAGAACTTTTTTTCTTTGAAGCGATTCTGTAAAAAGTGTTTAACCCAAAAACAAATGTGTCTTACGTGCTTTTAAAACTTCAACCCATATTGTTCACCCATATAATGTTATTTATTTCGAATATAATTTTGACTCGTGAACATATAAAATTTTTTTTACATTCTTTGTTATAATTATAAGGTAGATAACTGAGAGAGGTTCATCGGGAACACTGTTAGCTAGAACAAAAGCATGAACAGGAACGTATTGGTTATTTTATAATGTACCGTTCAAACAGTTGTCAAATCTGTACAAGTCTAAAATACACCTACCACAATACTTGAACCATTTAACATTATTGTGTAAATTCACAAAACAGCGCATGAGAAGTTTTGTCAAAATAGCGTTAACTCATTCTTTCATAAACAATTCAAATGATTTTTCAAACCAAATCCTCAAGGCATTGGTCAAAATTTTAAACATGCTTCGATAATTGACAATTTTTTAGCCTATTCAATTTCTTTTTTTAATGCAACTGAAAAAAAGAAAATATCGGCATGAAAACACAACCAAAAGCAGTAGTTTTTGAAGAATTATCCAATGGAACAATATCTTAGTTTGGCCAAAGTGATTTTAAGGTTATTGAAAAAAGACATCTTATGCAATAAATGTCTGATGTGGCATGTCTTTTAGGGAAAAAAAAGTTATGACACTTGAGACAAACTTTCTTTCATTTTACATTTAATGTCCTGTATTTCTCTCTTTCTGTGCATCATACCCTGCTAGGGACACGGGCGAAAGACAATGACTCGATCAAACCGACTTTGCTGACAAAAACGCATCAAACAACCTACCGACATTACGATTGCAATACATCTTCATAAAAAAGTACAATGACTAGAACTCTTAAGAATCGTACGAGGTGTTCCACGCCAAAGACACCTTCACAAAGATAGGCAAAGAATTGAAGCAATATCCACCGTGAGCCCTATGGATTGATCAGGTATACGGATTATCCCGTCTTCAATTTTAGTCTAAAAGCAATGAACTAACAAATGATATCAAATTCGTCTGACAAATTACGACCAAAAGATAGGTAGCATTGACAAACAATGTCGTTTAAATGATCGTAGAATTTTGTTTCTAAACTTGACTTTTAATGGGGTCATTTAAATCAATGAAATAATACTTTATGCAGACGAAGCCTGCTTGAGTTTAAAACTAAATGTACCCAGAGGATACTCTTGTGCAGAGAATCAGGAGAAAGGCATAATACCATATGCAGATGATGTTGGAACGATACACTTACTACATAAAAAAAGCCGGGAAGCTGACGATTAAACTGATGATATTCCATTTATCATATGCGCAGTTCAGGGAGAGGGTTACGATAGGCTTTGTCTGATGTCTAATCGCCTTCACTTTTATTTGTGAAAAAAAATTGTTTAAATAAAAATTTAGCATATAGTTTAGTTATTAGTCTGACATTTAACTCTATAGTCAGCAAAATCAAAATATGAAACATATGTGACGGACTCTGTAGTCTTTGTAATTTTGAGTTTACTGGAATATATTGATCCGACCTGTAAATGAAAGTAATGAAATATATTGTTTTATTAAACCTCTACTGTTATTACTCTATATAAAATTAATACCATAATATACAGTTATGGAATGGGTATGAGGGAAATAGTTTCCTGCCCAGGGGAACCATAAACTTGCTATTTCTCTCGTACCCATTCCATAACTGTATATTATTAAGGTCTTCCGTTTCCAACGGAAGACCTTCTACTGATTCTGATGGTAAAGATTATTATTCTTTTTTTTTCTTCTACTTCCTAGACCGCAACTTTGAGGCTTCATATCTCATTCATTTCTCAACGGATTTCGCTCAAATTTTCAGAGGTTATAGACATTTATAAACTCTACCAGAATGTTGACTAAAATTTCAAAAAGTCACTTCCGGTTTTGAGTTATTTCCCTTTAAACGAAAATTTATAGGCTTTCGTTTCCGGATAAAGGCTCAGAGACCACAAAAGCTGAAGCAGAATTTTTACTGATTTTAGGTAACAGAAAGATTGAACTTGTGCACATCGGTTTTTGTTTTTCGATTTCTGTATTAACAATGGCGCTATATAGGGGTCAAAAATTAGAACGCCTAAAAGAACGAAAATTTACACATATTTTCTTTTTTATCTTGAAAACTAAAAATATTTTGTTAAGACATAATGAACAAAAGTTGTGCATAATTGCAAGGGCTTTCATATAATAATATTCAAAAGGGACTGGCCCGTTTAATTAAGGCTCTATGGAACTTAATAGGTTTTGCTTTATAACTCAAAAACGGTAAATATTTCGATCTAGATCTAACAAACAAAATTGTTCTTTAACACCTTTTTGATCTGATGAAAATGCTGTTTTGTTCGATTATGCCGGGAATATTGCGTAAGCAGGCAAGGTAAACAGGTAGCGTTTTTCCGATTACATTCACCTTGTTTGTTTACAATTATATAACACGCCTCCCTCGATAGCGCGGGACAAAGTCGGTCACCGGGAATCAATCGGCGAGTAATCCAGCGACCCAGTTATACACAAATAAAAACACAGAATGGTTAAATTCATTTTTTTAATATATAAAATTGTATCTTAATGCCACCTCTGTCCTATGAAAATATTTTGTTTGAGTCTTTCGTATTATAGGAAAGAAAGCTAGACAGTTCTCATCTTGCTATTGAAGGAAAACTCTGTAGTCTTTATGCGCAGAATTGAAGTAAACTTGCCGTAAGTAATAAATTTTTTACAATGCTGTATCGTATCTCTTTTATTTAATTAGGTTCTAAACGTGTTCTTTGGTTCCCGTTCAGAGTATTCAATGGCATCATTTTCCTTTTATTAATCAAGATCTTTCCAAGAGAAAGAGTTTTAGAAAAAAGCACGAGTATCTTTTCTTCGTTAAAATATGAACACAAACAATATGAACGAAAACCATACACGCCCGGATCTCATAAAAAGAACTTTCATAGAGTCAAATAATACAAAAATTATTGACTGCGCAATTCTCACATTCACCTGGAACTCAGATTTTAAGTGTGTTGACCATTGCGTAATCTTGCGATTACATGCGTCCAAGAAAATCTACAGCGACACGCCGCGGCGAACCTTTGACCCCGCAGTCATTGGCAAATAATTGTGTATTAAAGCCATTTCACAATTAATGGAAAATTATTATTGTCGGATATTTGAGATTAATATGTTCATATAATGTTGGCTTATCTTCGTTTTAAATTTGATCGTGATACATGTTTATCTGAAACAGCTATCTTGGTTTTGTGTTTGTTTACAATTACGCGACCAATCATTCTTTCCATCGCTTGTTGACATTAATTTACACAGCGTGGTTGAGTGATAAATCTTATTTTACAAACTTACGGAAAACATTATTTTCTGTAAGTCAATCAATCTTTCAAAAATATTTTAAAATATCTTAGGTTTGACTTAAAGCTGGGGTATTTATTTTACATGTTCATTAACCAGTCTTTTTTATAGTTCGTTACAATTTTTATAGTTCGTTAGCTAAATGTGTATTTTTACTTTCGTTTTGACGATTCATAGCGTACGGACTGGCGATCTGCGGTTACTTTACTTCAACCAATATTGATTTAAATTCACAAGCTGAATTTTCGCTTTTAACACACAAATAAATCCGTTTTCAACACAAATTTTCCCAAACACATTTTGGTTCATCACAGATTTTTACCATGGCTATTTCAGTTTTAAATTTTAAAGAAAATCTTCCGAATCATAAGGATCTATTCAGAATTTTACTTATTAATGACATGGACTAAACATCGATAAGTATCTCCGGCACGTTTAAACTTCATAAGTGACTTCTGTGCTGCACAATGCCTATTTATAATATATTACACGTTGAATAGTCAAGTTGAAAAAATAATTCAAGATTTTAAAGAAATGAATTTTATTTGTTTTATCATTTATTCAAAACTTTAAAATGATTAGTATAGTGTGCTAACATTTTAATTTTGTTCCTTGATTTTAAGAATATCAGTAGCAAGTTATACAATGTACATGTAATTATTATTAAACCCGCATCGTATGTACAGAATCGAAAATCTAAGAACTTGTATATAACAATATGCAGCTACTGAATATCACAAACTTATCATGTAATAACACACTTTTATGACCTAATTTAAACTGTTAAAATCAAAACCGGCACCATAGTTAAACATTAATTGTCTCATAATCAGCACTTGGGGCCTTTAAGCAGGGAGGGATCTTTTTTGTGCCAGCACCGAAAGCGACACAGGACCTTGTTTTATACGGTCTCATCGGAAGGACAGGTCCCCACGTCCCACAGTGGGATTCGAACCAAGACGTAAGGATCAACTCCTTACTTCGCTACCATAGAAAAGACGCTCTAATCACTGCGCTATGCGGGCGATCTTGGGAGATATAAAATGAAAACAATGAAGAAAACGGTTAGTAAAAAATAAGAAGGGGTCGTTTTATTAAGTATTATTCTTACAAACTTCTGGGCAAGAATGAGAAACCATATTTATGAACCATTCCTGATGTAAAAAAGATTACTTTTTTTCAAATCATGACTAGAGTTTTCCCTTGCAAAGTGTTTGTGCATTTTTTTTTTGGGGGGGGGGGGGGTAGTGTGGATGGAATTGAAATTAAACGGTCTGTTTAACTGTCAATATGTCTGTCTGCCCTTTCAAGTCTTTCCCAGAAGGTCAGGCTATAACACACGAAGAAACCAGAAGCTTGTACTCGATAAAAAGATTTCAAGTGATCCTAGGATGTGTCATTGTATTTATTCAAGGCAATAGAATGGCAAATTCAAGGTTACTGGAGAAAGAATTAATGTTTTGTTGCATTCTTTTATATGTAATCGAGAATATTTGTTAGCTCATACTTGATACAGAGATTGCTTGTGACAAAAAGGTTTTTTTTTACGATTTTGACTAAGAAAACAGTATTTTTTTCATTCTGACTTTATTTGTATAAGTCAATACTTGATACAAATTGCTTAAAGTCCGCTGGTTTTCAGATGATTTAAAATATGGTCATTTTAACAAATATAGGGCCAATGACAGAAAAGTTGTAAAACTTCTGTCAGGGTTATGAATTTATAAAAGTTGTTTCAGATTGAGGGTTTGTCTTGACAAAGAGCCAAGGTTATTCAGTTAAAATCAAGGTCACTGACAGAAGAAATCTTTTCTTTTCCACGCTATGAACTAGCAAGTGAAAGTCATTGGAGGCTCTTGAAACATAGATTACTTATGATTGGAGTTTGTGTCATGACCCTGATCAAAGGACTTTCTGGCAAATCAAGGTCACTGACAGAGAAAAAAAAATGTTTAAGCATGACTTTGTAATTAAGATTCACTGGAGGCTCATACTGAGAAGAAAGGTTGTTCACATTAGAAAGTGCAGTAGCCTTGACCCAAGGTCTGTACTTCCTGTCCACAGCTCCAACGGAAGACCTACTCGTTGCTTTGCAACGAGCTCGGCTCTAGTTATACCTCTATTGTTATTACTTTATATAAATTAAATACCATAAATCTGTCTATTTCCCCCAGAAGAGAAAATTTCCCCATCTGAGGACTATTCCCTGAAAAATCAGAGCTATGGAATGGGGACTCGGGAAATAGCCGCATCGGGAAATAGCTTCCACCTCCGGGGAACTCTAAATTTGCTATTTCTCTCGTACCCGTTTCATAACTATATCGTTTTGTGTTTTTTTTTTGGTTTAATTTTTTTTTATAGAACGTCGTCGATATATCTAAATGTAGAGTTCAAGGCCACAACAATTAGTTTTCGCTTGATTGTTGGTAAAACTTGCCCCGGGATCATGAAACAGCTTTAACTCTAAATCTAAAGAATTTGAAAGATTCTTAGTACTTTTTTTTTAAAAGTGACCAACTCTTAATATGCAAACAACAACGGTTTATTGATGCAATGTTGAAAAGCATTTAATTTTGGATTGCTTGACTTCAAGTTCTGACTTAGTTTAAAAGATGTTTCATTATCCTTGAGCCTGGTCTCTGAGGACTAGTCAAATGTTGCTAATGAGAAACTACCGCCTCTTTTTAAACTACAAAGTACCCTAATGAAGAATCAGAATGAAATCTGCGTTCGAGATGGAAACTTATTCAATAACCTGCTGAACATTGGTATTACTAAGTACTTGTGATATTCATTGAATTACATATTTTAAAAAAACTCGTATAGAAGCGGTGGAAGTAGAATCGAATCAGAGAAAAGGAGTCTCATATGTGACGGTTTTCGGAACGGAGTTGACGGATTACTAAACACTGATCTTCTTTCTTACAATTGCTCTGTGAAAGACTCCAAAATCGTACCCGAGCTCATTTTATCGTAGAAGAATCAGCTTTATAAGTCATGAAACGGACCAAAGAAAATTAATTTCACCAGTTAAGCGGAATGCAATAGAAGAATTTGCCCAAAGGCCAAGATAATATGCTGCGATTCAGAATATTAACAGGAGAGGGGGCGCGTGTTACCAATGATCCTAACAGTTTAACCAAGGAAGTATTCAAAAGAGAAAAAGTCACATTCTCCTTTGAAAAAGCACATACAGAAACACGGGAGATTCAAGCAAAAAAATTAATAATCCCATACTATGGAATGATTGACTACAGTTATAATAAGATTTCATATACACCATTTGTGGACGAGTAATTTTTTTTTAGCCCAGTAAGTAAGAAAGTACCCAAATAATCGTCCTTTGACAACTCAAGTCAACAGTATAGAAACGTTGGTTGTTTTGATCTCTAACCGTTGATTGAAAGCTCAGTTGAATAGTTGTTTGATAGTTGAGTGCTTACAGTGAACCGTACAGTCATTTGTATGGCAACGAATCATTAATAGTCAGAAGACGGCCCGGTGAAAGTAAGATGACCAGCAACTAAATAATTAATATAAAATCCTCTTTTATATAGAGTCCATGTAAAACGTTAGGTTATGTATCAAAATTCATACAAATGATAGGTAAAATTTTCATTTCCAATTATATTTTGAAAATTTACCTTTTGAAGTGAAAGGTAAAATTGCCAATCGCATACAAGTACAAAAGTTAAAGAATAAAGTTGCTCAGATTAAAAACATATAATCTGATATAATGATATAAAATAATTAGCATACAAAGTAAAGATGAACATTTTAAGAGGTAAATTGAAACATAAAATATTAATAAATTTCTAATAAAAACATGTATGAAGCAAATTGGTTATCTTTAAATCTTATCTTTTATTTGATTTGCTTCCTTGCTTCGCCCTTCACCAAAATCTGCTTTGGCTCGTACAAGATTTACAATCTTTTTTACTTTTTTTTTCTTAAACATCTTTATTTATCGAGATATTAATCTTCAGTTCTAAGCACCTTGCCAGATAAAACATCAATATTTATGAAAATATAAAATAATGCTTTGTCAAATAACTTCAAAAACTTATTACACTTTCTAATAAAGAATTGGTGGGAAGTATTAATAAATAAATTAAAAAATTATCGTTAGACATGTTTAACTTAGTAGTATGATAGATCTAACCAACAGTTTCATAAACACAATGAAGATATATTTATTTTCGCCACTTTTGCAATCAACCGGTAAGAATTTAAAGTAAGTAGTACTATATCTTTACATAACTCTGCATGCGATTTTCAAATTGGTGCATAATTTTAATTTTTAAAAAAAATCTGTTGTTACCCAAACAATTCAAATCACATCTTCCTAGAAAATAAAAAAAGTAATTTTGAAGCTGAAAAATTTACATTTGCAGTATAAACGCCATTTGCTGCATAACTGCGATAAAATTATCAGAACAGTATAAACCTGATTAAAATCTCGTAATTATTCATTAATCATTATATATACATTGATTTTTCAATTCTATCGACATTTCCTAAAGAAAATTAAACAATGACGTCCGAGTTCGTGGCTCGTGGTTTTATCAAGAGTTCTTCCGTTTTATTTTAACTGAACAACGTTATTGAATTAAGATAGCCCATTATCCACAAGAGGACCAAAGTCAACGTTTATACAGGTGAGAGGCGACACAGATTTTCAGTTTGAAGTACAGTATTGTAATTAAAGAACAACGATTTACTTAACATTACCCAGATTCCTCTGAAGTATATTTTTATTAACTGTTTAAATATTTATACATCGAGGCTTAATTGTATTTGAAGGATACATTACAAATGTAAAACTAAGCTTTAGCATGTTTAGAGTAAAACTTTTCTTTTTTAACTATTTAAAATTATTTTTTACTGCCATCTTTGAGTTGACTTATTACAATAAATATTTTAATCGTTTGTTTTATTTTAATTATCAGTATTATTTAAAGAAATTTTTTTTTTGCATTACAAAATTGACCAAGTTTTCCCTAGAAGTTACATATGATATTTTAGTCAACAGAACAATTAGTGTTTTTTTTTCTTCTTTGCCAAATAATATGCAGATTTTTCTTTGCCTTTTATAAAACATTAAAAAGAATGGTATCCCAATAATGGCAATAAAAGATAAATTAAAGAAGAATGCAACTAATTTAGATCCACTATATTTTCTTCTAGAGCATCAAGATCGGCGGTGAGACATTTTTATTAGCTTTATTGCAATGTATAAAGATAGTTAATATATAATTATATTAAATTAATATTATAAATTTTGTAATAAATTACAGGTATTGATTTTTGCAGGAATCCGAAGACATCTTACAGAAAGAGATCAGTATAAAAGATGTAGATTTTAAAAGATATGAAATATGCATATTTGCAGAATTTTAATCTTTTTCACGATAAATGTATTTTGTTGGGTCATAGTATGTTCAACAAAGGAGTAAAATATTCCAAAGAAACATACTCGTGTATTTTATTTCTTAAAAATTTAATTTGTGTCAAGCTGTTTGCTTTTGTTTTTAAACCTTGCGCAATTTTTTGTAATTAAACAACATTACTCAACAGTTATTTGATTTAAGAACCATTGCAAGTATTAGAAGTCTGAGGTAACCAGGATCAGAATGTAAGTAAACACCGATAATAACCAGGGTATAAAGTTTCGAGACGAAATAAAAGAAATAACAAAAAATAGCTTAGTCTCTAATTTTATTTCCAAGTCAAGGCGAGTTAAGGTACTTAGATCTAAATATATTTTTTAAGCCAAGCTTGTAATTTCTGTCACAAAATTGGACTGAAGAATATAATTTATCGTGGATCAAAAATTGTATAGAACTAACTAATACAATTTTTGATATTTCATATCTTATAGAGAAGAATATGTAAAAAGAGAAGTGTATAATTGGCAATTTGTCGCCAAAATGACCATATTTAGCCAGTATAAGAAACGCCAACGGTTTATCATTTGGTCATGAATTTATATTATCAGCGAAGGCAGTGTATAGAATCATTCCAATAAAATTCTGGGGCGTCTCGGAGAAAACAAAAAATAAAGATAGCAATGTGAAATGTTTCATGGCAATACAAACCTGTCAGTAGATCACATATCTTCCAAAGTCCCCAGTACTGGTAATAATAATAGTAGGTGGTCCAGGGGTCGGTCAGCAGATCTCGACTACTATAGATGCTCAACTCAGAATTTGAGGCTGCCACAGTAACTTGAAGATAAGAATTGTTAACGGCATTTAAAGAGAAATCAGCCTCCTCCCAAGAATCTACAGAGATCACTAAAACCATAAAGAGGCTCCCTACCAGCCCCACGAGGGCAGTAGCCGCCTCTAGGATGGCGTAAGGAGCTGGCATTCGGACCGGGGCCGCTGTCGACGGGTCCTACACGACACAGGTGCCAGTGGTCTGAATCTCGTCTGCTACTCACGTCACATCTGTGTGTGTTATAAGGACAAACAGTGAGGACGTCTTGTGTATCCCGCCTTTGAATCTGACGTCTTCCTCTACAGTCCACGTTCGATGTATCGAGCGGCTCGGTCACAGGTTATGTCTCCCGTGTCTTGTGTCAACAGAGAAGTACCTGACGAAATGTTTGGTTAGTATTCACGCTTCAACATAGTCCTTTATGGTACATACATCATCAGCTGCAGGGGCTTACACAAAAGTTTCCTTCTGTTATTAATTTTTCATCTATAACTCATTTACATTCGTTTGATCTTAACTATTTCAAATAAATTATAGACACAGTAATAAAATTCTTTTTCTAATAAAACGAAGGAAGGTTTTTTTCCCCTTTGGTTAGTATGTTAGAACGGTAACCTCAATTAGATATTTGTAAAAGTGGAGAAGGCAAGCTTCAAGAACTGATTTATAAAAGTGTCTTAAATCAATATTTTTAATTATCAATTACTTATTGACTGCAGTATCTTATAGGAATAAAGATAAGGAAAAAATTTCCAAGTGAATAACCTATGTCTTTGATCAGCTTAATTTAAATAGAATTCCTAGAAACGCAAACGCTTTTTTTGGTCAGGAATTCTTTTTGATTTGCTTCAATATCAAGATGTTTTTCACGTTGGGAGACACAAGAATACATGTATATCGTGAATTTCACGTGAAAATGAGGAAAGAAGATGCTTGATAAAGAACAATAATATGATTTGACTCTATAAAGCAGCGATCTCTTTATCTAAATAGATCCCGTCAAACTGCACGATCTGTTGATGAAGAGGTGTAATCAAGAAATTTCTATTGAAATATGAGCGAAACTCTTACACTTCATTGGAAAAGGAAGATTTGATATATGAAAAGATTATAAGACAATGGAACGTCGGTATTGACTGGAGGTTTGTCATTAAGCCTCGATAAAAGAACATTCAAGAATCATGTGGAGAACTATTGATTATAAGCGGCTTAGTCTTCTTTTTGTCAAATGAATCTCATCAAATATATTGAATAAAGACAAGTTTTCTTCATTTTTTATGTTCTTTTCCGGATCTGGCAATATGGAATCAAATGTAACAAGTTTTAACGTTTTCATTAACGTGCTGCAATCTTAAAAGTATTCAATACATAAGCGACCTGACGAGGTTTTCATCTAGCAGCGTGAATGTTATTTACATTTAGATGACTTATTGATGTCAGGACAATAGTTGATGAAAAACTTTGGAGAAATAGCCCCTCAGGAATAAAGAATCCAGTGTGTATGTACACTTTCATCACAGGGTTCAGCTGCTTACACAGTAATAACTGACCAAATATTTATTTATCTATCCAAAATAATACACAGCATAGAAATAAATATTTACCTTTGACATAATTCTCCCAAATTGGTGTTTGTTTTAAATAATTTTTATTTAATAGTAAAATAGCAAGTGCACATTTCCCACATGGATAATTCATATACCTTAACGGCTAAATACAAGTTGTCAGAATTCGAAGAGGACCATAATCTTTTGTTTTATGAATCAGAAGACGGTGTCTAGGAAGGATAGACCATATTATACCATAAAACCCTGGAAAAAAATATGTCATTCTCGGAAAGTCTTGTCATCTTAATAGAAACTGACGTACGCTCTTCTTTAATTAATTAAATGTAATGATCTAAAACAAAAATTCCGATAGACAGCGCGGCGGACCCTATATATTTACACAGCTAAATGAATGTGGCAGCAGTCTGCTTTCTATAACGGGCACCTAGGGAGTGAGTGTCAATAGCATCTGCCACGCTATTGGCTCTCTCAGGACCACGTGTTATTCACATAAAATTCACTGCTTTCTCTCCCTTTTATACCTGCCCCTGACAAAATTTATGCTTCCCAGTGGAGCTATTTAGCCAACAACAGCCATGATCCTAACCTAAACATGAAGGGTCTTCGGCGATTTACTAAAGTTGTATTGGCGAGCCTTGTTGAACGGTAAGTACATGTTGTTTGTGGTGTTCTCAGCTGAGTTAGGAGCAATATTTTGTTAACCCAGGGCTGTCTCTCTGCAGATTTACCTTTCTGATTTCCCCACTTTATATCATTGTCGTTTAACAATCCTGAAAATCCTGAAAATCGTTGTTTAAATCATTAATTAAGACTACTGGATTTATTTTGTATTTTTTGTTAATTTCTTCCTGTTAATGACGGCACATTTTTGAAACATCTCAATTTATAGGCTTGGGTATCGCAATTAAATAAACTCATATATGCAACAGCACAGGGAATGTCAAATAACACAGCAATAGAAATCTACTATTACATGGCTTAAGTTCTCCATTAAGTTAAGTAGAATTTTTACAATAATGTTGAATTTGCAGTATTGCTTTACAACGTTTGAGTCTTTGTTGACGATCTAAAATAATATTTTGGAACCAAAAAACAAAACCTCTTAAAACTCCTGCATTACAGTGTACAACAAATTGAAATATTTCTCTTAATTTGTTGTTTAAGATATGTTTTATTGGAAGTTGCTTTGTTCATTGAAACTTTAACAGTCCTTAAACCTTATAATGATGACTTCACGGACGCGTTACATTACTTTAAAAACCTAAAGACTTGCCAAAAGTTTGCAAATCCAATTCATTGCAAGTTGAACCTGTTTTAAAGCTTTACATATTTGTTTGTAAAAATAAGGTAATCTCGGGTCATTCTTTGAAGTATATAATATTTTGATTACCTTTTATCGGTATATTATACATGTATTTGTTACATCTCCTGTATTTCTTTTCACCGAGACTAAAAGTAAAACCTTCCTCGTGTTTGTTTTCCCATAGACCATCTTTAACATTTAGTTTACTCAAGTGTCATCCTTTCTTTTTTTCTTCGTCATCTGCTACAGATTTCGGGAAATAAAAGGTGGTTATCTTAACTTTACAATACTACAAGGGGTGATCAAAAAGTTCGCGAACTAATTGAATAACATCCATAAAAGAAACAATATTAGGTTTTCAATGTTAATTATATTTTAGATTATCCTCTCCAATTTTAATGCACATCAACCACCGTTCTGCGCATGCGCGAATCACGTGATATTGGCGGTCACGTGACCCCCTCCGTAGCGTCCTGTCACAAAAGTTGAAAGATTTTTCTGAGTTTTATCTTTCTTTCCACGTGAGTTAATTTTTTTGACAAGAACAGTACATTTGTCAGAAATGACCAAATGTCAGCAACAGAATGGATGAATAAGAATATCCTTTCCAAAAATAAGCATGGCGACCATTAAAACACAAATCTTCTGTCTCGGGAGAGACCTTTATTCAAGGTGCATAGAGAATGGATGCCTCCTCTAATATGTTTGAAATCTAAAGTAAACAATATCTTAGGTATTTAATAATTATATAATTGTTCAAATATTCAACTATTTTTCAAAGTTTAAATTGGAGGTCTTTGATAGCAAATTGCTAAAATAAAAACACATCTCTTTTCAAACTTGCTTTCACTGGGCAAGATGACAAGCATCATTTTTAATCATCTGCCTTCCTTCACTAAAACGATCAAACCAATCGTTAATTGAATTTATAGGAACTTATTTATCTTAATAAAGTGTGTACAAATTATTATATGATACTGTAGAGGGATTTCTAAGATATACGATAAATTGTACAGTCGTTTGTTGAACGAGTTCGACTGAGACAACCATTTTTCGTCACAAGTGACCTACATGGTGACGTCATTTCACATTGTGACGTCACAAGCAAGGAGAAAAAAAAATTATTAAGCATATGCTATTTATAGACCTTGTGTATGGCTATGCGTGTACCGAAATTCATTCTAATCTGAAGATATAGAGATAGTTCGCGAACTTTTTGATCACCCCTCGTATAAGTAACCTTTTATTAACTTATGAAATGTTTAAGCACAGACAAATCGTGAGCAACTTAACATATCAAAGCTTTATGATAAACTTGGTGACTTCAACTTTTCAATAGTCAACTCCTTACTCAACTTACTTATGTTGCGGTATACCCTTATCACCTGCATATAGTGTTTAAGCTGACATGAATTCATAAAAACGCAACATTTTCATCTATGTACGACTTGTTTCATACCAACTATAGCCGTATTCCGCCATATTTCTTTCAGATACATTGTCTTATTGTAACGATATATACCCCAATGCGCTCGTTACACTTGGATGATTTTTTGGGTTGGCTATTGACTTGTGCACATCCCCGATAGTAAAGCATTTTGAGAACACATGAGTTGATCAAGACATTTCAAAACCACAATAAACAACATAATGATCATATTTCAGAATAATTGTTGATTTGAATCAAATGTAATAAAGAAAAAGAA
>PRKT01000295.1:410355-465437 GCA_003671525.1 Saccostrea glomerata | reverse complement strand
TTGTATAGTGGGGAGGGGTAATGTATAATGGTTTTTTTTTTTGGTTAAACGATTATTTTGTGGGTTTTACGCCCGTGATGTTTTCGTATTGTACACATTAATAAGTGTAATAAATATAATTTGTTAAAAAAATTGTCCAGTAAGCCCTGGTATTGAATATCGAGGGGGTGGGGGGGGGGGGGGGGGGGGGGGGGGGGGTCCAGGTCGGTGCCCCCAGCTCAAGTCCTTATAGCTACATTTATGAGAAAGGGGCCTCCAAAAGCAATTGACAAGCAAAAAAGCAAAAAAAAAGCAAAAAAAAAAAAAATAATAATAATAAAAAAAAAAAACACAAAAAAACCCTTTTCACCACCATTTCAAAATCCCTTTTTTGGGAAGGAAAGATCGACCGGGGGGGGAGGCTTCCTGTAACTTTTCTGTTCGATTCATTATTTTTAAATGCTTTTCCGGCAACAAAAAAATGTGGTAAGAGCTTCCCAATCAAAATTTTATTTAAAACTGGAGCACAAGCTATAGATTATCTTGAAAAAAATATATTCAGAAAAAGTGAACCATCTCCATCTGCATGCTATGGGAACATTTTAAACCTTTCTCTTCATTGATTAAAAACATTTTATACATACTTCTAAAAGTTAGTAACTTTTGAAGATGATCCAAAAATGGTAAACCTAAAGTTCGCAGGAATCTTGCTTGCATATACTTGTGGATGTTCAGAGTCCTTAGTCAGAGTTGTGAGGGTACACAGAGGAAAGCAAATCCGCGTAAATCTACAGATCTAGCGAGCAGAAGAGTTTTAATCATTCGACGTATAAATATCTATATTACAGAAAAAATTCTCTCTCTCTCTCTCTCTCTCTCTCTCTGTGTCTGTGTGTGTGTGTGTGTGCAAAAATAAGGGGGGATCCAACCCCCAGAACCCCCCTCTGGATCCACCAATTAATTCTATTTTGATCATTCATGTACCACAAAATCATAGTCGTTTATAGTGTAAAAAATTATGAATAACTTGAATCAAGTTACTAGTATATTAGGTCTATATTTAAAAAAATAAAGCCAGTACACATTATTTATTGAAAACAATTGATCGTAATGAAATCCAATCTTTATCGGATGTCTGTTCAGAGATATGTCTCTGGTCTGTTTAAATAATTTTTCTTGGAGAGTGTTATGCATTTTCATCCCCCCCCCCTTTCACAGGAAAATCTCGTCAAATGATGAAAGATTCGAAATGAAGCATGCTATATAATAAGTTTGATGTAGTTTAGCCATGTCTTTGAGTTTTGTTTATATTTATATATATACAAATAAGAGTAAATATATTTATTTTTGAAAAAAAAAATAATTGCATTTTTTTCAATCGACCAAAATACCAGTGAGTTTTCCACCTTTGAAATTTCCCCTGACAAAATAATCTGATCATCGTGGACCACGTGTGTCCAAGTGCTATGTGGTGACATTTTTTTACTGTTGAGTAAGCAATGGATTACATGACTTCTGGGGTGCATATTTCAATAAAAGTAAAATAGGACATTTCTTTCGACTTGTGCACATCCCTGTAACGATAGCAGAATTCAGGTAAATGATTTTATCACTGCGTTCGATGCGTATTCTCGACCCCCATGCGTGCATATGCAAACGGTTTTTGCTGTACATGAATGTATTCCGTGTTGGTTTTTTTTTCTATATTGCTTCAAATGCATTCAAAAATAATTTACTTCTCAGCATAGTTCAAGTTTTTGTTGGATTTTTACTTTTCAAACATGCATTTGGTCAGTTTATGGATTTACGACAACTATACTATAGGAGATATGTACATGTCGACAGCCAGGATAGTAAATCACTCAAGTGAAACAAATGAACCAGGCTTTATATAACAGGTACAGGTGGCCTAAAATTTTCGATTAAATATGGCGGAATCGAAGAAATATGGCGGACAAGGGCGTACAGGAATGTAGTAAGTCGTACAAAGATGAAAAATGATGCCTTTTTAAGAGTTCATGTCAGCTTTAATATCCCACCAGCGGATTCGATACGCAAGAACATTATCTACGTGTGAACAATGCTTAACACAAGGAAAGCTATTGACAAACAAGTTGATGAAACAAAGATATCAACAACCATGTTCAGGATCATTATTTCTCAAGTTTTTTTGTCGATAAAAGGTCAATTTCATCAAATTCAACCTATCATTGATTCAAACGAAGATTGATCCATTCTTTATATATTGATTGCGAGGTCATTATTAAAACACTGATTTGTGTACGGATTTTTTTTTTTACATCTTTCCCGATCATGTCAAGGAGCACACGGCGGGTGTGACTGGTCGGCTGGGGATACTCACTCCTTCATCGCACCTGCCTGATATCACCTCTGATATTTTTGGAGGTCCGTGTTTGCTCTGCCTCTGATTTGTATTGTTTTATTGAGCTTGAATATTGTTTGTTATCTCAATATTTCATTGTTTTCCCAACTTTAATATACATTACCAGACAATGCCGTTTTAGAATGTTAGTTTTCTTTAGTAACCTGGAATATTTAGAAACCTTTCCTAAACATGTTCCATGACAATGGATTTAAATCAATAGTGTATTGATCTTTAATATAAGAAAGCAGAAACATAACAGAACAAGATGAGATTTTTAACACCCTTAGTGTATGTTCAGGGACTATATTTTCGGAAAAATTACTTTCTGTGAACTGGAGTCTAACTTCATCAATAAATTGCAGGATCTTTGTTCAGAAGAAGGAAAACAAGAAGATAAAATGGTTTTATATAATAATTCTCCTATGAAAAAATCATGTAAATAGAAGTTTTAAAAATGGCTTCAAACAATTTCAGAGGGAATATTGAGACAAATATCCATTTGAATAGTAATCATGCTCAGAAATTCATTTGAAAAGTACAATTGGGAGCAGGGCTAACACAGGCCTAAAAAACATCAGAAGTTGGATCATAGTTGCCATAGAACCAATTCAGTGTGAAAATAATGGCTAACATATTTACATTTTTATGATAAACGTCGGTCAACATTCGCTTGAACGCGTAATTGAAACTGCTTACAGGGTATTTTTTGACCATAGAAATTTACTTAATATAATTCTTTAAACTGGACTTATGATATCGTATCATCAACAAAGTCATCTAAATTGTTCGTACGTAAAGGCATGCTCTTACATATCGGATCGACTGGAAGACATAAACTCTATATGTTTCATATTTGGATATTTTTCTTGAAAAAGACATTAATGGTAATCTAACAATCAAGCTCTATGATAAACGTGATGATTATAACTTTACAATCGTCAACTCCCCTTGCTTATGCAAAAATATACCTTCATCACATGTATACGGAGTTTATATATCTCAGATGATTCAATATTCAAGAACATTCTCTTCGTATAAACAATTTCTTAAACGAAGTAAAGTATTGACAAACCAGTTGATGAA
The DNA here is from genome assembly GCA_003671525.1 of Saccostrea glomerata. Lineage (NCBI taxonomy): Eukaryota > Metazoa > Mollusca > Bivalvia > Ostreida > Ostreidae > Saccostrea > Saccostrea glomerata. The sequence continues at coordinate 461,989 of PRKT01000295.1, read as the reverse complement.
ACAAGACAATCAGCAGTCTCGTTTAAAGTCATCATTTCGTGGCACCTGATCCCACCTCTGATGTTTCGAAGGTCCGTGTTTGCTCTGCTCTTGTTTTGTATTGTTTTATGGACTTTGAGATTGAATACTGTTCGCTATCTCTAAGTTCGCTAAGTTCTTTTGGTAGATACAATGATCTTGACGAGACGAGGTTAAAAGTACCCGGATCTCTGCTACAAATAAAAAAAACATTGAAAACATTATGTTCAGTTCCCTATGATTATTTTACACTATCACAGATATAAAAATTCCACTGGCTGAGTCTCTAAGCTTTTTTCAAAAGCTAAACTTGTTGACCTTGGGTTAGATTGATTCTACAATCGGAGATATCTTACATAATGCATGTGTACAACGAAAACAATCTTCTCCTGAACAGCATCAATGACATGTAAGTGTCATTTATATATTGGAGCATCCCTTTGTTGACTGGATTCGCTTCTAATTAAACAACGCTTGGAGATCTCTATAGATTGAATCCACAATATGTGTTTTTCATTAGAATAAAGAGAGAAGTTCAAAAGAATTTTAAAAAAAATTTCTGATGAATGACAGCATGAATACTCAGATATCGTTGAAGTCATGGTTTATTTTAATTAAAATTGACCTATTGGATTTGTGTGAGGGAAAGAGTATGTTAAAAAAGGACATTACACAGACGTAAAAACTCTGATCAGTGAGTTCGCTTTAGACTCGGACTAAGGTGAACCACAACAATTGATGACAAACATATATAAGCTGTATAGATTTTTAGGTTGTTTAAGGAAATGAATGCTTTATGCTTTCTTACTCTGAGGCTAAGTAGCCTTCTTTACATTAAACTGAGGTGTCAATCATCTGACCGCTTTTCTAACTCAAGTCTATTAAGTGTTCCTTTTTTAAAACTCAAGAATCGTGGGATAATTGATATTTTATTCAACAAGAACAAAAATAAAATATTTAAAAACGTTTGTTATTTTTTTTTTTAGAAACAAAGAGTTATTTCTAAAGAGGGAATGTTCCGCATTTAGGAAAAACAAGAGAGGACCTAAAAACTACATCTACATCAGACCCCCCCCCCCCTTATATAATTGGTTAATGGTCATGCAGCTCATACCCATAGCTCCTTTTCTATGGAAGAAATTCTTTAAAATCGTGTCAGTTTTAAAAATGTTTAGCAATCCAAGTAGTCAAAATGAATTTGATATTTACGTACAAATAAAACGGTATAAAAATCTAGAAGTATATTTTCAGTAATTGCTCTACCGGTACCAAGCATTCTTCTTTACTATTCACTAAAATATAACCGTAGTGAAGGAAAAGCTTCATAAGATGAATTTATTCGAGAACTGATGTCACCTGATGATTCCTATAAACTTCATTATCCTTTAAAATCAGAAAAATTTCCCAAAATCAGTAACCTCATAAAGTACCATTTCAACATTTTAAAAAACAATCCCCAACAAAAAAGTCCAGGTTTTTGACATCATAGACAGCTGTTCTGTCAATAAATATGGATCTTGTTAATATCATTTTCCTTGTCATTGGTCATTGATAAAATCATTGTGTTTAAATTCATAACTATACACACAAGTCCTCTGAAGTTAAAGTTTAAGTTAATGTAAAAAAAGAAGAAGAAAGAAACTAGAATTTCTAATTTACAGGTTGTATCTTTGTAGATTTTCGAAGATTAGGTCTTCCGACAAACTGTTTTTAATATGGGTACTAAGTGCGCCATGATATTAACAGATCTATTTGTATTCATATAAAGCGAAGATTAAAAAAATCATAAAAAATGAATAAATAGATAAACCTTCTAAATAGAAAGAAAATATCTTCAACACCTTCAACAGCTACATGTACATTTAGATTTAATGACGGCGTTTTATCAATTACCAGGTAACAATACTGGAATACCTTCCTTAGTACGTTAATTCAATATACCGGTATCCCTTTGAACTAGAAATAAAAGATACCACAGAGGTTGAATTATCTGCTTTATATTTAGATATTCTATTACAAAAAAGTATATAGAAAGCTCACAATCAAGCTTTTTGAAAGACGTGATCACTTAAACTATTCTGTCGTCAATTTTCTTTCTATACGTACGCTGGCATTGTTTGGTTAAATCAAATGTTGACTGACGTTTTTCATACAAATTGCTAGGCCATTATTTTCCTATTGAATTGACTATGGCCTTTCAGTGTGCTCGATCATAACAAGGAGTACATAAAGGGTTTGACCAGTCGACATGGGATGTCTTCTCTTACATGACACCTAATCCCACCTCTACTGTTTTTGAGGATCGTGTTAACTTTGCTTTTCTCCTGATTTGTATTGTTTCGATAGTCTTTTACAACTTGATAACTGTTCTTAACCTTAATATTTATTCCAGCATCCTTTGAAAAGTCGAGGGATTTTTTTTAAAGCTATTAATACTGATAAGGAGGCAAACCCAAGATCGGTTTTGCTTCCTTTACATAAGGCGAGAGTTGGTTTTGGTGTGGAATATTAATGGGCATTATTCAAATCAAGTGTTAAATTTTGTTCAAAGTGAAAAAAAAGAATGGATTTTTTTAAATTTCCGTATGTACGAGGAATACTACGAAAGCCGGCTAGGCTCATTTCTGAGAAAATAAAAAAAATTTAACTCGTTATAACGAGTTAATTATCTCGTTATAACGAGTTAGTATCTCGTTATAACGACTTAGTTATCTCGTTATAACGACTTAATTATCTCGTTATAACGAGTTAGTTATCTCGTTATAACGAATTAATTATCTCGTTATAACGAGTTAGTTATCTCGTTATAACGAGTTAATTATCTCGTTATAACGACTTAGTTTTCTCGTTATAACGAGTTTATTATCTCGTTATAACGAGTTAATTATCTCGTTATAACGACTTAGTTTTCTCGTTATAACGACTTAGTTATCTCGTTATAACGAGTTAATTATCTCGTTATAACGACTTAGTTTTCTCGTTATAACGAGTTAGTTATCTCGTTATAACGAGTTAAAAACTTATCTTTAGTTGATATATCTAAGTGATAGGAAGTATAGTAGTATATCATATAAAACCGAGTTGATCAAGTTTGTTTATAGTGTGTATGATAAAGATTTTTTTTGAAAAACAGCAAATTAGTTTATTTTTGTCTTTCGAGGGGTTGTGCCTGTGATTGTATTCTGTTTATGTATAAACGACGCAGTTGATTTGTATTGTATACTTTAAAAAAGACCCACGACAAATACATGTACATGAATACGGAAACTTATGACTGCCTTTTGATGTTGTGGGCAGTAACCCCCGAATTTTACGCCCATGGCCTCATTGCTGATGCCTCCATATTCCCCTTCTTCAAAACATTTCTGACTCTCAAAATAATATAATATCACACTGGAAGTGTATATCATAGATGTTGCATTAACGCCTGCGTTAGCTTAATTCCTATTATAATGTATTAATTTAGGTACTAAGACATTGGTTATGAAAGCTAATAAGTCATCCAAAACACATCAGAAAAATTCGTGTCTTTTATCGGAGAAAATTGTCATAAATAAATTGCCAAACTTTGAAGCAAGTACATTTGGTAATAGATTTTTTATATTGTGTCCTTGGAGACGTTCACGTATTAATGTGTAAATAAAGATTGCTATACTTATCAAATTGTGATTATTGACAGCAAGATAGTTCAGGATTGATATTATTTAAACTATATCGCAAATTAAAATTGCAATTTTTTATCAATTTTAAAGTGCAGTATGACCGATAATTATCAACTAAACATCAATGGCATTAAAACTACAGCCATTTTGAATTCATAACTAACTCGTTATAACGACATAACTAATTCGTTATAACGAGATAATTAAATCGTTATAACGAGATAACTAACTCGTTATAACGAGAAAACTAAGTCGTTATAACGAGTTAATTAACTCGTTATAACGAGATAACCAACTCGTTATAACGAGAAAACTAAGTCGTTATAACGAGATAATTAACTCGTTATAACGAGATTACTAACTCGTTATAACGAGATAATTAATTCGTTATAACGAGATAACTAACTCGTTATAACGAGATAATTAAGTCGTTATAACGAGAAAACTAAGTCGTTATAACGAGATAATTAACTCGTTATAACGAGATGATTAACTCGTTATAACGAGAACACTAACTCGTCATAACGAGATACTTACTCGTTATAACGAGATAACTAATTCGTTATAACGAAATAAAATTAAGTCGTTATAATGAGATAATTAACTCGTTATAACGAGAAAATTAACTCGTTATAACGAGATACTCACTCGTTATAACGAGATAACTAAGTCGTTATAACGAGAAAATTAACTCGTTATAACGAGTTAATATTTTTTTTTATCTTTTCAGAAATGAGCCTATCCGGCTTTCGTAGAATCCAATGTTAGAAACAAAATTCTTGGTTTAATTCATTAAGAAAAAGATAAAGCTGATCTCATTGTTTGAAAATAAAACCTTTCCCCTCATAAAAATTAATGATATCATTAAATTTTAATGATATAAATTTTCAAAAAAAGGTGATTGTGTGAAAAGTACTTTATTGGAAAGAAATATTAATAAATAAAAGGGTTATAATAATTATCATTGTAAACAACATTTTGAAAAATATGAAAATAATCATCTTATCAAATTAAAGTTTTGCATGCTGTAATGTGGTAGGTATCCTTTATGGCCATTGTGCATTTTCTGTATCAAAATTTCAGATAGTATCTAACAAATCCAGCAGAATAGTACAGATGTAAAAATGTATGTCAAGAAAGTAGATTTAAGTAAAGTAAAAAAAAAAATGCACTACATCATTATTAAGAATTGGTAGAGAAAGTCATTAATATTTCACTTCTAGCAAAGTATAAGGCATGTCTGATGCTTTTGCACCAAGAGAGCCGTTGATGATAGACGATGCTTACAATTTTTGTCACCATGTCGGTCCCTGAATAACTTTGACGTAGAGAAATAGCTATATATACTTTAGAAAGTAGTCCTTGCATCTCTTAATTTCTCGGAGGAATAAATGTTTTAATCGGTGCATCGCTGCTTGGCAGCTTTTGACGATTCTGAAACCAGATAATGTTCATGCATAACATCTAGATAATAACTTAGCAGTTTTGGAATCATTTGCAGTAATCGATCTCTTTGTTGTTCAATAAACTGTTAGTATAAAGTGCATTTCTGCATCACATGACAGTAGACGTAGTATAAATCCTCGATATTATGTGCTGACAATTTGGATAACCTGTCTTTTGCCAAAACACATCGACATTCGTTATATCTTTAAGGTAGGTACCGATCTGTCAGCTCTTTATACAAGGCACCGCTAAGTTAACCGTTTATATGTGAGGATTTCTGCTTTAAGTTCTTTGGAAGGTTTCCAGTACTATAAGGAAAATTATCTGTAGCTTTTTGTAGGGCATTTTCTGTTTGCAATTTTTTGTCCTGTTTCTTCAAAAAACGTTATTTTCATATATTTTATGTCAGAATATTGATAAACAAAACATTTATTTGAACTTAAGGATGATAAATAAAATAAGAATCATGTCAATGTTTTTATCTACTTTTTTTCTACCAAACAAATTCATCACATTTCGTGATAAGAGACAATTCTTTTAACAGTAGATGTGACTATAATTACTCGTAGACTCTACCGAAAACGTTAAATTTATAATGACAACATCGGGAAAATCTAAACATGAAAAGATTCTAACCAACAGCTAGGGCAATGTCAAAAGGCATCCTCATAGTTATAATTTTCAACCATATTTAATATAAGTTTCAGTTTAGAACAAAAATCAAATATAATATACAACCAATGAATTATATAATAATTGGTTAAAACATGTAAAGTCTTAAGAGTAAAGAAAAAGTAAAAAATTCTGCAAGAACATCCAAGTACGGTAAGTATCAGATGAGTGCTTGATCTGTAACTAAAGAAGCATGTACATGTACATATATATTTAGTACCTTTCTTCCCTTCAAATGTGATGCTAGAAAATGTTTTCCTATTTATCGGTTTTAAGGTGAAACTTTTTTTTTGTTCTTTGTAGGTACTATTAAGTCTTCGATAACATTGGTTTTTGCTGTGTATAGAAGTCTTTGTGTTAATGCTACAATTCTTCACAGTGAACACCCAACGTCTAATGAAATAATTCTCATAATTTTAATTCAGAAAATAATGAATATTATGAATTTGGCAGTCCCTTGGGGTTAACACTTTAAGAAATCATGCTATATTCTGAGTTTACAGTGAAGAATTGTGAACGTCCATTACCATTCCCTAATGGAAAAATTAGACATTCATTATTCATAAAACAATTCTGTATGTAACTTTATTTTTTACTCTGCTGAAAGGGTTTCGATTTTCAAACTTATGATTAATTTTTAAATGTTTCATTTTAGAAAAAACAAGCAGCGCGCCGTTCTCTTTCATCAATAATTAACTGGAATGTGATATTTTGATATTTCTTTAGGCGACAAATTTTATCTCCGAGCACGACGATCTGTTGAGTGGATAATGGCATATAATTACTCCAATTGATGTGTTGGGAAATAAGAATTAGCAGCGACTGAGAGTGCTTTATATCCCAGTACTTCCGGTAATCTACTTTACTATATCCCAACTTTTATTTAGAATTTCCTTTTCTAGCGATTATCATTTTTTTTTTACTAAACATGGTGTCTAAAAATATCCAGGCCATACTATGATAAAAGTTTTTTAAAGGCATTTATTGGGTTCCTTTATTAGCAGACCTGTTTTATCATTCCTATTAAGCACAATTTATTCCAAAAACTTCTTCATGAGAAAAAGTAAACTCTTATTGTGGCCTTAAACTCAGCATTTAGATATTTCGAGGAAGTTTTATTAATTGACAATAGTTTCTTCCATAATTGTTTTCCTTTATTAGCTCTTGATGTGGCCTTCAACTCAGCATTTAGATATATATATGTATCGACTAAGTTTTATTAATTGCAATTATTTCTTTCATTCATATGTCGACTCGATATATTCCAGTGAACTCGAAATAAAAGACACCTCAGAATCTGTCACTTCTGTTACAAATTTGGATGTTTTACTGATTTAAGACGATAGTGACCAACTTATAACTAAAGTATGTGACAATCGGAATGACTTCAGGTTTTCCATTGTCAACTTCCATTATACTATAGTACATGTATATGTAAGAATACTCAAATAGGGTATCTTCTGTATTATTTTTGTGATATGTTTTCCAACTGATTCAATTGCAAGAGCATGCTCTAAGTACGATAAATGTGTTTATACCGAGACAAGCTACTGATAAATAAGGTAATGATTCAAGAATTTCAACGCACCCCTTTAAATGACAACTTTTCGAAAATTCAGAAGTCGTTATAATGACCTTGTTTATAAATACAACCAATCGCTGGTCGTAGTTTTTCTGATTTTTTTCATACCAATTATTAAATTATTGCTTTTATACTAAATAAATTTGACTACGGAATACTCCGTCTGTCTGATCAATACATAGGACTCACGGCTGATGTGACCGGTCAACAGGGAATGCTTACTCCTCTTAGGCACCTGATTCCACCTCTGGGATATCCAGGGGACTGTGTTTGTCCTGTTCACGATTCGCTTTGTCGATTTTATTTATTAGATTGATCAATGTCCGTGATCTTCGAGCTCTTACATTGCAACAATGCAGTAACTGATCACTTTGTTATTACATAAACTGTTAATATAAAGTGCATTTCAACAGCAAACAATAATACGTATTAAATGTTTGATATTCTGTGCTGACACATTTGACATCATTGCAGTCTGCCAAAATAATCAGCAAAATCATTTGTTAGGTCTTTAAGGTAGGTATTTCAACTCTCCAACGTGAGTTTCCCTGATTTTCATAACTAAGGCGGGCCACAGCAAGGGGGTAAACATTTTTCTTTTGAATTTAGAGGGAAAAATGTATTTTTCAAAAATCTGCTCAAGAACAGCATTACCAAGGTTATTTGCTTGTTCAAGCCCATAAGCCTCATGATGTGCATGATAATCTTGGGATACCATTAAATGGTGCTCTAAAAATATATGATATATTATACGATTCGTATCATGAATTTTAATTATGAAACTTCAAAATTTCACTATTAAACACAGTACAAAATCTACTTTGATCGCCATGCTTAGTTGGAATGCTCAGACTTCTTGAAATATAGTTCATTCAATTTCAATTTATAGGGTTTGAAATCATTTGTTTAATATACTAGTAATTGAAAAGGGACATTCTTTGTTTTAGAAAATGGTTATACTGCAGAAGCCTTCAAAATGAGATATTCCACTCATACAATAACAAAAGTGTCCTTATTTGTTGGGGCCACTGCTATCAGCACAATGGCTCTGGCTGTGGCCACTCATAACTGGATTATAGCGGACGAAACCACGTACGTACAACCCAATATGTCAAATTTTTACATATTCTGTCTTTTTTAAAAAAAAATTTCTTAAGGGACAACAAAGCTATTAAATCAAGCAAATCTGAATATGCATTGTGATTAGGAGCACATAAAAATGTTAAAAATTTACCTAGGATAATAGAGAGGTTAGTCAGTTGCTCGACTGTATTTGAAAAATCTTGTAAAAAAGAACAAGAACGTCAAGACCTTAGCTTTCTCCGATATAATATACTGACATGCAGTATTTGTCTTATTGATGATGATATGAATAAACGAATTAAATCATTACCAGGTATATCATTATCTCTTTAGAGGAAAAAGTATAAAATATCTTGAAGAATGAAAATTTAGAAATGTGCATAGCTTTTATCACATGCTAATTCAATCATAAACTTGTGTTTAATGTCATGTATTTTTCATTACCAAAAAAATTTAAGGTGTGCTAAACAAAACTTATGTATTGACCAGTCTATCGACAGGATAACATTTGTGACAATAAAAGGAAATGGATAAGCGGCATGAAAGGAATATGTCGTACCAATGTACCAATATGAACAAAAATTAAAATAAAGGGAGGAACAACAAAGGTTTATGCTACATATTGTTCTCCGGGAAACTTTGCTTAACCAAACATATCTTTAACATGTATCAAGAATTAGCAAAATCACGGGTCACGCTCATGTTGGGTGTTTAAATACGTAATTTTTGTCTATTTTTAGAAAGCCTTTGTCTATTGGAGGTGAAATGGAAGCAAATGACACATTTCTGATGGACATTCCTGTGATCCGTAAGATCTTAAAAACTTTGAGAAATAGACTTTTACAGAATCTATAAAGAACTTAATAGTTCACATCATCGCGCTGTCAAGCCTTGGGTCGATGACTCGATAATGTGATGATGACAATCCGATGGCTGATGACGTGATGGTACTATGACGAAGTACAGCGATTTTCATTATATTTCTATTGCACTATCGTCATCGTATTATATAATTGTCGCGTCATCGATATTTCAGCATTTAATGTTGTCAATGCCTATTTGCCAATGTTCGATGGTGAAATAGTGAACTACTTGGCTCTTTCCAGATTCTATAGATTCTGCCTCAATGATATGTGTACAACGTCTATTATGTATGCATTTCTCCGATGTACAACTTTATTTCAAACCATATGGTATTCCTCAAGATTTCATGTCAGATCAAGGCCAAAGTGAAATTTACATCAGTCACCTCCATGGTGCCATGGTGTTTCACAAGCACATCTAGTTGAATAGTGAATGGTCTTATCCAAATATCTAAAAATATGAACAGATAATAATTTGTAACTTTCTATTTGAATAGTTTTTCATGATACCATATACATGTACATATAAGGAAGAATAAGTTATGCTTGCAAATAGATTATATAATCTATAAATCTGCCTTATAATTAACAAACTGTTATTTGTCTTTTATAGCCTATCTTACGAACATAACAACTCACTTTGGACTGTGGCAAGTTTGTATGACTCTCAAAATGTGGTACCCTTCTAACCCATTCCCAGGTTAGTTGTCTTATTTTGTTTAAAGTTGCCGTACTCTTAAAGTTTCTCTTTCGCTACTGTCAATATCTTAGTGAGGAGCAAAAAAAAAAAAGGAGGCTTGGTTGAATATATACTGGAATACGCTATGTATGTTCGTTTGTAAGGATTTTTATGAAGTTTGGGAATCCAATATAGATATGGTAATTCAAGTTAATTTTGGTTGTTTGGGATATTAAGAATATTCAAAACTGACATATGATTTTGAAGAATGTCTTCCTTTGAAAGGGAACTTTGAGTACTAGTTGAATTTCTACTTGTAGAATTAAATCCAAGTTCTTCTAATATACAATTTATATAATGAGCCTTACAAACGAAGACAATTTTGTTTCCAGCTTTGTCAGCAGGGACCAGTTTACGTACTAATCATGCAATCTATCTAACTCTTTTTTCACTTCTGGATTATTGAATACAGAAGGATATGTTAATTTCACAATCTCAATCTTTTAATACGCGAATATAACAGATCTAATACATTTAAGGAACTCCGATCCTCAGCCAAGAAGGATAACTCTTTAATTTATAATTTAATTCAAAAAGTCTAAAAATGAAGCTTGAAAATTAAATCTTTTCATGCAACAATTTTCATTTTATACCTCTCAATGTGCTTCAAGGTTCTTTGAAGTTCTCAGAAAGGTCCTATTAAAAGTTGAAATTTTTACCCCATAAAAGTATTTTAGAATTATCTATTTAAAGAAACTGAGGTTCATTTTAATCTAATCATAGATACCAATGTTTATTAACATAATATGAAATTAGAAATGATATATGGTGTTTTGCAATGATAGGAAAATCTTCATACACTATGCATTGTAAAATCATCGACGTAAATAAAAGAAATTAAAGTACCTTATAGGTATAAAAAAAAATTAAGCAATTTCTTCAAAAGCCTGGATACCTATGATTTTTATTTCTAAAAGGTGTTTGTTGATCAAATTTAAATTATAAAATGCATAGTAGGTGTTTTTATTCGCATTTCCTGAATATCTATTCGAGATTTACTAATTTTTCCTTCATAAAATGATTAACTTTAAAGGTGAAGTTTGAAGAATTATTGTCGGTAAAAACACCCTACTTTGAGAATTCAGAGACTTTTTTGTAAGCATTTTCAATTAGTTAATGCCTGCTTTTCAGAACCTGAGGATCGGAGTATTTAATCCATTTTGAAAAGTGTCAAGGAATCTATCTTTTATATTCTTATATAATATTAAATTGCATGGTCAGAAAAAGAATTGACCAAATTGAGAGTTGTGACACACATATAGACCTCTTATTGCGTTATTAGTAACGATGAATACATGTAATTGAGACAGTATGTGCATGGACTATCCTTCTACATTCATATTTTATGAGAAGAAACTAATCATTTAGGATTTAAATAAAAATACTACGTATACATTGGTACATTATAAAACATCGCCTTTTTCTCTCTTCACAGACTGGAATGACACAGAACCTTATGTGATGTGTCAGAGTTTGTTCGAGTACGAATCCACATCCTCTGAGGACAAATCAAAGCAAGAGACAACATTTAAAATAGCTGGTAATTAATGTTTGGTGTCTTATTCCGTTTGACTCGTATTTAGTTTTTGAATAAAATACAAGGCGATTATGATTCAATGAATATGAATTCATAACATCTTCATTTATTTTACTAGTATTTAGAATTAAAAAAAAAAGAGATTTCTGTGTGCTAAGATTTAGTAATCATATTCATTTTGAAAGATTATTTCATTCATTTTGGTTAGTATTAAATATATGGTGATAACGAACAGTATTCAAGGTCAAAAGTCCATCAAACAGTACAAAATAGGAGCAGAGGTGGGATCAGGTGCGTTGGAGGAGAGAGCATCCCCTACCGACCGGTCACACTTGCCATAAGCTCCTTGTCATGATCGGGAAATAACGGAAAAAATTCCGTCAACAATTCAGTGTGTAAATAATGGCCTAACAATATGAAAAACATCGGTCAGCATTTGAATCAATGATAAATTGGTATTTGCTGACAAAGTCATTCTATCGACCATAGAGCATACGAAATGATAACTTTAAACAAGACTGCTGATATTCTTGTTTCATCCCCTAATTTGTTAGTATTGTAACTCGTTTTAGAAATTGTTCGTACGTAGAACATGCTCTTGCGTATCGAATCAAGTGAGATATATAAACCCGTATGCAGGTGATGAACAAGTATAGGAAAGTTGACGATTGAAAAAAGTTAAAGTGATATCATTAAGCTTGGTTGTTACTTTGGCAATTATGCCTCTTTCAAGTAAAATATCCGAAAATGAAGCATGTCAGACTCCTTGGTCTATTTTTTTTTCAAGCTCACCGAGATATATATCGTATCGACATAAGAATGGAAATAACCATTGTTAATTGACAATACGTCGTCGATATATCTAAATGTCGAGTTGAAGGCCACAACAAGTGTTTATTCTTTTCACGCATAGAATTTTGACAAATCTGCTCAATATGAATACAAAAATAAAACTACTAATAAAGATTGACAACCGGTAACTATGGTAATTCATAAGGACTGTTAGAAGACTGCACAAACAACATAGATATTGTCAATCAGACGCATCTTTTCAATGTCAACTTCAGAGTACTTGTGTGTACAATAAGAAAGTTTTCTTGTAACAAATTAATTTTGCAAATGATCAATGACAAGGTAAGTAAACTCTTTATGTGTTCCATTTTAAATGAAAAAAGCAGCTGTCAATGATATCAAAAAGCCTTGACTTGAATTTATCGTTAAAATGGCTATGTATAATTTTGAAAAGACGGAAGTTTGGTTAAATCTTGATTTCAAATTGTCCAAAAGTTCCTTGAATTTTTGAAAATCTGATTTACGCCACTTCTTGAATATATTGTTGCACTGTTGCACAGTAGTCTTGAAGTTTCTCCTTCGCTATACTGATAATATCTTAGTGAGAAGTAAAGAAAGAAGCTTGGTTGAACATATACTGGAACCCGTCATTTATCTTTGTTCTTAAGGATTTTAATGAACTTTGGGAATCCAATATAAATATTAAATATGGTAATTTAAATTTACTTCGGTTGTTATACTATTTTAAGAGTCAACGTTTGATTTTTTTTTCTTATTTTAGAGTCTCAAAGGAATACAGCGCCTTTCTTTGTGGTGAATCTATGCTTGATGCTATTGGCCGCCATTTTTCACGTTATGGGTGTGGTCAAACAAAACAGTAGGACTCTCATCGCAGGAATCATTTACATCATCGCAGGTATTATCAGCCTCAAGATTGACATCTTTCATCATTTCAACATAAATGAAATCATTAAAATATAGTTCATATCAGATTTGAATATATTTTTGACACAAATGTCAAATTCGGGCTGCAAATTCCACTAGAAGGTAAATTCATTTTGTTTTTCACTGATATCTAGAAATTTAAAATGTCTATGTTTTGGGGCAAAATTGTCCCTTTTCTGTCGTTATTGTAGTCAGCGTCGGTGTCGTCGTGAACTTTTCAGTTTCATTTCTTCTCTAGAACTGCTCGACCAATTTCAACTAAACTTTGTGTGGTTTGAGTGTATACTTGAAAGGCACACTACATGTGGATTCTGAATATGAAGGCGTTCTATGGAATGTTTTTGGAATGTTTTTAAAAAATCTGTTTTACACTATGTGTAGAATTTAATCCTGGATATTACTACCGCGAGTGTACATAATTTGAAAAATAACTTGAATCCACACAACATGTTATTTCTTTTTATACAATTCTGGCTTAGTGTTGACCTGCAACTTTAAAAAAAATTCAGCAGTCGTTCTTTCTTTCTGAATTTTTGGAAAACTTTTTTCGACTTCTTCTCTAGAACCATTGGGCTTTTCAACTAAATTTGCCACAATACTAAAAGGATTCAGATTTGTTTTACTTCGGAATACATGTATAACGAAAAATATCTTTTAAAATCTTACATAGAATACATATATAGATATTTCACTTTTTTCGTGAGTTCTAGATATTTTTTAAATTCAAAAGTAGTAGAGCCACAATAAATGAACATGCAAACATTATCAAGTTGCATGGATACATTTTTTTTTTAAATGGTGGAAGCTGGAGTTATACATTGTGGTTGGGCAAAAACTGAAGATCAGATTTTTCACAGTACATAAATTTATACATCTTCCTCAGAGCTAGAGTATGTTAGTCATATTGAATGACATACTGTCATTAAATACTTATATGTGTATTATAAATTTGAAGAAAAACTGTATAAGTTTTCCAATGAACTTCATGTGTATAAAAGAAGATGGAATGACTGGAACCATATAACTTAAATATCTAGATATAATGTCATCTATTTTATCATATTTGTGTAATTTGTGTATTCATATTTATTGTTTTTTCATGATATTCCAAAAATGTACATTTTCAACTCTCCCAGCCTTAGTGTGTCTGTATGTGTATGTATGTTTGTGTTTTGTATGTGTATGTATGTTTATGTTTAAAGTCAATAAAAAAAATGTTAGTCATATTGAAGATTCCCAGTCCAAAGTGTGGTTAAGACATGGCCTTAGAGCTAGGAAGGGGCCACAACCCCCCTTTTTTTTAATGTGAATAAATAAGGAAAAAATATTTTATAACAATCGTCTTCTAAAAAAAGAAGCAGGGCTTAGGCATTTCTTGAGGGGCCTCTTGTTTTAAGCGTCTCTATCATTTTTAGATTTTAAACTTTATGTAGTGACGTTGAAAAATTTTGCTGAATACATGTATTAGTATTTTAATGCTGTTGTATACAATTGCCGATCTCTAATGAAAGGTTCACGTTGTAGGGTTGTCCACGGCGGTCGGCATTGTGTTGTACATTACATACGTTAACGACGGCGTCCATTATGCAGACCCAGAGAAGGAAGATTTACACTTCGAATACCGCTATGGCTGGTCCGCTTACGTACTCACTATCTCTTACTTGTCCTCACAAGTGGCCGCAGTCCTCTGCATTACGTTATTTTTAAAGAGGTATCCTAAGGTTGACGATCTGGTGAAATTAATTCCAGGACTTGACAAGAAAGTGCCCCCGACAGATACTGCTGACGCAATATGCGACCAAGGAACATTGATCTAGGAGTATATTAAAGACTTCTTCGTGGTTGTACTAAAACAAAATTGATTACAAAAACATGTACATTATTGTGAAACGTGTCATTTTATGATTTTGGGACATAAATCTGAAGTTTAGCATGATTTGTAATTGAAGTCCCATTTAGCCAATATTTTGAAAACGTACCTGGGTAAATTTTGTTGGGTTAGTGGAAAACCTAGCTATACGTCATGCTGACTTTTAATTCTGACGTTGGCTTAGTCAAGGGACTTTTGATCACTTAAATCCGACTTTAAAATAAGTTGGGGTGTTTAAAAAAGATTTTTGTATACACCCCTTTATACCTATCATTGTACAATTATGCACACCATGCGTCCAGAAGAAGAAAGACAAAAAGTGAGCAATAAAATACCTTTCATGTTTTGAACTACTTTATTGAACATTAATTGAAATTCAAAACTTAATGTTAAGCTGTAAACTTTAATTTTATACTTTAAATTCATTATTTTCACATTTAAAAAAAATCGACAGATAATTTTTAAATATTTCATAATTTAAAGGAATATATATCTGTTAATGTCACGACATTTTACAAAATTACTAGACATATCAATCGTATGTAAATATGTTATATAAACCAAGCTGATCAGATTTTTTTTTGAACTTTACATTTTTATAAGAGAAATCTTACACTTGACTATGGACTTGTAAGTATTGTTCGTAAGTAATTCTTAACTTCTTAAATTATCATGACTTTTATCTTAATTGCTCTCGAGTAATCCTTTTAACAAAAACATGTAAAGAAGCGGTAAACAGAATGGAATTCAAAGAAGAATAATTTTTGAAAGTCATAAAGATGACTGTAAAAACAAACGTCCTCACCTAAAGTAAATAAACACAATTGAGAACAATGTGGTTTATCGCTTCAAGTTTTTACAAGGAATCGGAGACAACTGTACTGGTCCCTCTTAATAGTTTCTATGAATTAACATCTAGGAGATTATTCAATTATATAACATGTGTCAAAATCCAGTACAGCGGTAATTCCATTATTTCGACATATATAATGATTAACGGCTTTTCAACAATGAACTTTCTTCCACTGTTTTGATATCGGAGCCTTTATTTCTGGGAAAGTTGTAAATTTTGTAATTATTCAATATTTATAAGCGTAAAATTTTAGCCAGGGGGCATAAACAGTGATAAACACCTCTAATCAGTGAAGTAACAACACTAAATCATCGCCTCTCGATTCCTACCCACAAGGATCCGCTTCCCGCTGAGTGGATGTTAACAAGTGTCAGATTCACAGCTTCATGATTTGTTGATTACTGATTATCCCCGCCCCAGGAGGAAGATTTTTATATCAGCTATCCTAGCTGCGTGAGTAAGGTCAGAGGGTCAAGGCACGCTCACTTGCAGCAAGATGAGTTCTGGATCTGAGCAAAATCACCATGATCACAACCGAAAGATGACAAAAGAAGAGATTATTGAATTTTTGGTAGGTTTAATGATTTAAATCAAAATCTGGATGAACAGTGTTTTCTCTATTAGAATTAAATCTTTACTATTTAACACATAATGATAATAATAATTTAAATCAGAAAAATTTTGTGCTTGGTTTTTCTTTTTGTAACATCTTCATAATATCAACTGTTTATGTATTTTTTTTATTTTATTTGTTTGTTGTTGTTGTTGTTATTTTTTGGTTATCCCTGGTGTAAAATTGTAGATGATTATTTGAAAAGATAATCTAATATTGGGCGCACGATTCACGTTTTGCTTATCCGGAGAATTACACTCTATGCGTCAAGGTTTATGATTTATTTTTCGATAATTTCATTGGTCACCATTTTCCCGCAATTCTACAATCTTCTGCTCGAAAAGTGGCATGAGTGACGAAGAAGAAAGTACTCAAGGAAGGAAGACGAAGGAAAAACGCAAATAAATGTAGGTTAATGCTCACACTTGCAGGTCGTGCAGGGTATGGTTTTATCAGCAATGTAAAGCGAGCCACACGAGGTGTCATTATGTTAACAGCACTCAATGACTCGGCTCAATGTTTTCTAAATTGTCATTTCTGTAGGACTAACAGTGGAAATCCATCACTAGTCTGAATGTCGTTTGGAAAACTTTGGTTGAAAAGTCATGAGATTTGTAAGTCTTTAAATGAAGGGGAGATTTTGTTTTTGTTTTTTATTGAGTGGCAAGCAGGGGCGGATCTAGGGGTGAAATACAGGTTACCTCTCTTTACCTGTGTAATGCAACCAGGATATCCGATGTGTCAATCCGAAGTGGAATATGAGAAAACTGGGTTTTAAATCAGATTTTTATTCTATTAAGAATGTACCATGAAAACCTTTTGGATATCTTTAGTGTTGCACATTTTTGTGAGGATTTGAATACTTGTTCTTGTGGAAATAATGTAAAATTTTCAACTGGCATACTTATTGGTGTAAATGTATGATATGCAAAGCAAAAAAAAATTGAAGTGAAGGGGCCAAAGTAAAACGAGAGGGTTGATCTCTATTTTTTGAGAGTTTATTTATATTCATAAAAAAACTTTTTTCTGACTTTTAAGAAAATCCATGTCTCTAAATTTATAACGTTTGGCGGAGTTTTTGTTGATAGACAATTGAATGACGTATTTTAAACAATTACTTTTACCTCATATTTCACCAAAGTATATCATTTTGCCCTGCAAAAGAGCAGTACCGCAGTTATTGTGAAAGGGTTTATATTATTTTATGTGACAGTACACAAACACACAGAGTTTTGGAAATTTTAAAAATCATTTTCAGACATTTGGCAGCCGAAGACGGAGGCTTTTTTGGACCGTTTTCACATACCAGATAAACATATCGGTACCTTTCATATTTTTATACAGACAGGGAAAAAGAAACAACAAAGATGTCCTGTACAGTTGTCTGTCAGTAATACGAAGATTTAGTAGTCAGATTGATTGATTGATTGTTTAACGTCCCTTTAAAGAATCTTTCACTCATATGGAGATGCCATAACTTGCTGGAGCTATACTTCACTCTCAGGGCCATTAAGCTTTGAGGGATCTTTTTTTGTGCCAGCACCTACTGTGACATTGGACCTCAGTTTATACGATCTCATCAGAGGGACGGATGTGCACATCTGTCAGTGGGGTTAAAATCTGCTACATAAGGATGGGCTCCTTACTTTGTGACTCAACCACTGCGCTGTGCAGGTGACTTCAGTAGTCAGAGCCTTAAAGAATATATATGTCTCGGCTTCATGAGTCTGATTTACCTCCATCACCACGTGCCATCTCTTTTCTTTTTTCTGACCCTCACCTGTGCATTCTGATCATTCTCTTTTCTTTTTTCTGACCTTCACCTGTGCAGCCTGATCATTATCTTTTCAGAAGTTGAGTCATGCCTGATTTTTTCAAACACTCATTTGATCAGTATTTCTGTACATTTGTCAACTCAGACAGATTTGTTTACCAACCAGCCTTGCCAATAGTATCAATAGACTTTTTTTTTGCATGAATAATGGAGTAAACTGAGGATGGTTCATTTTAAATTGTTGTTTGGATGAATGTAAAGAACTTAATGTCAGAAAATATTTGTGTACTATAGATGTGAATTTCGAGGATATCTCCAGTTGTAAAACAAAGAAGAACTCTTATAAAGTAAGACCTGTCAGCAGGTGCCACAACTAGGGCCTAGATATTTATTCAACACAGACCCCTGGAAATTCTATTGGTGGGATCATTTGCCTAAGAGTAGTAAGCATCCCTAGTTGATTGGGCATACCTGCTTTGAGGTGAATGTATTAGTCAGGTAGACAGAAAATTCTGCAGTCAAATTCAGTAAAAGAGAAGGGCTTAACAATTCATATTCAATTTTTGATTATCCCATTTCTCTTAAATACAAGTGGATAACAGGTGGTGTATTTCCTGAAAAAAACTACTTGCCTCTCATGTTTGTTTGTCACACCTGAATGCTTTATTGTTGTGGGTATCGGCATGGAAAGACAATTTTTGTTCATGGTGGTTAACTTGTATTACATTTTATTGTAGTTATGTGTATATGTGTTTGTTTTTACTTTTTTGGGTGGGGGAGCTGACCTGTGCAACTGCTGTAAGTTTCTTTGGTTTCTTACCCCCTGCATTAGAAGAAGTGCCGAGTTATTTTTTTGTCACTACCGAACGCTTTAAAGTACATGTATACATCTGTCTACACCGGTGATCATTAATTACATTGAAAAGTGTTTAAGTGAGCGGCTTTATAACGAATGGCCCTGAGATAAAGTGAGAGATGATCTCATCTGTGGAACAAATTCCTTTCATGATTCATGTTCAGCTTTAAAGTGGCATTTTAAGTTTGGTGTTGCAGATGTTGGATATTGTAAATTATTTTAATTGGCATGTATGGTATTTGGCAGAAATCCATTTTTCAGGAAGTTGGGATAAATCGGAAAGTTTTTTATAGAAATATGTTTAACGTCCCTTTCGAGAATTTTTCACTCATATGGAGACGCCACCATTTGCCGGTTGAGAGCTGCAAATTTTGTCCTATACTCCGCACTAAGGGCCATTGAGCAGGGAGGGGTCTTTTTTGTGCCAGTGACCTACTGTGACACAGGACCTAAGTCCTTGGTTTATAAGGTCTCATCCGAAGGACCGGTCTCCATGTCCCACAGTGGGATTCAAACCCCCGACCTAAGGATTGACTCCTTACTTGGCATAGGCCAGTGTTTTCCCTTCATTTCAAAGTAAAGGGTTAGAGATCAGTTGTAACAGGTAAGGGGCTGAGGTTTATGAAAAAAATTCTGTGGACATGACAACAAAGAACTATATGCGGTATTAACCAACATTTGCCCCCCAAAACCAAACTTTGATGGAGTAATATTTAATTAAGTCCTTAAACAGGGGAGTATATGCTGACTTCAAAGCACTGAATAATTTCATAAGTAATGACGTCATATGTATGTAATGACGTCACAAATATGACGTAAATTTCAGTTTTTTATGAATTTTGCCGAAAAATGTACATATTTCGTCGATATTTTAAATAAAAGTCACCCAGCGCATGTGTGTTCAGGATAAATATTTTGATATAATGTGTAGAATGATAATATCAATGAAATATGTCAATATTGTTCCTGAACACACATGCGCTCTATAAATTTTAAAGCTTAAATTGTTGAAATTTTGTCCATTTTGTCCTCTTTTTGAAAAAGGATAATAAAATCGGACTAGTTTGTGACGTCATAAAAACAGAAATTGTGAATACACTGCTCTGGAACTATAATATTTTCTGTTAACTTATATTTCTCGTACAATTTATTGAATTCAGCACATTTCAGGAAGTTTTCAAAATTTGACTTTTGTGGGGGCAAACATATGCAATATACCGCATATAGTTCTTTTTATTTCAAAGGAGCATTTTTGTCAATTGAAGCGGTCAATTTAGCCGGTAGCCAGTTCATAGGGAAAACACTGATAGGCCTTCTAATTTAGATCTATACTCAGCACTTCTCATGAGCTCTGAGGGAATTTGGGGCCTCAATTTTTATACTGTGTTGTCAGAGATTCAAATCTGGGATATAAAGGTCAAGTGGAAACAAAGGTTATTTAGTCATCCAGATTATAATTTCTTGAAGCAGAAAAGTCTTGAATTTCTGTATCCTAATTGTGGCTTGAAATAATCATTAGATATGGTTTTCTAACAAATACAGTTACTTTAATGAACCTCTTTTTTATTACCCTATAACTTGGTAAACATGCATGGTTATAGGATGGAAATCATGTACTGAATTCTGAATTCGTGCTCAGTGAAAATAAGCGTTACCAAATGCTTATACGCTGACAGCAGGAATAGTTAAAAAGTTACATCCCCATAAAGCTTAACACATTTTATAATGATTAATCTAACCACTTTTAATTCATTGTCTTACAGATATTAGAACAATAAGCAATAGAAACAATTCTGTAAACAGTTAATCATATGAAATGAAATATTTTTCACTGAATTTTTATTTTTGGACAAATATTGAAATAAATTTTGATAATGACAGGTTAAAGGTTGATATTAGTTTATTTTAAATTATGAAGTATTAAATTTTTGAACAATTTTTTAGGTGATGGCATTACAATCAAACGGTCAAATATTGTCTAGCCAAACTATGGGTGCAGAGCAAGATAGAAAAAAATCCACTCGACATGGGAATATAAAGAAACCCAAGAAGTTGCTCTCTGAGAGATTTGGATCTATTGCTAGAATGGAGACGGGGCTGAAAAATCCACGGCAGGATGAATGTGGAGCAAGTGTCCATCCATTAAACCAGGAGCTCATTGACTTTGAGAGAGGGACACTGCACAGAAAGTACAACAATTTAAAAGTAAATGTGAAAATTGGAGTTGTGGATCAAACTCTCTCTGGGCCAGATTTCAATAACAAGCAAGTTACCTATTGTCCAGTATCAGAGGATGCAATTCAGAAAAACAGCCATGGTTCTATTCCTCTCAGTAAAGATGTAAATGTCATCAAGCCATATGAAGAGAGTACCAGTCTGATGCAAAATGCTGTAGCACCAGAGAGCTTCAGAGAAAAAATGAACTCTTTCTCAAGACAAGATTGCAATGTTCTAAATAAAGAGCAGCATCAAGTTCATGCACCAAGGTCATCCTACAATGATATTAAATGCAAACCAATTCAAACTAACAATAAAACTGGGAGCTCAGAAGCTATCAAAAGGCCATTCTTTTATGCTGAACAGAACACTGTTCCTCCAAAGAAGAGATACACCATAGATCAGGAGATGCAGAAGGAAAGTCAGAAAATGGTGGACTCTTTTGATAGATGCACAAACAGTAATTTGGTGAACAATAGAGTCAATGGTTATCAAGCTAACCTCCAGCAAGGGGAATCAACACCATCATCCACTTGCTCAGATCTGAATAATTTAATGCTCTTTGAGGGCAGAACTCTATTAAAAGGGGGTGTAAATCCTCGCCACATCCCTAAGAATCTTATTGAGAGGCATGACAAAGAACCCCCAACTGATCCAAGATTGCTACGGCCAAATTATGGACAAGAAAACCAAATTGTAGAATATAAAGTTCTCATGTGGCATAAAGACTGGCTTTTGGACTACACAAGGATGTTGGTAGATGAAAGACAGTCACAACTGAAGAAGAGAGAACAAGAGAGATTAAATGCAAGCACAATGAAGGAAAGGGATGAAAGGCGTAAGGAGAAGTTAACAAAATCAAAAAATCCTAATAATGAAGGGGAACAACATCCAGAAGTCAAAACTGTAGCAGATAAAAAAGTTAACTCGAGGTCATTGGAGGTCAATAAACAAAGGATGGAGGATAGCAACAATGCCACTCTCAAAGCAGCTGTTACACGACTTGTGGAGGATGTGAGAATTTCTGGAGCAGTGAGCAAACAGTGTTTTGAATATGGACATTCTGGAATAAAAACAGAAATACCGCCAAATTCCAATGATCCCAGACTAAAGAACAGATGTCGGCAACAGTCTACCAACAATGAGAGAATTTATCGTAAAAGTAGTGAGACAAAAAAAGAACAGTTTCATAAAACTGAGGGTGAATACAAAGCATCAAGAACAATCAAGGATAATGGTGAAAAAAGGCGTCAATCACAGAGGTATGATGCAAAACTGAAAGATGTGAAGAAAAATTCTCCAAATGGAGTAAGTGTGTCTCGTGGAAAAACCGGAGCTGTGTTAAGAGAGGACAGTAGGTCTAACTCACCAAATGTTGACTTGGAGGACAAAGAGTTTAAGGTATTGCCAAGCACTGCAATGCACTCAACGTACTACAATAGAAATTTGTCTCCGATTTACCAGGAAAGAGAACACTACAACATCTACAGGAAGCCACTGCCAAAAGCATACCAAGTCAGCAATACCTGGAATTCTAAAGGGAAAGATAGAGGCTTGGACAGGTTTCCTCAATTCTCCCAGCAGAATTGGTACTGAAGAAGGACAGTTTCTTTAGCAATGAAAGACAAGAACAGCATTTTATATATTATATTTTTTGAGATCTTTGATCAAGAAATCCAAATATTTTTAGATTTGTTCTATTTCAATAGATCATGTTTATGTATGTTCAAGGTAGATGTGTATTTATTGCAATAAAACCATTTGTGTAAATATACATATATGTAAAGAATTGTGACCATTCTTTTGCTTGAAATGGGGAAACGACACAGCATAGTTATTCTGCTTATCATGTAGCAAGGGATGCATAAATTTTCTTTTTGACTGTAGGAGTGGTTCATTCAAAAATGCAAACAAACAAAAGCTAAAATGAAAATATTTTTTTTGTCAACAGTAAACTGAACTTGTGTTTAATTAATTAGAAAGCAAGAAATCTCTGAAGGAAAAGATAATAACATGAAAATTATGGTACATAAAATTAGTACTGGATTAATATTGCCAAAAGAAGTCAATTTTAAGATTATGATTTTTGTTTCATAGATCTCTAAGGTGGATTGGTTATTTTTTCTTTTAAATTTAAATATTCTGTTACAAATATTTTTAATGATAGATATTTATTCTATTTAAAATTTCTCATCATTAATACCAATACCAACTTGACAAAAACCCTTACAAATATTGGTAAAAATAAGGTTATTACAATTCTTGTTTTTGCTATTTTTGTGAGATATTGTACCTTAAATAATGTGTGTTCATTTATGTTGCTTAAAATTAAAAAAACAAAAACACTTGCATGTACTCTTAGGTTAATATCCTGAACAACTTGACAAACTTTTGATCTTAACATAATGAATAAGCAAAGTTACTGGCGAGAATATTTGTGAAGCATTGTGAACAGTAAAATACATGTATATCATCAGTGTATATTTTGATTTATAGCATAATTTAATTTTGTCTCTGCCAGGTCTTGGGTCATATTTCTGGATGTTGATAAAGCAGGCTTTGTTTTAGAAGCTGTATTGTGTCACCCTAGATATGGAGCTTATGTATGCTAGTTTTTAAAGTTCTTTTAATTTGCCACAGGGAAGGACACTGTTATATCAAAATCTGTTGCATAGTATTCAGAGATCTTAACCATTTATACCATTTACTATGTAGAAAGTTTGACCATCACTTTATGTTTAGAACATCATTACCATGAGGCCAAAAAAGTATGCGTGTTTCCTGACTAACCACACACCAACACTATTTCTGTTAATTCCAAATTCAATTTTTCAGCTATAATTTTGTCCATTAGTTATGTTTTCATAGAATGCAGTCATTAAAAGGCACATCTAAGGCAATGTAAAGAACATGTATATCCAAATGTTTTAAATAGTTGACTTATGTTGTGTATGATTGTTGAATTTCATACATAATTATGCATGCGTGTGTATATACATGTATTACCAAAAAAGAACTTGTTGATGCTTTCAAAAGAAAATGTAAATCTATAAGAAATTATTGCTAACCTACTTAAAAACCTAATTTTATTTTGGCTGATACATGAAGGTTCGGAAACTTACATATATATTTTATTTGGCCTAAATATTATAAGTAGTGCTCTGTATAGACATTTGATAAACGTTTATACTGAATGTTTATTTGAAAATTTAATAAACGACAGAAGCGGATTTTTTTTTGCAAATCTTTTGTCTTAATGGCGAGTACCGATCTATATCAGCGGATCAAAGGATTTGATTTTAATCAGATTGTTCCTTAGCTGCAAATCGCCCGTTTGGCGCAGTGGTTAGAGCGTCTGCTCAAGTAATGCGAGGTAAGGAGGAGTCGATCCTTACGTCGCGGTTCAAATCTCACTGTGGGTTGTGAAGACCGGTCCTTCGGACGAAACCGTATGAAATGAGACCCCGTGTCGCAGTATTATGCTCACTTGCCCTGAGTGCCGAGCATAGGACAAAAATGTAGCTCTCCACCGGCAAGTGGTGGCGTCTCCCGATAGTGAAAAATTCTCCTGGAGAGGGACGTTAGACAACATACAATTAATTCTTATCGATATCAGGGAAAGGAGAAGAATCAGACGGACAAGACAAGGTTGCGAGCCCGGGCTCCTTGAAACAATTAGGCGCTTTACCAAATGAGCTTCAATGAATCTGGCACCTATTGATCGAACCAACAACTTCTTAAGGAGGCTGGGGGGTCAACACATTAACCAAAAATTAACCACCAGATTTAACTTATTTTTTTTAGATACGGTATCTTAAGCTGTCAACTATCATTTGGCAAAGAAAAAATTCATACATTTCTGTTTTAAAATTTGATCATTTTTGTATATCTTTATATGGAGCTCTTCTTTTAAAGGAGATCAAAATAGTCTGAAAATGGCTGCCACACCCCAGCCTCGTTAAATCCAAAACCCAGATATATGTATGTATTCCACCTGTTGCTGCCATTGCCGTGAACTTTAGCAAATATTAAATGGGACAACACGCCAGTTTTCCAACCTTGGTCCCTCAAATTGCTTATCAGGTTAATAACAGCTCTTATTAGCTATCGATGATCGAACCTGCCTGACTGCAATAAGTTCATAAGTTAAGATCATATACACATCAGCTTCCACAAATGAACAAGAACATAATTTATGACCCTGGAGCTTCAAATTTTATAATTTTAGGTGTCGGATGCACCTCACTATAATCATGTATTTAGCTTATCTGCTTTATAAAAAATGCCTAGGAGTATAGCAGATTTTTAAAGAATACCAGCCTAACATCTATATCATTAAAGCTGAACATGACTTGTGAATAGGAAACGCGCCATTTTCGAGAATATTACCGGTGTCTCGGCACTTTGCTCTGACTCCTTGCATTCGTTACACCTGACTGCTTTATTGTCACGGGTATCGGCGTGGAATGGCGACCCGTGTTCGCGCTGGTAATCTTGTTTTGTTTACATTTTATTTCATTTACGTATATAAATGTGTTTGTATACTGCTCTGACTTGTGCAATTTGTTAGTTTCATTGGTATCTTATTCTCCTGCATTAGAAGATCTTATATTTTGTCGCTACCCAATGCTGTATAGTATACGTCCTTCTACACCGGTGACGATTGAACACTGAACATTACTAAGTCAGACGATTTATCTTTAGGTTCTAAGGTATAGCGAGAGACCGATCGAATATGGCGGAAGTTAACCTTTTACGATTGTGTTCAGCTTTGACTGAGGGGTCTTGAATTTGAGAGAGATACAATTGCGCATCAAATTTATTCATTAATTTATCTGCTGAAGGAAACACGGGTTCTATAATCATATTTAATTTTTTAAAAAATAGGTCAAACTTCAAGGTCACGGGTTCTATAATCATAATGTATTTAGAAAGGTTTTGTGACAGGTAATATACATGTATGATAAAAGAGTCCTATATCTTCTTATTTCAAAGATATGACTGAGGTTAAAGTTTTTGTGACAGAAGGACAGACTGTTACCACATCCTCACTGAATCTATCTCAAATATTCTGTAATCACTTGAATAAGTACTGGGTATAAATTAGTAAGTGAAATACAGAATGTAATAAACTTATCACATAGCATATTGGGTCGGGTGGGAGGGAAATTTAATCATTTCTGATAGCTTTAACTCAATAAATACCATGTGTACTAGATGAATCTCTTGCAAACAACATAATAAACTTCCGTATCTCTAAAGGCAATGATCAAATTACAGAATCTCTCCGCTAGGGGTCACTGAGGATGACAGACTAACGCAGTAATAGACAGACGAATGGGGTTTGATGCGGGGAAATGAGAAAAGTTTACAGAAACAAAAAAAAGCTCCCTAAAGTTGTCAGCTCAACTAGATCAAATTTGATTTAACCTTTGGAGGGAGGGTGATAATGAGACTCAGATGACGTATAACTGACCACTAAAACAAAACTCAAAATAATTAAAGAAACTTCATTGGCGGTTATCTTCAAGAAATATCACTGTTTATCTTAATCGACTTCAAAAAAGAGGAATTCCTTCTTTTTCAAATATTTCTCTTTAAAAACTTCTTCAAAAACTTCTATACCGGCCCGTGAGTTTCAATGTGATCCCGCTTTCGGTGTCTTTGTGGGTGAGATGTCAGTTTTAATGGCATATTGTGTCAAATAGGAACGCCCTTTCATATGTCGTTCAGAAGTTATCATCGAAGTTGATATTTTTGAAATTTAGGTCAATTGTGGAGGTCAAGGGGTCAGAAATCATAACAATATCTGAAAAATCTTGTCACAGGACATGCAAATGTCAAATATGAAAGTTCTATCTCTTCTCAATCAAATCTTATAAGGAAAAATTAACAGTTTTCAAAGATAGGCCAAACTTCAAGAATAGTGTCACAAGATCAAAAATCAAAGTGTATTTTGAATTGCTTAACAAAGGTAGAACACTTGTTTAATATGAAAGCCCTATGTCTTCTCATCCTAAAGGTATGATCAAGGATAAAGTTTTTGAAAAGTAGGGCAAACTTCAAGGTCAAGGTCACAAGGTAAAAAATCATAATGTATTTAGAAAAGTCTTGATAATACACATGTTGAATCTCATTCGAAAGTTATGGCCAATTTTAAATCTTTGTTTTTTTTCTAAAAAGTAGGTCAGAATTTAAGGTCACGGTTTGGGTGACCAGAATCATAATGTATTTAGAAAGGTCTTGTCACAGGTAATACAAATGTTTATAATATGGACGCCATGACCAAGGTTTAAAGTTTTGAAAAGTTAAAACTTCAAGGTCACGAGGTCAAAAATCATAGTGTATTCAAATAGGTCATTCACAGGTAATAAACATGATTAATATGAAAGCCCTATCTCTTCTCATTTAAAAGTTATGACCAATTCAATGTTCTATTCAATTTTTTAAAAAGTAAGTCAAATTTCAAGGTCAAGGTCGGTCACAGGGTCAAAGATCATAGTATATTTAGAAATGTTTTGTTACATGTAACATGAAAGACCTATCAATTCTAATTCAAAGCTATGATCAAGGTTAAAGTTCTTGTGACGGACGGACAGAGTGACAGACGGGCAGACGAATGAGATTTGATGTTCCCTAGCTTTCGCGACAGCGGGGGACAACACTTTACAGCAAAACATAACTAAAATGCAATGCATGGGAGTGCTTGCATATTTATCATTTCAGTAAGAGGACTAGGATACTCGCTATTTAAAACAAAACTTTTAAATGATATTTTTATTTTTCAATTATTTATTTCCATCTGTGTATTGTCCAACGACTCCTCTAAAAAAAAAAAATAAAAACTTAGGGCTTTTTAACGACATTGCGGAAACCAAAAATTCTTTCATGCAGACTTTATAGTTTATCACGGGTTTGTACGTAGAATGTCGCCATATGTATAAAATTTATAAAATGTTCAAACACTTTACTATTCTGAAATGTAATAAATATGAGAATTTGAACTTTAACATTGATGTGGTTCTACTTTGCGAAATCCATCTTCTTTATTTAGGTCTAACGAAAAAACAAATACAATGAAAAAATAAACCATTATATAAAAACTGAATACATTGCAACAAACTTACACTTTACCATTCCAGGTAATGTTTAACCTATATGGTTATGAAAATCAGATTAGAAACCAAATCCTGATGCCTACTAATGATTAGTCTTACATTTTGTATATGATTATGGCTATACTATATGTTAGGATGTATGTTAGTTACAGTAAGATGCTCGTCTCAAGATCACAACTCATTTATCTTTTGTCGTAACTGTCTTTATCTTTAGAACCACGAGAGTGTGAGGAACTGGAGTAACTTGAATTTCCTCTGCCTCTTGACTTGTATCTTCCCCGCCATACTCTCTGATGAAAAAACCCGCGTGAGGAATTAAACCTTCCTCTGTTAGTTGATCCTGGTGTTTTCTGCATTACTTTATGATACAACTTTCCTCTAAAAGAACTTCGAATGGAATCACCGAAGTGATCTTGGTGTGAGAAGTTGAAACGATTTTTTGATGCATACGGACGTCTTTTTGAATGGAAATAAGAAGTCAAATTTCGATTGTCACCCGCCTCTTCTCTCTGATATGTATGTTCCATGTATGTTTCAGGAAACTCGCTGCGACTGGATCTCCTACTGCTGTTGGTTGCAGCATTCCACGGATTAGAGCCATATAGCTCCTCCATGTTCCTTGTTTGTTTTAAGTATGGCACAAATGGATGCATTGATTGAGTCTGTGCTGTAGATGTGGATGGACCAGATTGTAACTCCTTGCTCATCTGGTCTTTGACCAATTCTATTACCATGTCCGCCATTCTTCCCTCTGCACTGTTATCCTGATTACAATCATCCCTGAATACAATTTTCTTCAGTAAACTTGTCATGGCTTTTGATAACGTTGAATTTACAACAGTTTCGTCACTTGTTGTGATACCTCTCCTCTCTGAAACCTCTGCCTCTCTTGAATCATCAATAAAAGATATACTGTGTTCATCCGGTGAGTCAAATTGTTTAGGGGTATGTCGTGATTTTTTCAACACTTTCTGGTAATGAATATCTTCCATACCTGTTTCATCATCACATTTTCTTGTGATTCCTTCTCCTTTTTGTCGTTTTGCTTTAGCAATCAAACGTCTCGATATGTCAAGCTTTCTCCTTTGTTCAAGATAAAGCAAGCGCCCGGGCGAGTTTTCCCGAGCACGTATTTCTTCAGCTCGGGACTTCCAATTTGTTTTGTGTTCATCACCATCCTTGGCACTGCTGCTGAAAAAGTCGTGTTTTTTACCTGTTAGACTTCTTTTAGAACTGCCTGATCTCGATCTGGAACGACTACGACTTGATAAGCTAATATGTTCCTTCCATTCTCCAGATATTATTGATAATGATCTGCTTCTGCTACGGTTTTTCTCAGATGAAGAAGAACGTCTCGATTTATGTTTTTTCTGTTTTTTCTTCTTCGAATGTGATGATATAGTCTTAACCCGACCTCTGTCGATCTTACCGACAGAACCAGATCTGCTTCGTTTTCTTTTTAATTTTCTTTTTTGTGTTTTAGTTTGCGACTCTGATCTACTTCGACTTCTGTGTTTTTGTGAAGAATGAAGAGATCTTGATCTGCTTCTCTCTCTGCTGAGTTCTCTGTCTGTGTTTGTTTCGATTTTACAATCAGTACTTGAGTTGTCGTTTTCAGATATATTAAGATGGCACATTCTAGAATCAGAGGAAACTTTATTTTTGTTGTGTTTTCGTTCCGTTCTGGATTTGAGACTGTCGGTTTCAGATTTTTCCTCTGGAGATACGTTTGATTTACTGGTGTTGTTATACTCATTCTCCTGATTTCTCTTTGTTATTTCTACTATTCTGGTAGTTTCACAATCTGAATTGATATCCGACAATTTGTGTTCAATATTTGTCTTTGCTGAACTGAGAGAGACGTTTGGATTACTAGTGCCAAAGTAGTCAGACATGCTCATAGGTAATTTTTTAGTCGGTGACAATGCCTTCTCAGCAAACACCTCAGTTAAAACCCGTGCTGTCCTCTCAAAGTCACTGGTGTCACTGTATTCTGGAAGATAAGAGGAGAATCCCATGTTTCTTGGATGGAATTCGTCCTTTTCATGTTCTTTATCATTCTCACATGTGTTATGTTTTTCTGACTTTGTATCATCCATAGTAGCATTTTTACCATTTTTCGAAATCTCACTATTTGTTGATTCTCTTGATTTTGTATTCTCTTGATCCTTTTCATTCTGAATTGCTTTAATAGCATTATCCAGTTCTTTCAACACTTTCTCAACGTCATCTTCGTTTTGCTCAGGTTCCGGTTCCTGTTTAATGGCTTGGATGGGAAGAATAATTTTCATTTTCTTTGCTGAATCTTTATCATAACTTTGATCATCAGGTGGTTCCTCTTTGATTCGACGAAGGAATGGTCCAAAACCAGCCATTACAGGACTCTCTATGATACAACCCATAGCACGCAGTAGCCTTGGGTCTTTCACTGCCTTTTTATCACAAGTTGGTAATTTGATTCCTCTTAATTCATGATAAATGCTTTGAGTATCTGGCTCATCAATTGTTATCCTGACAAGCTGATATCTTGGTTCTTTTGAAGCATTTTGCATTGCTGATGTTTTAGATTTTGTTGATGCTGAAGTTCCTTTTTGTGTCTCCTTTTGTTGCGAGTCATTCATAGACGTTGTACTCTCTGGTGTAAAGCAACTGGAAAACTCATTAGATCTCATCCAGTTATTATCCTCCGGCCCCCGATTACTATTTTTATGTTCCAGACATATTTGTGAGGTTTCTGGTTTATCTATGACATTTGGTGCAGAATCCATACAAATCTCAATCTTTGGAAACACATTTTCGTTGTTACAGTGTCGTTCATCTTGTGTTGGTGTATTACTGCCGCTGATAGGTCTTTTCCCTGTGTTATTGCCTTCATTCCCGACACTGCTTACTGATGTCATATCCTTCTCTTTTGACTGGGATTTCTTGTCAGATAGAGATTTGTCAAAAATTTCAAACACATTCTTTTCTCGTGAAATTGATCTGGGTGGTGTACTTTTGGAATGTAATCTTCGACTGTTATCTGATTCTTTACTTGATGATCTTGACCTTGAACGTCTTCTATATGTTCCCTTTGAATACAGCTTATGTCTTGGTTTCTTTCTGAAATAAAACTTCCGCTGCCATGAGAGGGGCATTTTGTTGAAAGGTAGTTTGTAAAACAGATGAGCCATACCGGTTCCTCCTGACATAGTGGAAGCTCTTCTGAATTTTTCTAGTCTTTTTGTTGTTTCTGATGGATGATTATGAGATGGAGGTTCGATAGGTACATCTGAGATAAGTTTTGTACCTGAACGCCTACCTTCAACTATATATTTTTTGTATGGTGCTGCTTTTGGCAAATGTTTTAAAGGCTTTGTTTCATTAGCAAGACGTTGGACATTTTTGTTATTTACAAGATCCCTTTCCCTTTTGTATGTTAATGGACGAATTAGTCTGTTTCTGGTTCGATACAGCTGTATAACTGCAATAGGGAGTACATGTGAAGGATATGCCATTGGAAGAATGGTTTCTTCGTCGTACTCATACATATAGACCTGAGAAAAACAATTATAGCCATACAATTAGATACAGAGAAATTGCAACAACTATTTCTCCCTGATAATTGATATGTAAATATACTCAGTTTCGTTTACTCACAAAGTTGTAGGCAATGGCATCGCAGATGTCAATGTTTGTCAGGTCAGGCTCATCCTCGGAAACATGGGAGTCATAATTTGGTGTTGGTGCTATACAGCCATATTCCCCTGTTAAGTAGGGTTTCACTTTCTTGACGCGCCCAAGCATTGCCTGTAATATAGCAAGAAGTTTTTTTTTATAGAACACTGGAAAAGTAGAAATGATTAAGATACCATCTTAGTAGTGACTATAATTTTTTCTAAAAAAAAATACCCTTAGAACTACTATGTAGTTTGCTTGTTGAAAGTTCTTGAACGCCATGAATCGTGTTAAGATATCGTAGTGCCTGTTCATGTGAATCCCATACTGTGTGTCTCCAAGCACATTGTTCTTTTTCTCCTGACATCGTGGTCCATACTTGCAAATTTTGTGAACGTTGTTCCACCCTTCTGCCATAAAAAGCAAGTCATCCTGTACTTGCTCGTCTGATCTTTCCTACAATAGAAAAAAAACAAGTAAGACAAAAAGCACGGGCTTATACACAAGAAGAATCAGAGAAGCTACAAAGGACGTGTTTATACCAAAGTCTTCATTAATTTGCGTTTCTTTTCGTATCTTTCCTCGAGATCCTTGTTCCGGACCAACCAGACATTTTTGATTTCCCACAGCAGTTCAATGTCTTCATTTGTCACACATGTTTTCTGCATATCCCACAACAGGTTCGATACATCAAGGCTATTCAGTTCCACCTTGTGCAGCATACCTGTAAATCAACAAGACAATTTTACTGACCAAATCTGCATGATAATTCCTTGAGCACTGTCACTGGAGAGAATACTGATTGTGACTTTACTTTTGGTCCTATGTTGACAGCCCAGTTTGGTTTGTGAGAGTACATTTGATTTGATTTTTTTTTAACTATATATACTTTATAAGTGTTCTGTCATATAAGGGACTTGAACTGTAAATCGAGTAACCATACCTTAGAATTTTAACCTTAGACTGATACAATCGTAAAGTGTATATTACTGCAGTATACTTTTTTTGTTAAGCTAGCTGCTAGCTAACCATTTTTATTAAATCGTAGATTATATTTCCATATCACACCAAACTACAAAACTGTCAAGTGCATCCTTCCCTTATCAGGATTGTACAATGATAAATACACCAGGGTCGCCGATACGTGAATATTTTGTAAACACGTTTTCCGTTGTTGATTTTTGTGTGTTGTACCGTTTTGTTAAATTAACACATTTTAGAACCTTCGTTGTCGTTTCTTAAGTCATCTGGACTTACATAAACGGCTACAGCTTTCATCCTCCTTCACAATTCTTCCTTAAAAATGTGACTAGCCATCAGCTTATCCGTTAGTACAACAAAAAGACGTGATAACATACTTGTATTAGATGATCGGTCCATTAGACTGTACAAAGGGTCTGCAAACTCCCGCAATGTGGACCTTACTCCAAATTACAAATGTCTGGTGACCGTGGTCTGAAGATAAGATAACAGCTTGATTGAGTGCACAGATACTTACTGTACTAAGGGGGAGGTAACTAATGTCTCCGATTTCAATAAAGTATGTCTGCAGAAATGTCACAGTCGATTACTGAAGATTCATCAAAACACTTAAAAATTATAAACTCTGATCTGCAGGTTGATACAAAAATTATAACTCTCCTGACTACATATTTTTATCATAAATCCATCCATTTCACACAGTACTGTTGCATGATTGTAAAACAAGGAAGTTAAATAAATACAGTGATCATGAAATCCTGTGTTTTTTTTCCTGTTGTGGTACTCCTCTGGTGTAGTGCCCTCTATATCCTGTGATTACACACCCTTTTCTGTTCACCCTCCGGGTAGCCAAATATACTTTTTACCTAGGAGTCATGTGACACAAATGTTTACTAAACTTCATTCGAGGACGCCGTTTTAAGGTCAGATTTTCAAACAAAATACATTCCAAGTTTTAAATCACCCGATCAACAGAGCATGTATACGATCCTGATAAAACTTGTCCTGGTTCACGACACAACAGGATCCCCAGGGCTCGTGTACCCACTGAGGGCTCCAATGTCTAACCCGCAATTGTCCAGCAATCTTCCGTAACTTTGAGTTTTTGTCTCTTGAGAATTAAATTTCTGGTCACGATACTTAATAATTGGCACTCGTTCAAAAATAATTTTAACTTGCACAGTAGTTTAAAGTGGGTCGTACTTATGACATGTCACCTAATGCATAAACATTTTCTGATTTGTCTAAAGTGGTTTTAGTACAAGTCCTAGTTAATAATGATAAAAATGAGATAACATTTGCAAGCAAATGGTTATCAAGCTTTGTATTTAAAATTTAATGAAAATCTGTTTACAGTGTCAAAAAGGAAGTAAATATTTGAAAGATAAGAATTCAGTAACATATATCCCTTGTTTGTTGTCATTTTTGTTAGGTACATTAACTCCCATTTTAGCTTGCCTTTTGAATGGGAATTATTCTAATGTACTTTCCCTAAACAGATACTCATCATAAATTCATAGTAAAATTCTTTGTCAGTTTGATATTTTATATCGATACTTTGATTAACTATGACACGGAGTTATTGAATTGATATCTCTTACAGTCAATATATAATTATTCTAACTTGGGGAAAATATTTAAATTAACCAGTCATATTTCCTTTCATATTCCAAAATGGAGTGAAATTTTACGATTTTAATTATAAAAGAGAATGTATCTAATATTTTTAAATGATTGTAAAATTAGTTTACAATAATTGTTTAAAATGGAATGTCATTTACGACGACAAAAAATAAAAATTGTGATTAACTGTTACTATAGGGAATTCACCTTAATAAACTTGTTGAACTAAGAGATTCATTGTGTATAAAAAATCTTAAAAAAAATCTATAAATATCCCCGTTGCGTTTCCTTGGAGGTATTTTTATTAGACTTTACTTACGTTTTTTACGATCGGATCCCATGAAACCTGTGTAACAAAAAGCGCAGTGGTTTACATATTAAAAAAAAATTTACGCCTCCCAACTTTAAGTTTCGTCTCATTATTTACATTTCGAAGAACTGTGTTATTAATAGGAGTAGGCGATAAAATTCCCCTTCACCAAAAATAGCAAATACAGACATTTATCTACTTTCGTTTATAAGAAAGAATATAATATATATACGAATAAAATTTTGTTAAATGTTAAAAAAAAACCCATTTCCTAGGCATTCTCCATGTATTCAGAGCGGTCTCAAATTAAGACAATAATTTAAAGTATCCTAAGCTATAAATAGTGG
The DNA here is from genome assembly GCA_003671525.1 of Saccostrea glomerata. NCBI lineage: Eukaryota > Metazoa > Mollusca > Bivalvia > Ostreida > Ostreidae > Saccostrea > Saccostrea glomerata. The sequence continues at coordinate 426,431 of PRKT01000295.1, read as the reverse complement.
TTTAAAAATCATACCTAAATTGAACGCCTATGTCCAAGATGATCGCAGTAAGGTAAAATTTTTGACAAGAATGCATGTATTAAAGGCAAGAAAAGAATGCATCTATCCAATTGGCCAGAATCTTCAATGCAAGATTCTCAGTGGTTTCAAGTTGGATCAAGAACTTTGTGTTTTCTGACTTAGTTCAGACTTTATCTCTTAAGTGACACTATATTTGGTCAAGAAATAAATGCATGCATTTCAAGCTATTGTAAGCTGTACCGTGTTAACATAATTCTGCAAATATATACCTTTCTGGCACCATTTCGCATTTAAATTAAAGCGTCCATGAAAAGTTTTTGGCCACGTGACATTCCATTTTCTAGGTAGAAAGCCTCAATGCATACATGTATCTTTCCTTATGGATAAGTTTCAGTCAACATAACTTGAAGAATACATTATTACAATTCAATTCTTAAAGTTTATATTCAATTGATATGTTACGCTAACTTGTTTTCTTGCACTCTCTCGACTCGGGATGAAAAAGAATTGGTTGATTGGTAGATGGGAATTTTTTCCTATCAACATCAATACTGAATTTTCAAATTCTATCTTCCGGAAAGCATAATAGTATTATAGCTCTTGGAATCTAAATATACATGTACAACAATTTATTTTTTTTTTGCCCCTTTAGACTGAAAATAAATGGAAATTTTTATTACCGTCTTGATTGTCCTCTTTCTTTGCTGTTTCCATCGTTCTGTCGTGTACGCCTTGTCACGGAGACGGCGTTACATAAGTCAACATTTTTGATAAAATTTCATCAAATTATTGATAAAAAGCATGCTGTTGTTCATAAGAACCATAATGACAGCAGAATCAGAGAAGTGAAATACCGTGAAATTTTCTTGGGACTTTAATTTTTGGTGTTTTCGAGATAAGAAGACACCTTCGAATTCATGACCACCACGAAATGGAAAATTAAGTGAGCATTATTACTCAACATTTTTCCAACCACGAAATCTTATCCCAACATATCAGTTATTTTTTCTATAACCTCGAATATGTGCCTCACGAAAATATACGATTTTACAGTGCTCTTCCCTCTTTGGGTGTATTTCAAACGAAAGTTGAATAAAAAAAATTAGCTCATCATTATTGCATTAGTGTAAATATTCAATAAGAACGTTAATACTGAATTAATCACCTCTAGTAGTTTTCATGTATATAATTGCACTGCCGTATTTAGAGTTTTTGAACCAGAATGCATTGCACCTGAGTAAAAGTTTAAAGATTAGACATCAAATAACCCAGTATAAGCATTTTTATTAGAAATAACGTTTCCAACGAGTTGGATGATTAAGTTTTGTCCTTAAAACATATCTTAATTAGTCGTTTTTTTTTAAATTAGTGATGTGTATATAATGTAAAACAAATTATCTAAAAAATAGCTCTCAATACACGCATATTATATCATATATTTTACTTAAAAATCACTGCACACAGTGACATTGCGTCTTTGTCACCTATTTGACCCGAGGCGGTGCCTCCGCCAATTCCTTGAATCTGAAAGATGTCCGAAATATGCTGAGCCACTACTAGTAACCAGACACAACAATTTCAAATATGTTAACCTTGATGGTTTTTATTTCTCAATAGCTTCTGAAAGGTCTCACAATTAATTCAAGTTCAATCGATTTTGATGACAAAGTGATGGTTTGACTTCAACCAGATCCGTGATAACAAGCGCTCCTTTACTACCAAGGGAAAGTTACTCAAGACTTTATGAAGTGTGGACTTTATTAAGTGTAAGCTTACCTTTCTTGTGAGCTAAAATGTACTAGGTTCTGTGGTGGTTCCGCTCAAGCATTTTTATAAAAAGGTCTTGTCTGCTTTACATGAATTGAAGCTCTTTTTAAATAGGATTTTCAAAGATATAAAGTTTGTGCAATTTAATTTAACATATATACTCAATGTTTCAAAAATTATTTTTATTCCTCCCAATTTTTTTCCAAAACCAACCACACATTGTCTAATCATATTTTGACTTCAAGAAAAGACAAAAATTTGAACTTTGTGGTGGTGGAAATTTCAAACAGTTACATGACAGTATACATGCACAGAAAACATGGAACACTGTGTTTTGGGTGTGTATTTTTTTTTTTCGTCACTGCCGCCTAAGAAAGTCCTCTCAGGAAATTTTGAATTTATGTTGTCAATTGTGCCTTTCATTATTAATCTTTCATTTTTTCTTGCTTCTGACTTCCACTGCATTTAGAACAAGACATGTGAGCCGTTACCTAATTAATACAAATACAAAATGCCAAAACGTCTGTTTTAGTGACAGACAAGTCGTGCACCGAGAACTGAGGTCAAAACATCTGAAAACAAGTGTTCTGGCACCTCGAACATTGGTTGAAACATCTGTTCTGGCACTTTAGATAATGAAAATTCTAATTAACGTCGAGTTTACCCTTGTTAAACAACATACATGTATTTCTTAACATACTCGTATTTATGTAATAAAATTTCAAGTTAAAAATAAATGCAAAGGATCTTTTGGATGTTTTTAAAATATTAAAATAGACAGCATTTCTAGTTTTTTCTCTTACTGTTTTAAGTATGTTTCTCAATGATCGAGAGGAACAAATGTCATAAACGTTTTATGAATGGTACGATTTTAGTAGGTTCGGTTCAAAATTCATGTTTTTGACAGTTTAAGTGTGTGCGATTTCATCCCTCCACCCCTTTCTATGGCATGAATAAGATACATTCAGCATAATATTTTGACCAAAAAGAAATTCCCAGCAAACCAGTTTAGTCACATCTCTATTGGTAGGAAAAATGCGGAGGTATTTTCAATGATTTTGACTACTTTAAGCAGTGTTTCTTTATCCTAAAAATAACTAAAAATTCATAATTTTGAAGTGTAGGCTAAAAAGTTTTGAAACAAATTTTTGCTTTTAATTTTACTTATCTGGATTCCACTTTGGTTATATTTTCTTTTCTTGGACTTCAAAAACATTTCAAAAATTCTCACAAACTAAAATTCCTTTTCTTTTTTATTCGTTTTTTTAACACAGTATAGGGCAATGTCTTGAATATACAAGAAACTACAATATCTGACTCATAATCCATATCAAACGGTGTAATATCTCTGTTCAAACTTTAAAACACAGGTCATAGTTAGTTTGACACGCCATTAGCATATTCAGACAAAGCATCAACATTACAAAGAGATACTTCTTAATGTTAATTAAACAAACTACAGGTAGTAAGCATTCAAACTGCAATGCTCAGATCTGACTTCCTGATGTGGTTATATAAAATTTGATTATGGTACATATGAACCATGATCAATGTTGCATAAGTTTTTAAAACATATGACTCTTTTATCAGTTAACAACTCTCGTCTTTTCAGAAGCTAGAAACGCGAAAAGGTACACTTCTTCTTAAAAACTCTGTTTTGGAACAAACATGCGAAAACCGACTCTTCCATTTTTTCCTGTTTTAGTAAAAGTAAAGTAATTGATTCATTATTTTTTAATAATAAATGCTTATATACTTCAACAAATGAAACCTATTTACCATAGTTATATTTTCTTGTTAATTCAATGTTTAATTGAATTGGTTATTATCTAATTACATGCTTTGGTGTTAAACAATATATATATGGTATATTGGTATTTTCTCCATACTAAAGTAAAGTCTGTCTCCTGTTTATCAAATACGTGGCGGCCACTCTCAATACATATAACATTATAACTAAACGTTATTATCTTGAAAATCTTTCTTTGTTGAATTATGATATAAAAGAACGACACCTATATTTTAAGCTTCCCTTCCACACAGCTCTACTCTAGTACATCTTATCCAACCTACCCCTCAGGTGGATTTAGATACGTTTCCTACATCCAATACCCTATTACCTATACATTACACCAACTCTGTCCAATATATCCAATATTTCGTCAGACTTTACAACATTCCTCATGGATTTGACGTTGGAAGCAGGGAATATTTTAAGGATTTCATGGAAGTAGAAACTTTCCAATAGGAGTTGGTAAATGAGTTATACCTATCGTTAGTTATACCTATCGTAGGCAGAGCAGGAGCGGGGGATATTCGTCTGGTTGTGGTTTGGCAGTCTCCCCATCGGTGAAGGGTGTACGTGTTTTAACAACACAAGAACAGTGTTTCAAAATAAATCCAAAAACTTACGTTATCTTAAAGGAGAAATTGATTTAATTTTAAAGTTTTAAGAATATAACTCAGTGTATATGTCTTTCTGGACTTCAGAAGCATCTTGAAAATCTACAAATCATACTGTTTTCACCAAAATATCCTTAAAAATAATGTTTCTCAACAGGTTTCGGTACATATTTTACCAATCTCATTTCTTTACTCATTTCTAACTTTTTTAATAACAATAAACGAGAAACGTAAGGTGTTCTGTTCGTTACTAGTTATATTTGTTTGAAAAGGGATGTAAATCAGAGGTGGATACTTAAAAACTCCAAGGAACTTTAACCAAGTTTGAAATTATAAATTATTACTTAATTCAACAACAAAAAAATGTATGAATTTAAAATACATTATATAACTGTTTCCCACGAATTATTTAAGTCCAGACTTATAGAAATTGTAGAAAGCTGTTTTGTCAAAAAACTGAAACTCGTTAATTATTCACCTTGCCATTAGTTACTAGTATTTGCAAATTTTTTTTTATAGAAAACATTTTGATTGTAAAAAAAAACACTTTGAAGAGTTACTGGAGCCCAATTTATAGAACTTACGACAAAGACCAAAATTAAAATTGTCATATTACTGTCTAATTAATACTCTATCTTTTAGAAAGGAATGTAGTAAGTTTTGTTAACAATAGCAATTTTAAACAGAATAACCAATTTTGAAAAATTTTACAGTCAACTAAAGTGTTTGTTCAAAGTCGTAAGTTCTTTTATAAAACAGACAGTTTATTTCCAGACCTGTTTTTGTATTCATTTCAAACGCTTTTTTCCAAAAAAACTTCAGCTATTCAGAGAAGAAGATAACACTTACTGTGGCATTCAGCTTACTTACATGTATAGATTTCTATCGATGATGTATAATTAATTGATAATCTTTGCTGTCATTTATATATCGACTTCATATATCATAGAGAACTTGAAATGAAAGATACTAGAGAGACTGTCATAGCTGTTTCATATTAAAATATATTTTATTAGGAAAAACATTAATTGTTACCTAACAATAAAAAAATTATTATAAACATAAAGACTAGAACTTTTCTAACATCAACTCTCCTAACTTATACAGCATAGCCAATGTGCCCGATCTTGACAAGGAGCACAAGGCGGTTGCATCTTGGGATGGGTGGTATTTCCATCTTCATTCCACCTCTAATGATATTCAAGGTCCGTTTTTGCTTTACAGGTCCTTTTTTGCTCCAGATTTATTTTATTTTGTTGAACATAAATGGACTTTATTATAGTTCGTACTCTCCATATTTCATCAAATATTACAAACAATTTACATTAGAACTGTACCCCATCTCCATTCATGACAACTAAAAATGTTTGTAGCAAAAATTATTTCAAGAGGATAGAAATTTACATAATATCTATGTACTTATGTTTGTACCACAAAGTCAGCATATGAATGAAAGTTCCCATTTGTTAGTTTTAAAAAATGTATTATAAATAATATGCATAAAAAGTATTTATCTTAATTGTCAATTATTTAATTCTGGTTGTAACGCTGTATTTGATTGAATAAAAAATTTACTTTACAGGGGCGTAGCAACAGGGGGCCAGGGGGGGGGGGGGGGGGGGGCTGGCACCCCCACTTTTTTTCCCAACTATACCTTTACTATTGAACATGTCCATTGAAAGGAAGGTTGGCCCCCCACTTCTTACCACAGTATAAAATGTAGTGTTATATGCCAAAAAAATTGGGAGTGAAAGGAAATTGGCCTAGAAAAAAGTTGGCCACTCCCCCCCCCCTCCCCCCTACGAAATAGGATTTTCAAGTTTGGGCCAATGTCCCTTTTTTTTTTTTTTGCTTGTCAGCTTTACGGGTAAGGTAAAAAAAAAACCGGTTCTCTGGTTGGCCCCCCACTTTCAAAAACGATGCTACGCGCCTGCTTTATATCGTATAAAATGGGTTGCCTGCGTCACAATGACTTGCGTCAAAAACATATCAATCCGCCTGACGTTACTTTCAAATTTTGTACAAATTGAAGTCATTTTTTTGGAACAATCACCTTTTTTTCTTAAATCAAATGAATAAAAGTTAAATGATAAGCAATGAATTTAATAGCTACTCATTTTACACTGTATAAACTTGGTTGGAACAGTTTACGCTCTTCTATAAACCGCTTCGCGATATTCCTTATATCTGTACAATTAAAATGTATAAAGCAAAAATTCATATTCTTCTTTTTTGAAAAACACACTTGATACGTACACCTTTCATGACAGAAGATTTATTTTTTAAGATTTTAAGTCCTTAATGACACTTAATCCCAACTCTGATGTTCTCATTGGTTGGTATTGGCTCTGTTCATAATTTGTACTGTCTAAAGGGACTTTCTCCAGATCCTCTGGTAAATTTCACCGATTTAAAATATCTGGAACTAAATGGCTTTGGAACTCAAAGTTAAAAATATTCAGATGAATGTCAATTGAATTATATAAAAATTGAACATAATCTGCCGTCACCACAAAGCATAATCGCCTATTTATGTATGAAAAACCACGGTACCGATTATGGAACAAGCATTATCACTGCGATAAGTAGGTATTTCCTCACAACCCACAAACATAATGTTGAAATGATTACAAAGTTCAAATCTTGTTACTTTATTTGAAATGTTTCCTTTTCATTGCGTAAAAAAGACAAAAATATTTGTTTCTTTTTTTAAACGCAACATGCTTCTCTTTGATTTTAAAATATACTTCCGCGTCCGCATTTGTACAATTATGGAGAGAACTCATACAGACCATTTTTAACTGCTGTTTAATCCAAGTTCATTGTATATACTTCTTTACATATCATGAATAAAATACTTCTTAAAGACTAAAATAATACTAACAATTTGGATGAATTTTCTTCATGGAACACCCTATTGAACGAAGACCAAAAGATAATTAGAAAGATAAATGTATTTCACATTTAAAAATAGTTTTTTTTTGGTTAACATTGCTGGAAAATAAAATTGAAAAAAATATAATGTACACTAAACCTTCCTTTCTTAATTTTTCCATGAATATTTTTATAATACTTCACAGTCCTTTGTGAACTGTATTGTTTTATTTGATTTTTTCAAATTAACAATGGTTACTGATGCACAAAGCAAAATATATTATCATTGACTGATCTTCTTTACCATGGCGATAGCTTGGAGGACGTTTTGTTGAAGTGGTATGTGTAATATGTCCTTTAGGGGAGGGGTGGCAAAATCCATTCAGCAGCAGATAGCAATCCTTCAGTTTAGGAGTCTCTCTCTCTCTCTTTAAGAAATGATTGTCTACAGAAAGATCGAGAGATTAATTATCATCTTCATTTGAAAACATTATTTTAAGACTTATTTTCATTAGTAAAACATTTAGAGATCCTGAAGAGGTTTCAATTATAAATTGGTTTGACATGATTTGGTAATCTTTCAAGTCTTCAAAAATTTGATTTTATGGTTTCATAAAAAAAATTCTTAAAAAAAGAATTTTTAATCACAACATATCAATGTAAAGATCCTAAAGCTCCATGGCAAATAAATAAATGAAATTGTAAAAAAAATAATATAGTCAACATATATAATTAGTTCACAATATCTGATATGTTCAGAACTCATGTTACAGTGCATGCTATAGTTATCGATGAAACATTTTGAAAATATATTTCAAAAGAAATTCGATCCTATCCTGTAGCAGAACAACACAGTGAAATTTACAAGAAAATGAAAATGTCAAGTAAAACTCTATTAATAGATTCTAGCAGTGTTCAGTACGATATGAAACTTTAAATCGAACAATAGTCACATAAACGATGAATTACCTTAAAAATAATTAACATTTTCTAAATTTCTTTTATTTCATATGTGTATCATATATAATTTTGTTTAATCACCAATTTACTGGTACATGTAAGAAACTGTTACAGGGAAAACCCCAAGAAATAAAGATAAAAAGATAAAGGGTATATTCATAATTTTTTGATGTAAATTTGAAATATTAATGAGACATCATTCGAATAAAAAATTACTACATACCAGAAGAAAAGACAAGAGCAAGAATGGAGTATAAGGCATATCTTTTTTCAAGTAAAAATAATAAACATTAATAAAAAAAATCTTATTTCCAAACTTTTGAGAATTTTAAATTAATGATATTTTTATTTTAAAATGAAAAAAAAAGATCACCTATCTTTAATGATCCATTTGAAGATGTTTGGCAGAACCATGAGCCAACAAATTTAGCATTCTTCAACGGATTGTGTTCTTGGATAATAGTGGTCAAACCTCTGTTGAGACCCATGTGAAACGATTACGAAATTCAACATTTTTGAAAACTAATAAGGATGGTATTTTACTGCTGTTTCGTCATAAGGACACACTGTTTTTTGTTTCTACTTGTTAATATACTAAATCAATCGTCTGGACATGCATTTCTCTGATGTTTAACTTTTCACTTCCGCCACTGGAATTGCACACATCATCAGAATTGGCGAATATTGATTCTTAATGGTAGTTTGTAAAGTTCGATCTCTGCTGTATATAAAGACATCCCCATTCACAACCGATCACAGTCTCGGCAAGCACCCGAAGAAGACACACAGAACAGGTACTCTCAGCTCTCCATAAGCCTTTGTATCAAACAGTTTAATCAAAACGACATCAATGATAAATGATTGAGAGAAATTATTTTCAAATCCTGCATAATGTTTAATGTATTTTTTCATAGTTTAGCATTTTAAAAAATTGAAATCTTGCTTTCCCTTTTAGATCAACATGCTGAAAGAAGTTTGTTTTCTGCTGATGGCCACATATGTGGCTGCCACTTATAACACTGGTAAAATTATAACTTATCATTTTTGCTTTAAATTTTTTATTTGAATTTCCTTTTTAGTATTTTGATCAATTTGATCGAAAAAATTAAATATAATTTACAGGTTATCCTTCAATTCCATCATACCCATCTTATCCCAGCTATCCTCCCAGTGGTGGATACAGGTATATAGTGTACATTCAATACCTCTACTACCTGTACGTTATTTACGGACCCAACTCTGTCCAGTATCTCCAATACTACCGATACTTGATCCGACTTCATATCATTCCTCAGGGATTCAACTTCGGACGTGGTGGTTTCCCAGGTGGTATCGGCGGTTTCCCTGGCGGTATTGGTGGATTGCCGGGTGGAAGTGGTGGTTTTCCAGGCGGTATCGGTGGTCTCCCTGGCGGAATTGGTGGATTCCCGGGTGGTAGTGGTGGTTTCCCAGGCGGTATCGGTGGATTCCCGGGTGGTAATGGTGGTTTCCCCGGCGGTATTGGTGGTGGAAGTCAAATCATAGGGGGTGGTAGCGGTATAACCCCTATCGGAGGAGGATCTATCCCAAGTGGCGGATTCCCCTATGGAGGTGGAAATCTAGGTGGTGGTCTGCCCCTTGGTGGCATTGGAGGAGGATTCCCTTCTGGTGGTAGTGGATTTCCTCTCAGTAGCGGAGGAAGCTCTCTCAGTGTCTCCAGTGGTAGTTCCTTCCAAAGTGGCAGTCTTGGAGGTGGCTTAGGTAGTGGTCTTGGAGGCGGTTTAGGAAGTGGGCTAGGAGGTCTTGGCGGTGGATTGGGAGGTCTTGGTGGTGGATTGGGAGGTCTTGACGGTGGGCTAGGAGGTATCGGTGGTGATCTGGGAGGTCTCGGTGGTGGATTAGGAGGTCTTGGCGGCGGACTTGGAGGTCTCGGCGACGGTCTTGGCGGTGGTTTGGGCGGCGGACTGGGAGGTTTAGGAGGGGGCATTGGTGGTCTTGGAAGCGGTATCGGCGGAGGTCTAGGAGGAGGTCTAGGTGGTGGCCTTGGCGGTGGACTCGGAGGAAGAAAAAAGCTGGGTAATTCTCTTGTACTTAAGTAGCTTTTGGAAAACTGTTCTAAAGAGGATTCGTCCATATATTGTTTTAACCATTACTGTTTAACTTTTTCAGGCTATTACTGAACTCTCTTCTGACTGACCAAAATGGATTCCCTGCTGGATGTTGATTAAATTGTATCATGATATATTTGTATGGTTAAGGAATAAACAGAGGACGCAATTAACAATTCATTTTGTCCTTGATTTTAAGACAACAATATTAAAAAATAAAACAGGATTTCAAATTACCATTTAATTTTTTAGACAATAACTTGAAAGTATTTTATAGATAATTTTTGTATACAGTATAATTTGTCCAAACCAGACATCGCTTGTTGTTTTATTTACAAGTTAAGTATTTACATTTTGTAAAGGAAAAATAATAACATCACAAAATCAATCAATACTTGGAGTCTAGAAATTATAAAATAGCCTTGCATGATTAAATGTAATTTTGTTTTCTTTTACGTTCACAAAGTTTTAAAGTCAATGTGAAATTTTACCTATGTAAAAATCTACAGACACGTATATATTTTTTACTACATCAAAGACATATATATTTATGTCTCTGACTACATGTCTATAACAAGCGGTTCAGGATTTACATGTCACAGAGCTCACTCAATGTATAAACATAAACACAATTGCCATTGGTATTTATGATTTAATAATTTTTGGATTGAACTTTTAATTTTTATGTAAAAAAAAAATGTCTTCCTTCAATGTGAAATTTTATAAGAACTTAACATATTTTTTGAGTGAATGAAAAAGGGTATTTTTCGTAAACATATTCACGATGATCATCCAACGTAAAACATTGTGAAAGACTGTAAATATATATAAGGACCATAAATTATTGCTGCTCAAAATTCTAGTAAATAATACAAAATAGGAGCAGAGCAAACACGGATCTCACACATCAGAGGTGGAATCGGGTGTCATGTAGAAGAGAGCATCCCCTGCCGATCGGACACACCCGCCGTGTGCTCTTTGTTATGATCGGGAAATAACGGAAAAATTCGTCGACAGTTCAGTTCAGATTCAGTAATGGGCAAATAATTAGTATGAAAAACGATTGTCAGCATGTGGCTCAATGATGATTTGTTTTTGATGACAAGATCCTTCTATCACCCATAGAACTATCAAAATGATGCCTTTATACGAGACTGCTGATATTCCCGTTTTATCAACTTGTAAATGAGCTTTCTCAATTTATTCTTACGTAGAGTATGCTCTTGCGTATTGAATCAACTGAGACATTTAAACCCCGTATGCCATTGAAAGGGTATATTGTTGCATAAGTCACTTGATGATTGGAACGTCAAAATTTCCAAATATGAAACAGGTGTGTCAGACTCACAGGAATATATCTCGTCGACATAAGAATGGAAATAACCATTTTTATTGGAAAAACGTAGTCGATATATGTAAATGCCAAGTTGAGGGTCACAGTATGTATTTTTTCTTTTGATGTACAAGATTTTAGACAAATTCTTCTTCATATAAACGCATACATAGGCCTGTTAGTTTAAATAGATTGTTGGAAGGCCTGGGGCCAAAAAATAAAAAAAGATATTGCAAAATAAAAACTTGAATATCTTTTTGATATCAATTCCAGAGTACTCGTGTGTACAATCAGATCTAAAAAAAAATTAAATGACCTATGAGGTAATTGAATTTATTTTTTTTAAAGCAGCTGTCAATAATGTCAAAAGCATGTGCTTAAATTTTGTCGTGGGGAATGGTCATATAAAAAATCATGGGTTTTAATGCTGCTCTTTTGATAATATTTGTGAATTAACATTTTTCAAAAAGTTCCTTGGAAAATTTAGGTGTCCATATCTGATTTACACCACCTCGTGAATATATACTGAAAGGATAAAGGAACGCATATTAAACTTTTGAGTTAAATTACAACAATTATTTTTCCAGCATTTTTATCATACATTTTAATTCATCTTGAATAAACAAGTTACCAAAATTTTGTGTGATTTTGAGTTATATCTCCTGAGATATTGATATCAATATGTCGACACCCCCAAAAATAAAACTAAAAATTCTCATAATCTCCCTTTTGCATCAGTAACAAACTTGATTTACCTGTGCATTGAGTTCACCAGAGCATTTATCTTTTTCATAACATTATTGTTAAACCTTCCGAAGGTAGTCTAAATGGTTGAAATTAGCTGTATTATTCCAAAGCCAACAAATCCCCTGCCCAATCAAACCCCACGAATTTTCGATTTAGAATAGAATGTACAGAACCAAGCAGGTTTGGTACACGTGAATGTTTGAAAAAAAGTCTCGACAAACACTAGCTACATTTTTCCAGGGTAAACACGCTTTAAAAATCACGCAAACTACGCGTACGTGCGCGTTTGAGAGTAAAATCGACGTAATTTGGCCAACCTCGCGGCCCAAATTAGAGCAGAGAGTTTCTGTCAATTGAGGGTGAAAAGAATGAATATGATTGTCTGCTGTATAAATATCAGTTTCAGTGATAATGCCTTGACAATAACTAAGGTGGCATGATGAAAAGTCCTATCTTGTTGTGGCGTTGTTACACGCCAACGTCACCGTCATGGTTGGTTGGAAACGTTTTAAGTTACATTGTAACTTTCTGAAGACCAATTTTTTTTTTATTTGGTTGAGAAGTTGAAAACAATCTGTAAAGCAGCATGTTTTTGCGTTTTTGTTCACTTTATGCAATATTGAATTCAATTACTAAACCCACAGTAGCTTCCGTCAGCCATATCAGGATTGCAAGAAATTTATACTGACTGCAAATATGTAAAAACGATGTCTATAATTCTAATGCATCGTATGGCACTACAAAATTTTATCACAAAATTATCATCATCAACATGCACGTGTTTTTGACTTTTTATCATTTCCCCTACGTGACGTCATACATTTCATGGTTGAGTAGTTTTGACTAGCAATTTTAGTGCAAAGTAACCAAAATACACATCTGACCAGTTTTCATTATTTTTTGGCCACATAGTCAACAAATTTTCCTATATTATGTTCTATGCGTTTCTTTTCCCTTTCAGTACATAATTGCATTTTGCTCCTTAAGTTTCACTACTGTTTCACTACTGTATTATTTTAGTAAAAAGTAAGGAAAGAGGCTCGGTAGAACGTTAACAGGAAACTGTTATGTATAATTATTTTTAAGGATTTCTTTAAATCCCACGTAGCGCCTCCATATGAGTGAAAAAGTTCTCGAGACGAATGTTAAACAATTTACAATCAATAAATTAAATCCCAAGTACAGATATATATAAAACCTTGCAAAAAAGATACACACCCCATCATCTTTACTTTGCCCCTACAATATATAAATTGTGCTGGTTTTCAAGGAGTGAATCACACAAATCTTCAAGATGATTATTTAATTGAAAACAACACAAATGAATGGTGTACTTAAACCTCAAACTCAAACTTGCATATAGACTGGTAATGGAATGTGGCTTTATTAAAACCTGTTAACATTATTTTATTCTAGTTTTTTGCCTTTGATTGAGGAAATTGCAAGAAACTATTTTAGAAAAAATATCTTATTTTTCATCTGAAGTGTAAAATATTTGAAACTAAGTTTAAATATATTATAGTTAAACCATTGATAACGGCGTCTGTGGCGTAATCGGTAGCACATCGAACTGACAATCTCGGGGTCGTGATCGAGTTCGATATCCGGCCTGGGCTTTCTCGGATTTTCTTCAGAATGAGAAGCCTTGCACTGTTTATATGATAGTATTGTACTTTGCATGCACTATGCCTAAAAATCGGAACACGGGCCGAGTTCGAGTGGGCGTTGTCAGATTTTCTTCAGAAAGAGAAGTCGTGCACTATTTCGGCTTACTTACGCTATACATGTATAAATCCTTGGAACACTGCAAAAAAGTTGGGTATTGATTACAGAGAGAAAAACTGTCAAGAAGCAATTTATTAAATAAGATGTTAAATGTAACAAAAATGTATTTAACGAGGCCGAGTCCAAGTCTTATTTCTACCCTAGGGATTTTGATTATTTTCGTTAGTTAATTTTACTGTTATATCTATTGTTTTAAGATTAAAAAATAGAATGTTTACCACCCCGATTTCTTAAGGGGATATCACAAAAGTTTTCAAATTTCACTATTGGACCCTATGGGAATTTGTTAGAATAGCGCAAAATTATCACATTTTTTCATATCTTTTTTGTATTTCTGCCCTAGAGATTTCTTTTTCTCTTCTTACCAAAAAAGTGATTCTTTAAGGATCTTAATAATCTAATTGGAGTATGGCTAATTCTTTGTTGTCAAAATGACTTAACAATCCATGACATGACAATACAACTTATGTTAGGGCGTATTTTGACTGGCATGTTTGTTTCTACGAACTGAAAGCCAGTTTTTTCATTCAGATAATGATAACGAAATACTTTGTTAACATGATTAATACAAAGTCCTCAAAGTGGTATTTGATGATGATGAGTTTTTTTTTTCTGTTCCTCCAAGACACTGGAATTGATTAACTTTAAAGCGGCCAAACTAGAATAAACTGATTGAAAATGATTGAAGCCAATTTAGATAAAAGATTTACAAATCTATGTATCACAATGAAACATATGGATATATCGAACATTTTTCAAGATCAAAAGTCCATAAAGCAATACAAAATAGGAGTAGAACAAATACTGGCCTCCAAAACATCAGAGGTGGGATCAGGTGCCATGGAGGAGTGAGCATCCCCTGCCGATTGGTCACACCCGCCGTGTGCTCCTGGTCATGATCGGGAAATAACGGAAAAGTCTGTCGTCATTTCAGTGTATAAATAATGGACTAACAATTGGTATAAAAAACGTCAAATAGCATTTAACTCAATGATAAATTGTTGACAAGGTCATTGTATCGACCATAGAACGTAGGAAATGATGACTTTAAACGAGACTGTTGATATTCATGTTTCATCAATTTCTTCGTCAATAAACGATTTTTTGTAGGGTGGGTAATGTGTGTAAAGAAAACGTGTATAAGAATAAATTGAAAGTGAACTTAGAAATGCACGCACTCTTCTGTTGTTGACTGTTTTAGATATTCGTTCAATATACTTTTTATATTCCTTTATTTCTTTTGAACTGTCAAGCTGAAACTGGTACATTTATAAGCATACGCTTTAAAAAGTTGTTTTCCCGTACTGATAAGAAAAGCTTTTGTTAATATTGCTGAGAAATAAAATTTAAAATTGTACTGTACATTAAAATTTTCTAAATCGTTTTCCATGAATGTCTTTTAACATTTCACAGTCTTCTGGAAACTGTGTTGTTGTTGTTTTGTTGTTGTTGTTGTTGTTTTTCTTTTTTTTAATATTTTTATCATGGTTACTGACATACAGGGCAAAGTATATTATCATTGACTTTTATCTATTCTCTGGAGACAGTGGACGTTTTGTAAAACTGAAATGTGTTGTCTCTTCCTTAGTGTACGGGTGGCAGAATCTATTTGACATGCAGCAGGTAGTAATCTTTAGCAGACTTGCACAGAGAAATAAAAAAATGAAAATGTCATTTGAAACCGATTAATAGACTTTAGCAGTGAATGGTTATATTTGTTTAGTGCAATATGATACTATATACCAGGAAGTGATCACAAAAAAGATGAAGTATCTCAAACATAATTTCTAATTTTCTTATGCGTATCATATAATATTTTTTAGTCACCAAATTAAATTGTAACATATTGTTAGAGTTCCTAAAAGAGATAACTCTACGAAAGAAACATGTCAAGTATTTGAATATATTTATAACTAGTTTTAAGTGGATTTAAAAATTAAGATGACATCATTCGATTAAAAATTATCATGCACCCGTATAAAAAGACAAGATCAAGATTGAGTAAAGACATATCCTTTTGACTGAAACACAGCATGATAGTTAATTGATAATCAAAGGTGTAAAGAAAAAATCAAATAAAAAATTCTTTTCACACTTCT
>PRKT01000295.1:232542-398574 GCA_003671525.1 Saccostrea glomerata | reverse complement strand
ATTTAAGAAACAATCGTGATTGAAAGCATATTTTTGGAAAATTCTGTCTGCTACAAAATTCGTGTACCTTTCGTTTTTAGGATCCAGGGCAAAGAGGAGGAATTTGAGATATCCCGAACCCGATCTAATTTATAGCTAACCCAACTCAAATAGCAGCAACAAAGTTTTCCTCATAAAATAAAGGCATCTATTCTTTGAATTAATAGGTGCTATTATTTATATAGAGGAAAATAAAACAAACATGATTTTATACACGTTTATTTTAATATTGGCGATTGTTGGTCGTGGCATATTTTAAAGCAGCAGGGGTCGCCAAGCGTAAAGGGCGACCCCAAATAATTACAACAAGCAGCAGCAGCAAGCAACATGATAGCAAAATATTACATGTACATGTACTTATAATAAGCATAATAATGGCCGTTCCGGGTATACCGCGAACGGTAATTAACCTTACAATTAAATTTTATGTACATGTATTTTAAATTAACTTTACAAGTTTACATGTAAAACTATGTAGTTATCGTTCCGGGTTATCAAACCGCGAACGTTACTAAAGATATTTTAGCAAGCAAAGCACTGTCCATGAAATTTGTTGGAAGCAGTACACATTTTGCACAGCAATTGAGTTTGTTTCAAGCAAGCAAAGCAGACCAATTCATGAATTTGTTGAAAGCAGCACACATTTTCACAGTAAATGAGTTTGTTTTAAGCAGCAGCAGCACAATGAATTATAGCATCAGTTGAATGGCTCGGCGCAAACTGAATCTTGGGATGACAAGGGGATAAACCAATCGTGATTCAATGGAATGTCATCGAGAACTCTTCGAGCGAGGCTAAACACGCAATCAAAATTACAGCATACAAGGTCAGTCCCAAGGAATGCCACGACAAAGATCTTCCAAGTGAAGTCCATGTTCAAGTCAATCCTGAAATGATAGAGAAAACCCCAACAGCAGACAAAGACTTCTTAAATTATTTAATATCAAGATGTATATTCTCCCATAACTCTAAAATATGGGTGGGATGGGTTGGGATTTAAGAAACAATCGTGATTGAAAGCATATTTTTGGAAAATTCTGTCTGCTACAAAATTCGTGTACCTTTCGTTTTTAGGATCCAGGGCAAAGAGGAGGAATTTGAGATATCCCGAACCCGATCTAATTTATAGCTAACCCAACTCAAATAGCAGCAACAAAGTTTTCCTCATAAAATAAAGGCATCTATTCTTTAAATTAATAGATGCTATTATAATAGTGTCGGACTATAACACTGTCGGACCATAACGAGGTCGGACTTGACAAAGTCGCACTACCGTATATCATTACTAACTATTATAACTAACAAAAAATTAAGGATGATAAATATAGGAATTTTACACATTCAATAATAGATATGAATTCAGTAAGAGCATACGCAGTAGGGCATCCGGAAAATATTCAAAAAATCAGCATAACAGTAACTGGTAAGTTTTGAGAATTCTAAAGATTTTATATATACAGCTGTGGTTAGGTTTTAAAAATTAAAACTCGATTTGTTATCTATATTAATTGATCGTGATTATGGATATTTTTGAATTTCAACTGACGTTAATTTCATTGTACATAGTAGGGGTAACCAACTAAAAGCTGCACCACCGGACTCTATATCAGGAAATCAGGAAATCAACACAACCCTCAAGATTCTAACATCAAGATTTAATTAAAAAATACTCTTTAAAGAAAACATTTTGGCATGTCAGAGACTATCATTGAAGAGACATAATTTGTCGAAATGCATATCTTGTGCATCAAAAGTGGTACCGTATAAGATTTGCATCTTACCTTGAAATGGTCTCATGTTCTGAATTATTTCATGACCACATGTGAAAATACAAAATGTTTGTAAATGATCGGGTTTTGTAACATGATTAATTTCTAAAATGTATTTTGGTGAAAATTATTGTAAAACAATTAACTATAGATAGGAAATTAAATATTAACTGTGTACAAAATTTTTTTTTCATATAGTGATATACCGTATGTTTTCCTTTAAGGTGTCCCGACCCTCTGCTATAAATTTCACCTTAGAAAATTTTAGATTTGTAATATTGATTTTCATAAACAACAATAACATAAGAGCCACATGGAAAATAGTTTGAAATAAGAAGCGCTGCTTATTTTTTCAGAAATGATTTTTATGTGCAGATCATGATATGAAGAAATTGAACACAGAGAATAGAAAGAGTAACGATTTATTATCACGACATTAAATTTAATATATGAGGTGCATATGAAAATAATACTATAACACCTATTTAAATCATGTTAGAAAACATCATAGAGCGATGCTTTCTAAGTCAGAAAATCACAATGTTGTATGAAATAAATATATCTGTGATGAGGATGAAAACAATATATCTGTGATGAGGAGTTATCTTTCTTCCAAATATTTCTTCATGTGAAAAAAAAATGTCATACTAATAAAAATACTGTATTAAGTACTTGAAACATTAGAGGAAGATCAAAATGACAAAAAATTAGCAATATCACATAGGCTGATTTTTACAATTTAGCTTTTCCTAATAAAATTCACCTGGCTTGGTATATTTTTCTTAAGTTTATATTACACTTTTAGCGCCAAGATAACATATTCTGAAATTTGTTTTCACCTGTAAACCTTTACTGAATGTGATTTGTCTATATTTGTTTTTCATTGAAATATTACTAATATTTTCCAAGTCTTTTTCATATTCCAGTTCTTAGGAGAAAAAATTCTGAGAAAACTCTTTAAAGAAAACATTTTGGCATGTCAGAGACTATCATTGAAGAGACATAATTTGTCGAAATGCATATCTTGTGCATCAAAAGTGGTACCGTATAAGATTTGCATCTTACCTTGAAATGGTCTCATGTTCTGAATTATTTCATGACCACATGTGAAAATACAAAATGTTTGTAAATGATCGGGTTTTGTAACATGATTAATTTCTAAAATGTATTTTGGTGAAAATTATTGTAAAACAATTAACTATAGATAGGAAATTAAATATTAACTGTGTACAAAATTTTTTTTTCATATAGTGATATACCGTATGTTTTCCTTTAAGGTGTCCCGACCCTCTGCTATAAATTTCACCTTAGAAAATTTTAGATTTGTAATATTGATTTTCATAAACAACAATAACATAAGAGCCACATGGAAAATAGTTTGAAATAAGAAGCGCTGCTTATTTTTTCAGAAATGATTTTTATGTGCAGATCATGATATGAAGAAATTGAACACAGAGAATAGAAAGAGTAACGATTTATTATCACGACATTAAATTTAATATATGAGGTGCATATGAAAATAATACTATAACACCTATTTAAATCATGTTAGAAAACATCATAGAGCGATGCTTTCTAAGTCAGAAAATCACAATGTTGTATGAAATAAATATATCTGTGATGAGGATGAAAACAATATATCTGTGATGAGGAGTTATCTTTCTTCCAAATATTTCTTCATGTGAAAAAAAAATGTCATACTAATAAAAATACTGTATTAAGTACTTGAAACATTAGAGGAAGATCAAAATGACAAAAAATTAGCAATATCACATAGGCTGATTTTTACAATTTAGCTTTTCCTAATAAAATTCACCTGGCTTGGTATATTTTTCTTAAGTTTATATTACACTTTTAGCGCCAAGATAACATATTCTGAAATTTGTTTTCACCTGTAAACCTTTACTGAATGTGATTTGTCTATATTTGTTTTTCATTGAAATATTACTAATATTTTCCAAGTCTTTTTCATATTCCAGTTCTTAGGAGAAAAAATTCTGAGAACCATCCACAATTCTTAACTTGTGACATGATATTAAATCTTTTTCAAAGAAAAAAATTGTTTGTATCATATGTCCTTAAGTAAAAAGGACACAACATTATGTGAAAAGGTTTTTTTTAAAGTCAACTCATCCATGGCGTTAGGTCCACTACTGAATGTCATCACTACCCGATCGTACAAAACTATGAATACTATAGTACATTATGTCACTAACCATTACATGATATCAAAAGTTCATACATAGTGTAAATGGCTCTTTACATTTCGTCAAATCTCTTTTTCATGAATTCGAAAAAGCCATTAGTTAGGTTATCATATATTTAAGTATTGTAAATTTTTATTTACATTATGTAAAAAAAATCGTACCATTATTTCAACACAAATTTACGTGATGTAAATACATTATATATATTGTATTACATTAGGTAGACGTATTCATACATAATATGGACGCCCTTTATATTTAAGTTGGTAGAACATTTATGTGATGCGAAAATAGTAGATATACACTACGTCAATATTTTATAACGTGATATGAATATATGTCTTATATGTCATGCCAATCCTTCATTCCATGATATGAAATTATCTTCTCATGCTAAAAAACCATCTTAGTTTTTATTAACTGATGTGAAAAGCTCATATCATACTGTGCGCACTCTTCTACATTATATCGATTCACTATTACGTTATGCTAACACGGGTATCCTCGGCCTTTATATGAGCATAACGTATTTTTCGCGTTCCGCAAGCACTAAAATTGGCGGGAGAGAAAACTGCCGTAGAAGAAATTCTCAGCGATTTTGGAATGACATCTTTAAATAAAAACTTTAAGCGACAAATGATTGACAATCTTGAAAAGTGCAAAGCTTTAACACTGCGACTGTTAGTTAAAGTCACGTCGAAATTCAATGGCGTTTACTTTAGTCTGATAATTAAATAAATCAAATAATATGAGTCTTGCAGCAATTTTTTTTCTTTTTATTTTAATTTTTTTGTTGTTTGTTGTTTTTTTTTTTGGATAAAAGTCTTAACTTCTGATCTTACTAAGAAAATTGTCATAAGTTTTTTTATCAGTCTTTAACTTTCCTTTTTTTAAAAGTGTAAACACATCGTATAACACACGTACACTGGTCGGGGGGGGGGGGGGGGGCAGAAATCCCGCCCTACCATCTTTAGTGACCAAAATATACATAAATTATTAAATTTATAGGTTTTACTTTGTAGGACATTGCATTAGTTTCACATTAAGTTTAGCTGAATTAAGTTGAAAACCTTTTTTTCTATAAATCTATAAAGCTTGAGAGCTTCTCCTCTTTCCCCCTTGGTCTCCAACCATATATCGTCCCCCTTCCTTGTTCAAGATTCCCATATCCGCCACTGATATGTGCCCATGCATGCTTACTAAGGCATATTCAATCGATTTAGATGAGTGACTGGTAGATTTTTGAAATAGGATTCTGGCCCTGGAATAGTTGAAAAAATTACTAATTCCAGTGACGTAGCATCTTTTTTGAAAGGGGAGGTCAGCCAGAGAAAAAATATTTGCCCAAAAAACCTGACAAGCCAAAAAAAAAAATTGTCCAATCCCGAAAATCCTTATTCTGGGAGGGGGGTCCAACTTCGATCAGTCCTAATATTTTTTCAGATGTACTACATTACCCTCAGCTGGACTATACTTCAACAAAAAGTGGGGGTGGGGGCGTGTACTTTCAATGAACATTACATTTTCTATAGCAAAGTTATGTCTGGGAAAAGAGGGGGGCTGACATTTTGTTCCTAATCAATCAGGACCCCCCTCTCTTACCAGTCATTAAAACACGGTCGTCAACATTCATTTTATACTAGATATACGAGGGGTGATCAAAAAGTTCGCAAACTATCTCTATATCTACAAAACCACAATTCAGATTAGAATGAAATTCGGTACACAAATAGCCATACACAAGGTCTATAAATAGCATATGCTGAATAAAATTTTTCTCCTTGTTTGTGACGTCACAATGTGAAAATGACGTCACTATGTAGGTCACTTGTGACGAAAAATGGTTGTTACAGTCGAACTCGTTCAACAAACGACTGTACAATTGTTTGTATATCTTAGAAATCCCTCTGCAGTATCATATAATACTTTTTATAAGAGTTTAGTGAGATAACTGAGTTCCTATAAATTCAATTAATGATTGGATTGATCTCTTAAGTGAAGGGAGGCAGATGGTTAAAAATGATACTTGTCATATAGCCCAGTGAAAGCAAGTTTGAAAAGATATGTATTTTTATACCCCCCGCTTGAAAAGCGGGAGGGTATATAGTGATCGGGATTTCCGTCCGTCCGTCCGTCCGTCCGTCCGTCTGTACGTCCGTCCGTCCGTCCGTCCGTCTGTTACGCTTTTTCTCTTATCCGCAACTCCTCTTATACTACTGAGTGAAATTTAATGAAACTTTCACAGAATCTTTATTACATATTGCCATTGTGCACCTCCTATTTTACTCTTTTATTCGACACGTATTTTAGGTTTCCCAGAGCAAAACATGGACATTGCCATTTTTTGTTTACCTATGACGTCACATAATAGAAGCTTCTGGATAACATTTCATAGGACGAGTTATTCCTCTTTACACATTACCGTAAAACAATATAAAGCAACACATCGACATTATGGGAGGCGGGGGTATCATTTAGTGAGCTCATTGCTCACAGTACCTCTAGTTAAGTAAGCAATTTGCTATCAAAGACCTCCAATTAACACTTTGAAAAATAGTTGAATATTTTAACAATGATATAATTATTAAATACCTAAGATATGGTTTACTTTAGATTTTAAACATATTAGATATGATTAAAAGAAGGCACCCATTCTCTATCCACCTTGAATAAAGGTCTCTCCCGAGATAGAAGATTCGTGTTTTAATGGTCGCCATGCTTATTTTTGGAAAGAATATTCCTATCCACCCATTCTGTTGCCGAGATATGACCATTTCTGACAAATGAACTGTTCTTGCCATAAAAATTAACTCACATGGAAAGAAATATAAAACTCAGAAAAATCTTTCAACTTTTGTGACAGAAAGCTTCGGAGGGGGTCACGTGACCGCCAATATCACGTGATTCACGCATGCACAGAAAGTTGGTTGATGTGCATTAAAATAAGGGAGGATTAATTTAAAATATAATCAACATTGAAACCAATTATTGTTTCTTTTATGGAAGTTATTCAATTTGTTTGCGAACTTTTTTATCACCCCTCGTATACTTTGATATAATGTAAATGTATTTTTACATCAGGTAACGCACATTTGGAATCAACATGATAAAAAGTTAACACAATATAAAGATATTTTTAGGTCACATAAGAAAGAGTTGACATAACGTAATTATATATCCACATCACGGAATGGAATTTTGGCATTATTTATTAAAGTGTTGATATAATATAAAGATATGTTCACATTATGTTATACACTTTTTACACCACTTAATAAAGCACTTACATAAAGGTAGGATGTGTTCACCTCACATCCTGATGCTCTCGCCGTAAAATAAAGGTAAATCCATATCATGTAATAATGCTTTGATATAATAGAAATATACACTCTCAAAAAGGAATGGATTTTTGACTTCAAGTAATGATAAGTTTAATTATAAAACACAATTTACTTGAGGTAATGCAATTTTGACCTCACATATCGAAGAAATGAAATGATGTAAAGAAACATTCATTTCACGTAATAAAGTTTTAACACAATGTAAACACAATATCACTTCACATAATTTTTTTTAATTCAAGTTATGAAGTGCTGACATAATGAAAGGATGTATTTATTTACTTCATGTAATGCAGCATTGACATGATGTTAAGACACTTTTACATCATCTCATAAAAATTGACATAACGTAAAGATATGTTCACATCACTTAATGATAAATTGACATAATAAATACATAGTTGTATGCTTTAAGGCAGTGATGGCGTTCCATATTTTATGTTGTGGGCCTGCTGGGTTAAGATAATGAATTTCAACGAAATTGCTGATATTTTTGTTTAATTAACTTGTTTGTCATTAACTAACCTCGTTGTAGAAATGCTTCATACACAGATTATCTCTTGTGTATCGAATCAAGTGAACACCGTATGCAGATTATAAAGGTATATTGCTGCATAAGCGAGGGAAGTTGAAGTTAGAAAAGTCATCAAGTTTTTCACGCTCTGTTCTAAGATTAATATTGTCGTCTTTTTCTAGTAAAATATCAAAATATAAAATACTGTAAATGCATTATATTTAGCGTGTACGATATTTGGCGGAAATTGGATTTTGAACAAGTTAGCGTGGATTTGATTTAGCGCAAATCTTAATGTTCTTCTTTATAGGTACATTGTATATATGCCAGACATTTAGCAAAGTACTTGAATTAGAGGATTTGCTTTCCGCCAAAAACGCTAAAAAGAATATACAGCCAAATGTAATACGTTTACAGTAGATGTGTAAGACTCTGTGGTTTGTATTATTTCTTTCTGACCGGTATATATCATATCGACATAAAATAGAAAAAAAGCATTGTTAATTGACAATACTTAGATATATCTTAATGTAGAGTTGGAGGCAATAGCAAGGTTTTTTCTTTTCTTTTAATGTAAAACATTTTGTGTATATTTTGCTTGACATGAATACAAAAACAGGTTTACTTATAACGGGGCGCAAATGGTAATGAAAAAAATTCTCACATGAAGCAAACTAGTGATGAATTAGTTGACACATGAACATTAAAGGTCTTGTCTGAGTCCTGGTTGATACAATGACTTGGTTAGCAATTTCAATCATTGTTTAGTCGAATGTTGACAAGTTTTTATACATACAAAATCTAAGGCCATTTTTTCAAAACTATATTGATTACACCTTCTTTTCCATTACCTGATAATTACAAGGAGTAAGTTAAACCGATGTACAACAGATGCTTGTTCCTCCGTGGTACCTGATCCCACCTTTGATGTTTCAAGAGTCTGGTTTGCTCTTCTATCAGTTTGTATTTTTCTTGGGAATTTTAAGCTTGGTTGTTGTTCGTTATTGTTCGTTATTCTTATATTTCAGTTGAAATTACACACACTGGATTTCACATCCCAAAAGCTTTTCTAAAATAGTGAACTTAAATTCCTTGTTATCAAAGTCCTGAGTTACTGCAGACATATTGTTGTAAAAATATGTTACGTATTTATACATGCACTCCCAATTTCTTCGATTTTCTTTAGTGATCTTTGAATCCTTATCTTACCTCTTTATTTGAATTACATTTTTATCCATGTACAACTTGTGTAGTTTGTTAAGTATAGAATGAAAATTAGTGTACATATATTTTATGACAATCTCAGCAGCCCAATTAACATCTTAATATTATTTGCGAGATGTCACTAAAGCACATATTATGACATAAAATTATCCTTTTGAAATTTTATTTTTTAATAATAAATATTAACGCCAAATTTTCATTCCCATGTAGAATTTGTCAATATTTAATATCGATATACTTCAACAATGCTTGATTTCTCGAAACCAATAAGTAAATTAGAATGTTTGTCCACTGCCATGGCCGCTACTCCCTTTCTACTGACACATAACTTGCGCAGTAATCGCCCCTCTGCTGTAATAACATGTATTGTTTCAGTTCCATCACAAACAAGGATATTGTCGCCCCTATCCACAGTGAGTCCTGTGGCTTTCTCTATTGGGTATGTAAAGAGATGGTTTCCAGTAATATCAATAATTACCACACCTTTCTTGGAATCGCATATACAGATGTCTTCATTTTTCAGGGTTGCCAAATGCACTGGCGATTCAAAGAGCACGCCTACTTTTGGATCTCTTTCATAAACTTTAAGTTCTTTCCCAATTTTGCTAAATCTGACTACTTTTGAACATTCTTTATCTTTATTTTGAAGTCCAGTGAAAACATCCCCCGTTTGTACAGAGCAAGCGACGCAAGTGGCGACAAATCCATCGGAAAAATACATAATGAAGGGACGTAACTGCCTCTTGACAAATTTCATGAGACTGTTTCTGTAGATGAAGAGCGGATCACCTTCCTCCGTGAACGTATGATATTTTATTTCCCCTTCTCCCAGACAAACCGTATCCTTATGTTTCCCCTCCTTGTCCATAGACACCAGTACTTGGTTTCCGTTTCCTAACCAAGTGAGTCCTTCTCGACACGTGATCTGTTTTATACCCGGTTTCACTTTCGTTTTCTTAATTTTTCCGATTAACGCCACTCGATCTCTGTCTACAAAGCAAGAAAAAGTCATAAAACATCTATCATATTAAGTGCATATGTAATTTTCAAATGCATATACCAATCATCAAAAGAACATCGTTTATTGGAGCAAGAAATGTTAACTGGATTGGATTACATATTCAGAAAACAACACAAAGGAATGTATTTTCGCTCATTGACGGCACCGGGGAGTGTTTTACTGGGTACATATTTAATAAATTTTTTTTGAATTAAAGGTTACTTCTGATTTCAATGCATTCTTCTTTTGTTTAGATTTTCGAATCATATTATGGTAAGTTTTGAAGGTGGAGTTGCTCTTTTTTTCTTCTAATTCATGTGTGACATTTCAGCCTTACAACAATATTTTGTTGTACATGTATAATAATAAAGTGAAAATATGTCATTAATTAAAAAATTCGAGTATTCCTCGGAAAGGCGAAGTATTAATGTCAAGGCAAATGACGAACATTTTTGGAAAATGCTGATGTTATTTTTAAGCTGAATTACTTAGGCACAAGAAATAAATTTCTGATATTAAATTTTATAAAATTGCCTAGTGCCAGTAATTAGTGATATAGTTCAAATACTGACTGAAATAAGCAAACATACGGCAGCACACAGTAAGATTCAAAAATGACAAAAGAATACAAGCAAGTAAACTAAAGTAGTACCAAACTCTTACTTCATATCCAAACTGAATCAGATTTATCTTTCTTTAAGTACAATAAATTTGGTTTTAATTTCTGTTGAAAACAAGCAAAGGAATCCTTGTAGTACGATAACATTTCCATGTTACTCAGCGAATTCTGGAGAACTTGTTTATTGACAGACAAACAGAGGAAAGAGAAGCCTTCACCAAAAATTAAAGCAGAAAGTCTGATCCGTTAGAGCTAAGAACCATTTCAATAGCATGAATTATTTACCTGATTTCTCGCTATTTTCCTTAGAGTGTGTCTGTTGATTTTGAGATATATCTAAAAAAATACGGAAAAAATGTTCTATCATTAATTAAACTACGTAAAAAATATTTAAACTTACGCCTGTTCATAAAAAGCAATACGCATACATCTTTTTAAACTTTCGTGTAGCCTGCTTCATGTACCTGCAGTTTCACTATTTTCAGTTTCAGTTTCTGGATTTGTGTCATTCTCTGGTGGCGTCACTTCAGGGGGATTTTGAAGATGGTAAAGGATTTCAGTAAGAAGCTCTTTGGCCTTTTGATCAAACGGGTATTTTCCAGAGAACTCATAGAAGAGTTTTTCTCCGAGAATCATTCCAAGCCAACCTCGAGGTTCGTAGTCTCTCTGCATTTTTAGTGGAATGATGATTTTTTGTAACTTATTTGCATATTCAGCCTCTAGAAAAAAATAGTTTGAATCCATTATTCTTTAATTCTATAATGCTTTGA
Organism: Saccostrea glomerata; assembly: GCA_003671525.1. Lineage (NCBI taxonomy): Eukaryota > Metazoa > Mollusca > Bivalvia > Ostreida > Ostreidae > Saccostrea > Saccostrea glomerata. The sequence continues at coordinate 387,091 of PRKT01000295.1, read as the reverse complement.
ACATTCAATACAATGCTTTTTTTTCTTCGTTGTAGCATTAATTCACGATCTTGGCCTCATTTGGCTCTTTATGTAAAACTGTAATGTCATATATTAGCAAATAAAACCTATCTTTGAGACGTATTTTAACTGACATGTTTTATACCTATTCTTACAGGCCTTTGTTTTTGTACTAAATTTGACTTCAGAATAATACATCCTACTGATCAAATAGGAGACTCTCAGCGGGTGAGACCAGTAAATATGCTTACTCCTTCTAGGTACCCAATTCTGTGTCAAGAAGGATATGGAGATAACGAACAGTATTCAAGATCAAAGTCCATAAAACAATACAAAATAAGAGCAGAGCAAACACGGACCTCTGAAACATCAGAGGTGGGATCAGGTGCCATGAATTTCAAAGGGTCTGTGTTTTATGCCCTGTTCACACTTCTGTATGTTTTTTGTTTTAAAGAAATCGATAACTGTTCGTTATCTTTTTACGCACTAAATAATTGTTTGTTCTTTATCGAGTTATTTATTGCTTAAAGTATCCAAAATCACTAATATCTGTAAAGCAATAATTACCTTGTCGACAGTTCTTGCTTGTGAAGTATTTAAAAGAATAGCACATTAGAAATATGTGCGAGTGCTCTATGGCTTCTGCCATCGCTTGTAATGTGGACCCCTTCATGCTCTCTTCGTCAATCCAGCACATGATTTTGTTCCTCTCCAGAAAGTTCTTAACCTTATGTACCATCTCCTTTGATCCCCACTGGTAACTTATCATCACGTCATAATGTTTGGGCTCTTGGCGGGGTGTAACTGGAGCTCGTTTCTTGAAAGATGCATCTAAATGTAAACAAATACAATACGTTTATATACTGAAGGAAAAAATACAGAGTGATAAATATGAAAAAAACTTTCAACCATACTGGCATCATGATGAAAGAAACACATGACTTGGGTACTTGAGGACAGGTCCTAACCCCAAATACAATGAAATATATGGGGATAACGAACAGTATTCAAGATTAAAAGTCCACAAAGCAATACAAAACAGGAGCAGAGCAAACACGGTGCTCCGAAACATGAGGTGAGATCAGGTGTCATAGAGGAGTGAGCTTCCCCTGCCGACTGGTCATACCCCCGTGTGCTCCTTGTCATTTTCGGGAAAAAGGGAAAAATCCGTCGTCAATTCAGTGTATAAACAATGGACTAACAACCAATATGAAAAACGTCAGTCAGCATTTGACTGAACGATAAATTGTATTTGCTGACAGGGTCATATTGTATCGACCATAGAACTTACGAAATGATGACTTTAAACGAGACTGCCGGTATTCTTGTTTCATCAATTTATTTGTCAATGATCTACCTAGTTTAAGAAATTGTTCAGCATGCTCTTGCGTATCGAATCAACTGAGAGATATTAACTCCGTTTTCAGACGATGAAAGATATTGCTGAATAAGTAAGGGAAGTTGATGATAGAACAATTATCCAAATATGAAACAGATGTGTCAGACTTTGTGGTATCTTTTATCTCAAGCTCACAAGGATATATCGTATCAACATAAGAATGGAAATAACTATTGTTAATTGACAATACGTCGTCGATATATCGAAATATCGAGTTGAAGGCCACAGCAAGTGTTTTCTTCTTCGGCAAATGTTATTTTCTTTTCGCTCATAAGATTTTGTATAAATGCTGCTTCATAGAGATTTTATGCTCACTAGAAAAACACTTGATTTTTTTCTTCTTTCATATTTAAATTGCTATTCTAGCACATAATTGAATAGTTTTCTTAATATTACTTTTTTTTAAAGTTTCTATCGTTCATAACACTACAAACATATGATTTCAAGTTTTTTAAATTCCTTTTTGAGGGATTGTAAATATTTACTTGAAAAACAGTTTGGTTCAAATTAAATGTGCTGGAGAGGAGGTATTGTACCTGTGGTTTTAGGCAGAAATGTATTTTTCAAAAACAAAAAAAATTCATGATTTCAGTCAATCTCAACAAGATTTGTATGTTTGCTAAAAAAACCTTTTTTTCCTTATCCTGAAAGATTCTAAAAAAACATACACTACGTCGTGTAAAGATTTTGTGGTCATAAGACCTTAATATTGCTATTACATTATCAACTTTCATTTTGGGCATAGAAAAATCTGCGTCTCTATTTTTACGAAAAGTGTTTTCTAATTCACTCTTTCCAACTTTAAACTTACTGGTGGCTGCAGATTCTTGTCTGGATTTTGGTTGACTCGACAATCGTTGCTTCAACGCTTTAGAAAAGGTTTCTTCTTCTAAGAAATCCATCTGTGTTATAACAGAAGCGTTCTGCATATCATATCCCAAAGTGGCAAAGACATTTAAGAGTAATTCAGCAAACGTTTCCCTTATGATTTCATTCTGGTTGTCTCTTCGCGGTTCATCTTCATATCCAGCAATATATATACCGTCCGGTTTGACTCTTTCTAGAGAATAATTCGTAATTTGGCTAAAAGTATTTACAAACTTTATCATCATCATGATAGCTTTCCAGTCCATTTTTTGAGTTTTAGAAATAAAATTTCCCTTTTCTGTGATGGAATTTCTAAGCTCTTCGGGATCTGCAACAGATCTGCGTTTCCTGAGAATGGGTAAACCAGCATGCTTCGGTAATTCCTGTAAATCAGATTCCCAGTGAGCCGACGCTTTGCTGTGTTGTAGAATTTGTCTAAGCATGTCGTGCAGGACTTTTACCTGATCTTCAGTCACCTCGCAGTCATTGATTTCGGACCTCAATGTAGCGAACCTTTTCAGCATTGCTCTTGATTCTGCATATGAGATAATAAACGAAAAGATTTATACATACAGTTTTGCTTGTCCATTATTCTTTGAATTGGTTCATGTAAAATGAACTCTGTTTTGAAAGGTAATTAGAAGCGAAAAAAAATCTTGTCACTAAGATAGGCATCTCACCAACATATATTGATTTGGAATACCTGGCAATAATACCATATCCCCAAAACTATGAAAGGCAGTATACTGCTTGCTTTGCTACATTACCTTTTCTTTCTTTTTCAATTTCAGCCAACTCAGCTGCCGTCTTCAAAATGACGTCAACAGCCCGTGTGTCGATGTTTTTGAACATGGCGATCAATTCCTCGTATTTACCGGGAGCTATGAGTCCTTTCCGTTCCATGCACGTGAAATCCGTCATAATTGGAGAATCGTCGTGCTGGGCGGAGTCGCAGAAGCGCCGCATCTGAGCCTTCCATCGCGAGATGTTTTTGTTGTGTTTAGTTAATTTTTCATTCAGAAAGTCCCTAATCAGCAATTTCCGCAATGTCTCGTGAAGTTCTAATTTCCTTTGTCTAAAACTGCGAAAGAAAAATAACCTTTAGTTGACAAGCTGTAAGCGAAATACTAGTAGGTTCTTATTCTTATTATGTGAGTTACAATAAGCAGAATTCTAGTCTCATTTATATATGATGGTTATTTCATAATGAAACTTCTCCAGACATATAAGTATGTTGTTTGTAGTTTTAGTTGTCTTTTTTTGTATAACTTGTCTGATTTTTTAATGTAACTGTATTCAGGTCTTGATATTTTACTTGTTATGATATCAGATGATCTGTACGTTCTAGACATGATACACTTGATTGAAAATGATACTGAAAAAATATTAGATAAAGGTACTTACTTTGACATTTCTAGGTATTAATTTCTTTTCTTAAAAAATAAGTTTCCCTTCAAAGAAATCATTATCATTAAGTGTCCCAAAAACAACATCACAGGACAAATGTACTGCCAAATAAATTCTTTATGTTCATGTTAAATTAGTCTGATTTTTAAACTGTGCATTTAAAACAAACAGGCTGTCATGACACATTTAATGTCGCACTAATTGTCAAAGAAGATTATTTAAAGATAAAATGGAGTTAAAGGTTAATGCGTGTTACGTTATCTTTATTTCAATCGAGCGAACTGAATTTGTAGAACATTGATTAAATCTATATTAATTCTGTCCACAATCGGAAGTGAGGTAATGTTTTATCTTTTAAAGTACCTTATAAAGTTTAAGATTTTGAAAGAGTAACCCAATGGCACGAGGAAGTATGCAGTAATTGCTGCGACTTAACCATTGAAATAACCAGTATATTAAAGAAGTTATTTAATAGTTTATACACTTTTTCTTAAAGACAACCAGAGGTACTGTCAGCACTGAGCTCTCTAAATGACATCCCCCCTCATATAGTACTAAAGTGACAAAATCCATGATTAGCTCTGGGAGACCCGAAATAAGTGTCAGATCAACAAGTAAAATAGAAGCTGCACAATAGCATTAGATGTATGTATTAAAGAATCTGTTAAAGTATCAGTAAATGCTAGTAGCTCTTTAGGCAGTAGTTAAGGAGGAGTTGCGGATAAGAGATGGGTACTTATCAATAAAACAGAAAAAATTACAGTATCAATGTTTTCTTATGAAAAATCCAAAATATGTTTCTGATCAAAACGTAAGAAGGAGGTGCACAATGGCACTATATAACAAAGAAACAAACTGTGAAAGTTTTATTCAGGGGTATAGGGGGAGTTGCAGATAAGAGATGGGTACCCAAGATCGTAACGGACGGACGGGCTTCCCGATCACTTTATACACTTTTCACGTGTTGGTAAAAAAACGTATTGATACAAATACATGTTGATATATATTTAAACGTGTTGTTGCTCAGTACGCGTTCGTATCTATGCATTTCCCTCCCAGAAGCCATTTAATCTCGCTGCTCAATATATGTTAGCCATAGGTTCAATCAAGGTCATCGAAATCTAGTCATATAAACGTCATTTAATAGATATCATGTAATAATCACTGGTTTTATCAAAATTGTTAAAATTTAAATATACATAACGCCACACGTCGAAGATAACTCACGCAAGCACAGTCGTTTTCAGTAATTTGGTTTAACTAGTTACCAATAAGTGAAAAATCTACTAGACATATATTGGAAAATCTACTAGACATATATTGGAAAATAAAAGATAAAATCGTACATTGGAATTCAGTTTTGAATGCAATACGAAAAAATTCTATTAAAATTGGATGGTAAAAGGTAGACATTTTAAGAAAAATATTAAGAACCTAAGAACTAGATATAAAGATTCCGAGGTCAAAGCTAAAAGGAGGCGATTTTCCGAAAAATGTATAAAGTTTCATATTACAATGCCATGTCCGTCTATTTGCACTTATTTTTAGTGCTTAAAATTAAATGAACATAAAACCTATATTTTAAACATTTTAAAGTCCTACATATTTTGACCAATTGAGTGTACAATGATAATTTAACATTTTCATGCCAAAGACATTATTTTCTTTCTTATTAGTAATATTATGCTACATGTATCACCTGCATATGGTGTTTTTCTTAAATTTATTAGATACTCAAGAGCACGCACGAAGAAAATATAATTTTTTGAAACCTTAGCATTCTACTAACGCAAGAGTTGTTTGTAAGGCTGATTATATAAATTGTAATTTAGAATAATTTCGATTTAATTCTACAAGCGGTAATCCAACTTATACTCATATAGTTCACTTTCTAAGGAAGGTATTTTTCAAAATCAATTCCCAGTTTTGGATATTTTTACTATTCCACAGAACCAAAATTTCATAAAATCTTTATAAAAAAGATATATAGCGGGTTCTAGTAAATATTCAACCAAGCCTCTTTCTTTACTCCTCACTAAGATATTAACAGTAGTGAGGGAGAAACTTTAAGAGTACTGTGTAACAATATATTCAAGAAATGGTGTAAATCAGATGTGGATACTCAAAAGTTCCAAGGAACTTTGGACAATTTGAAAGCACAAGATTTTACCAAAATCAACAGCTTAAAAACTAACAACTTCTCAAAATTGTACACATCAATTCCCTACGATAAATTAAAGTCCAGGCTTTTTGATATATCATTGACAGCTGCTTTTAAATAAAAAAAATGGAACGCGTGAATTTACTTACCTCGTCATATGCCATTTGTAAAAAAAAATTTTGTTTAAAAAAATCTGATTGTACACACACTTACTCTGAAGTTGACATCAAAAAGATGCTAGAGTTTCTGATTGACAATATATATGTTGTTTTTGGAGAGCAAGTCTTCCAACAATCTATTTGAATTCCCACGGATACCAATTGCATCCCGTTTTTAGCCGATCTATTTTTGTATTCACATGAATCAGAATTTGTGCAAAATCTTATGCCTGAAAAGAAGAAAACACTTGCTGTGGCCTTCAAATCGACATTTAGATATATCGACGACGTATGGACAATTAACAAGGGTAACTTCCATTCCTATGTCGATACGATTTATCCTGGTGAGCTTGAGACAAAAGATACCACAGAGTTTGACACATCTGTTTCATTCTAAATTTTATTTGAAATAGACGTTAATGGTAATCTAACAAGCTAGCTCTATTCTATGATAAACATGATGACTTTAACTTTTCTATCGTCAACTTCCCTTACTTATGCAGCAATTCACCTTCATCACATGCAAACGGAATTAATATATCTCAGTTTATTCGATACGCAAGGGCATGCTCTACGTATGTACAATTTCTGAAACGAGGTAAATTATTGACAAACACGTTGATGAAACAAGAAACCTGCACTCTCATTTAAAGTCATCATTTCGTCAGTTCTATGGTCGATAAAATGACCTTGTCAGCAAATACAATTTATCATTAAGTCAAATGCTGACTGACGTTTTTAATACTATGATTGTTAGTTTATTATTTATACCCTGAATTGTCGACAGATTTTTTCCGTTATTTCCCATTCATGACAAGGAACACATGGCGGGTGTGATCTCTCCTTGTGGATTTTTTAAATTACCTACTCACATAAATGCATACAGTTGTATACATATTAACATCAATTTATAATGAATGCAAAACAGATATACTCTTGTTATTTTGAATTAAGTTAAAGGAAAGGGATTTTTCTATGAGCGATGGGAAGCTAAGTACAATATAAGGATGTTTTGAGCAACAGAAATAAATGTGTCAAAATTAATGTAATTGACCCGCTGCCTTATCTGTACAATATACATATCTACTCTGTGTGTCAGTTACATTTCAGATAGTATGAAAATTGTATCTAGGTTTTGATCATTTTCATTTAGTATACAACATTCTAGATATCAAGAATCCTGTTAAAAATGTAAATCAATGTGGTATAAAAGATTCCCGTCATTTCAAATTCTTTTAAAATGAGAAATTCGGAAGTTTATCTTTAATAGTGTAGACTACATGAGAAAATTTATATTAAGATAAAAGAGAAAAAATATACATATATCAGGCAATGGCAAAATACAAATGATAAAATTATCTTAAGACAACGCAGTGCGGTTTTATTTTGTAAGTAAATCTTTATTAATGTTGTGACCGGGTTTCTACATTGCTTCTCAGTGACTTGCTGGTTGTTTTCAGAAACCCTGTAGGTTTTATAATGTCCATTTTATCAAATGTCTTCATTATGTTCTATCACTAGTTTCTTCTCGAGTTTCATTTATTTTCAACGATAGCACAGTCGGAAAATTGAGAATGTAGTTCATGTATGTAACCAGTCTGCCATATATTCACGTTTGTTAAAATTATGATTTATATTATCATAAACAAACGTGAATGTTACTCCATTTTTGCTTTTTAATAGAATATTTACAATTTTAAATGGAATTTGCCATTTTGTTACACATCCCAAGCAATTGTTCAAAGATATTGAAAAGTAAGGAAAAACAGAACCCAACTTTAGTGATTTTTTCTAGTTTCTCGAGAAAGCTTTGAAAAACGTAAAAATATTTATCGTCGTCCAAGTTTTTGTCAAAAAATATCATGCACTGACGCTGTACACCATATTTTCATGGGGAAGATATCAAAGATATTCCTGATTGCTTATAGCTGACAGAAGTCTTTTGAACCCTGTTTCAGCTCCCAAATACATAAAAGATTTTAAGATTAAAAGTATAAATATATAATTTTTATTATCAGAGTACGATATGTTTCTGGTATACATATTTACAATGATGTTTGTACATGTGTGGATCACAGGGTGCACCTTGGGACATTGTAGGAACTTGGATAGTGCTGATAGAAATTTGATATGACATTATGGCTGTACTTTACAATGTTAAAGTATGCTCACAGTTACTAAAAAAGGAAACACGTATAAATACATATTAAAAAACCTTCATTCATTATATTCATCTTGAATTAATACGTAGTCGTTTGCAACTTACAGAGGAAAGAGAACTTTAATCTTAAATTTGAAGTCAATGAAGCCCCGTCTACATTAATTTTACAAAGAGATAGGAGTTGTAAAAATTAAAGTCAGTGTATATATAACTTCAAATATTGCACTTAAAAAATATGTTTTCACAAAGACAGAATGTGTACATGTAAGCTAGTGAATTAAAAAAAAATAATTTAGTCAAAACGAAAACAAGGTCATTAGGTTTCTAGATAGATGATATATCCAATCGCTCTCTCCCTCCACTCTCTCTCTCTCTCTCTCTCTCTCTCTCACCGAAATTATCACAATATGAGGCAGATTCTTTGATCAATTATTTTCTTACTATGAACCAATTTCTCCACACTCGTTCTACAATGATTATTCTAAATATCATAAACATACACTCCATGTATGGAATATGAAAAACGATATACTGGTAAGCGCTAATGTTGGTGCAAGATGCTGCCCGCTTGAAGAGCTTCGGGCTGATGTACTTAGTGATGGCAGTAAAGAGTTCCAAAATTCCATCCTTCGGGGATGATAAGTGTCCTCAGCACTGACGACCAGTGAGCCATTACTCACACGAAGTCGGTTGTAGGATCTTGATGGTGAGTACTTTTGGAAAGGTTTGGAACCAACAGAAAACACCCTAAAACAATTCATTTAATCAGAAAAGGCATATTTTTCTTTTCAATTTAGTTTTATTATCGTTTTATGTCATTTAGATCTTATAAAATATTTATCGACGACGAAAATTGAAGTTAACGTACCTATTTTATTTGAAATATACAATTTTATGATATCTTTATCCAAATCTATTTAGCCTAAGCTTGCAGTCGAATTTTATGGCACTTAAGTGTCTTTTAATCATGCTTTTAGGCATAAAATTTTCGATTTTATTTCTTATATATTGCAAATTGAGCTTGTTAGCAAACATGACGTCAGCTGTTGTGCACGAGGGCAATTGCTTCTCTTTTAAAATCTAAAACAATAAGCAATGCACGCTGGCTTCAAAGACATACAATGGAAAATGAAAAAATAAATTGTGACAATAAAATTAAGTTTTTAAAAAATATCACTGTAGTGGATGAGGTATGTTTCTGTTTATAATTACTGCAAACAAAAGTATTACATTGAATGAGTTTACAAGATACAATAAAAGAAAGTTAAGTAGAGTGTTCAGCGGGATATTCTTAATTTTGGTTTGACAGAAGAAAACTCACTCAAGTGTTTTTTTCTTTAATGTAAACCCATGATGATTCTAATAAAATATTAGTCTCTTTGAAGAGAGGTTGAAAAAGCAGATAAACGACGCCGATATATAAAAAGGGTTGAAATATTGACGAAACTATTTAAATTCCTTATCATTTTTTTTAAAATATAGAATAAATTCCGTGAAACTTGAATCATGTGAAATATATACTGATTAAACCATTTGTTACATTTTAAAAATATAAAACATGTTTTTACCATGTTAAAATGTAAAGCTTAAGACTAAGATAATCTAATAATATCCAAATAGGAACAGACATACCCCGTTTTGACAAAGTTGGTCCACATCGTCATTGTCATCGTACTGGCCTCCTTGTCTCTGTCGTCAAAAGTAAACTGGGGGTGTCCGACGTGAGGTAAACCAAAGATATAAAACAGATCAGCGCCATGTGGGATCCCTGTAGAAATATTGTTTATGTCAAGAAAACTTTATTTGTACTATCACACAACTGCTTGTTTTTATATTCTTTTCAGTTGTATTGTTTAAAGGACAAAGAAATTTCAGTAGAACATAAATATTACTAGGATTACCTTCCCAGTCCCTTAATTTATTATTCGCTGAAATATATTCAAAACTGAAAAACGTGATGTCATTGACCCCTGCTGACGTCAGAAGGTCGGCTAACTTGACCATTGGTGCCACAAATACTATGTCACTCTCCATCTTGTAAAATAAGAAAAAAATATATGTATACATATACGAGTACGTGTAAAAATTAGGCCTGTCCTCGATTTATTATCATATATTTGGCATTTAGCTTAACTTAAAAACGTTATATTTATACCTTACCTGTGTGTATCGTTCTAGAATATTGACCTCCTTATTGCGATTGGTAAAATTCTCCCAACCACCATATTCATGCATAATCAGATCTAAAAATTAAAAAAAAGGTTTTATTTATTAAGTGCATTTTTATAAATTTTTCTATTTCCCAAAGATCCCAGGTGTAACTTTAGAGGAGCATCTGAAGCGAGACTCTACACCTTCCTCTTTAAAAAAATCTTTGACAAAGAAGCAAAAGAGAACGCCACCATCACCGATGTATAACAAACAATTTGACACAAATTTCCTTACATGAATTGCAATTTTATCTTGATATGCTCATAATTCAATCTTTATCTATGAGTTTTGTGAAAAAAGAGACAGTCCTATCATCCAGTTGACTAGACAGTTTTATATCATTGAAGTGTAGGTCCGTGATTGTTCTGCTCCAAAGTTGTATTGTTAAATGGACTTTTCAGCTTGATTGTTGTTTGTTTTCTCTTGTTTTTTTTTTTATTTGAGTGCTGATGTGTTTCCTTATACTTACTATCGAGATTGGCGACTTTTGGGTAGATAGGTTTGTACCAATCCAGAACCTCGCGAAATGTCTCCTGATCAAATTTGCCTGTTTTACTCTTCATATTGTCGTGTACATACATGACTGAAATAACACAATAATACAATCTATATTGAAATAAATGCTGAGTGACGTTTCTCATACTTATTGTAAGTCCATTATTTATACACTGAATTGACGACAGATTTTTCCGTTTGGATCTTCATATTGTCACTACTAATGTTGAAAAGAAAAAGGGTTCCCATCTAGATAACAACGTCAATGCTAGTTGAAATTCTAACTTACCAATCAGGAATATGAAAATCAGACAACTGTTCAAGCTTAATAGAAGGATATGTTTACGATATTGGAAGATCAATGAAATTAAAAACCCACTACTGATCTGTTACTTCTTAAGGGATCACTAAAATTTGGCAAAATAGTTGCAAGCATTACTAAAAGTGTGAGTTGTATTACGGAAGAAAAGAACAAGAGAATGACGGATATTTGTGAAATCTCTGAGGTCGTGACATTAAATATACCGTCTACAGATCCCTCATCCCTAGTAATGGAGAAGACGAAGGATTCACAGTTCATCTTTTTAGCTTGTATGGCTGTTTCCGGTCGTTCTGTGATGAATTCTCCATCAACAATGGACACCGGAAACGTTAAAACTTGCTGATACTAAAATAACAGTAAAAAGAAGCAATAAGTAATTTTACTAAGTAGAAGCTTCAGTCTTTAACATAAATTTCTTTATTAGAAAAATAGTATTTTCTCGCTTTATCAAAATAAATAAAGCTTTATGAATAAATACATGAATGCTTTTTTGGTATAATTCTCGTTTAAAGTAGCACACCTATGGGAATTGTCAATTAATGTAATTGTATTTTCCATTTATCTTAATGAAGTAATTAAATAAGGTGCTAAGGTATTGGTAGATTATTGATATGCATGTTTGTTAGATATTGTATCTGTATAATATCTTTTAGTATGTGTTAATGAAAGGTAGAAATATTAAAGACATTCAAAGGTAAGGGCGCGGTTTTGAGCTTGTGTAATTAGATGAAACATGGGGTTACTAACATTAACCAAGACCAAAATTTTGTTATAAACACAAATCGGCTGCATAGCAATCATGAAGCTCTAAAACATCAGATAAGAGATCAGGTGCCATGGAGGAGTAAGCATCCTTTGTCTGCCAATTACACCCGTCCTGTCCTGATTTAAGAAAAAACGGAGAAAATTCATGGACAATTTATTATGTACAAAATGGCCTTAAATTGAGTATGAAAAATATCAGTCAGCACACGACTTAATGATCAATTTATAGATTGTATTTGCTGCAAACGTCAATGCATGGACAAAATGGCGTGGATGTAACGTATCTAGTGTGTACAGGTATGCCTTTTTGAATGTATGAAACATGTTAGGTTTGTGGGTATGGGGTTTTTTGTTAATAAATGTAATATATCTCACATCTGTGGGTATAGGTGTGGTATTATGGTTCGTGAACTTTTTCCACGGCAGTTGCATTAAATAATTCTTGAATTCTTCAGGGTCTCGGTTTCTGGGACAGAGATCTCTGTCGCAGTATTCAGCGATGTTGTATCCCGGCTTCCAGTGGGGCGCCGCTAATCCCCAGAAAGCAATTGGGGAACCACTCATTATCATGGCGCGACGGAATAATCCTAAAATAAAAGAAACAAAAAATGTAAATGATGTTATTACCAACTAAAAATATGACCAGTCTTTATCTTATCATACATGATAGTTGTTATAAAAAAAACGGTTCATTACCTACCTCTCAAATGGCAACTGATTCAACCTCTGATATATAATGTATTTTAGAGGTCCGTGTTTGCGCTGCTCCCGAATTGTTTTGATTCAATTTTGTCTTTGAGGTTGATTATTGTTCATTATCAAAACATTCCATTGTACAACAAAAAGAAGAGTATCATACCTTTGCTTAAAGGAGAGATCACGTGAAACCCTACGTCAGCCGCGCCTGCGCTATGTCCAGCAATGGTGACCATTTCCGGGTCTCCACCAAACTTCGCTATGTTATCTTTCACCCAGTGAAGCGCCGTTACCTGATCAAAGAATCCGTAATTTCCAGTCAATCCCTCCTTTCTAGCTGCATAAAACCCTAAAATATTAAATCACGTGTAATCAAATAGTAGATGAGATGAAAGCAGTTAAAGATATACACCGATATTACATAATTTTACATTCTTCTAGGAATCAACAGGGTAAAAGACACAAAAATTGACCTTCACAAAGTTATCTCGTAAGAGGAAATTAAGGGTAACTACCTAGAGAACCAAGACGGTAATTAAAATTGACAACGATGATGTCTCCAAACGCCGCCAAGATATCTCCTCGTAACATTGCCCCCATTCCTACTCTGTTAGAGCCGCCGTGCACATACAGAAATACAGGGATGTTCTGAGAGACTCGCTGTAATTAAAGAGTAGTAAGTATTAAATCGTCACGACCCACGAACTGTTATAAGAGCAACGTCGTCAAAAGTTGAGACTGGATAAAATTTAGTCTAGATGTTCCGAGTTCTTTTTAACCTTTCATATCAAAGAGATTTTAACTGATATATTTTATATAATTTTGAAAATTTACCTATCCAACTATGTTAAAGAGTAGGATAGACTGAGTATTCCCTGCATTCAACGATTTTAAAATGATTGATTATTTGTTCTTTTTTTACACTGAGTCAGCAAATTTTTCAGCCATATTTTGGTAACTTGCCATTTAACAAATATATAATACTTGATTTATTTGATTTTTGTACATTAATATTAATAAAGATTAATTCATATCAAATAAAACATTATTTTAATTTTTCATGACGGTCTCAAATAATTCTACTTAAATTTTACTGAAACAACATAAAATATTCAAATATTTATGCTTCACAAATTGCACTTTATGACTTGCATCTTGGTCAGGAATGCACCAATAATATAATTATTGCTGATCAAATATCAGTAAGTATATAAAGAACAAATCAATGAGTGGAATTATTTGTCCTGTGAAGGAAAATATATTATAAAATGTACTTTTTTCTTGTAAATATTTGTTCCTATTTATTTTTTTTCAAATATGTATAGGGAATAATTTAAGTTATAAAGCAAAGTTTAAATACTTTTATATGTTTTAACCCATGAAATATTGGAATATGAATATTGCACAATTTAGTATCCACTTAATTTTGCCAACAATATATGAATTTTTCTATCCCATGTCTTTAATTTTAAGTTTTAATAGAGTCAGGGGTACAACAAATCTATTTTTTAATTATCAATATTTTTTCTTTATCAAGAAATACATTGCAGAAAAGAATAAATACTATATGTAGTTTAAACCATAATGTCTATCAACAAATTACAGACATTGCTTAGACATTTTACAGTCTAGTCATAGAGTAGATTTTATCACTATTTGTGATATATATGTTTTTTTTAAACATTTATCAAAAACCAAGTAATCATGTTTTAAAGTCTAAGAAAAAAAATAAAACAACCTGTTGAAAATGATAAAAAAAAAATCCAAATGAATAATTTTGGGGAATTCATTTACATCATATTTCTTTCTTATTAAAACTTTAAAAAAAAAAGTCCTGAAATAAATACTGAGTACTTGTAATGTAAAATAGCTATCAAAAAGCTATTTTCTTTCACATATTCAAGTGAAAAAAAAACTTTATCAAGATTATATGTAATCAATCAAATCCCTGAGACCATTTTGGGGCATAAAATTATAAATTCTCCTAATGATATATATATCTATTTATTTGTCTTTGAGGATGTAGCAATATGAATTTCCCCCCTAAAAATCACTCATAAAAATTAAATTCCTTAAAGGAAACTGTCTTTTCTGTTGCCACTTCAGAAATTTTAACTAGAACTCGTGTACAACATGATGATTTAAGCGAAATGTATTGAATGATTCTTAGATATTTCTCATTATTTTTCATAACACCCAACAGTCCGTAGTCAAGAATATAAAAAAATGGATATAAACTGTAACAATATATTAACTTGTTTCGCATAAATGTACTTCCGTGTGACAACCATATGAGTACGTAATGGATAAAAATATGGAGAAAACGAAACGAGTATTCAAGATCATTTAAATCAATAAAACAATACAAAATAGGAGCAGAGCAAACAAGGACTCCCCAAACATCAGAGATAGCATGTAGAAGTGAGCATCCCCTGCCGACCGGTCACACCCTCCGTGTGCTCCTTGTCATGATTGGGAAATACGGAAATTTCGTCGTCAATTCTGTGTATGAATACTGGACTAAAAATAAGTTCGAGAAACCTCAGTCAGCATTTAACTCAATGATAATTTGTATTTGCTGATAAGCTTAGGTCATTGTATCGACCACAGAAATTACGAAATGAGACTGCTGAGATTCTTGTTTCAGCAACTTTTTCCCAATAATTTACCTCCTTTTTTACCCTAACCATAACTAATTGTTCATTTATAGAACATGCTCTCGCGTAACGTATTTACTGAAAATTAAAAACCCCGTATGCAGGTGAAGAAGGTAAATTGCTGCATAAGTAAGGGAAGTTGACGATTGCAAAAAAATAATCACGTTTATCATGAAGCTTGGTTGTTAGATTACCATGCATTGAAGCCTTTTTGAAGTAAAATATCTAAATATGAAACAGGTGTATTAGACTTTATGGTATATTTCTTCTTACTAGTATTTCAAACTCACCATATATCGTATCGACATAAGAATGGTTATAACAATTTTAATTGACAATACATCGTCTATATATCTTATATGTCGAGGTGAAGGTCATATCATATTTTTATATTTTTTCATAAAATTTTTTTTTATTATTCTGCTTCAAATCAGTACAAAAATAGGTCTGCTTATAATTGGGTGCATTTGGTACCCACGGGAATTCCAATAGATTGTTGAAAGACATGGTCTCCATAAATAACAGATATTTTGAATCAGAAACTCAAGCATCTTTTAAATATCAACTTCAGTACATTCAGAGTGTTTAAAAAAATAATTTCGCGAATGATCCATGTAAATTGTAAGTAAATTGACGAGTCCCATTTTATTCATAGGGTGTTCAATTCATGATCGTTCGATGAGCTGCGCAAAATCGAAGCATTAAAACATAAAAATAACTGTTTTATTTAACTAATCGTATGATTTATTAGCCCATATACTTCTTATAGTAAATTCCATTTTCCTGATTGGCCTACGTGCCAATACAATAAATAAATCATAAAGTCCTATCGCAAATCAACTGGGCACATATCATATTCCGAATTATAATTTTGCTACTCTCAAAAAAAATTATAATAATCATATAAAATAAAAATGTACAGCTGTTTAAGCATACATATTTTTTACTATTCAAATGAAAAAGAATGTACTTAAAAACTAATATATGAGAAGAAGAATAACCCTTTCCTTGGCCTTCAACCCGACATTTAGATTTATCGACGACTTTTTATAAATAACGATAGTTACTTCTAATCACTCTTGACGCGATAATCCTAGTGAACTTAAATGACAGATATCACAGATTCTGACACACCTGTTTTGCATTTGGATGTCTGACTAGAAAAAAAAATGTCCATGGTTGCCTAGCTAGCACCAAAGTTTAATGGGAAACGTAATATCTGTATATTATATATAATATTCTGTGATATCAACTTTTCTAACGTCAACTTTTCTTATATAACAATAATTACTTTTCTGCTGCATATGGTGTTTCTCTCCCAGTTGATTAAGTATGAACGCCTTTCAAAAGTAGGCAAGCTATTGAGAATCAAGTAAATTAAACAAGAACATAAGTACTCTCGTTTAAAATTATCATCATTTAAAAAGTTCTATGATTGATAGAATGACCTTGTCAGCAAATACAGTCTAACATTTCGTCGATTGCTGGCCGACTTTTTCACACTTATTGTTGTACTATTTTTTACAATTGCCTACTACGATTTTAAAATTCCTTTTTCTCGATCGTTGCAAGGAGAACACTGCTCGTTTGACCGGTCAGCAGGAGATGCCCAATTCTTCCATCCCTGATATTCAAGAGGTCCATGTTTGTTCTGCTCCTCATTGGCAATGTTTCAATGGTCACATGAGCTTGGTTGTTTTTTGTTATTTTCCTATGTTATTCCAACCACCTAAAAAGGTTCTAAATGACGGCTGTTGTTTTCCAAATATATATATTGCGAACTTTTTAAATGTTCATTTTGCTGATTAAAAAAAATTTAAAGGAAGATCGATAATTGAATTGATGAAATTATTAAAAATGATGATCTGCTTATCAATTGGTACTTTTTTGAAATTGTAAAATGTGATAAAAGCTCTTGCAATTTATGATTGAATAATATGATTTTTATTCATCCATATTAGTTATAAAATCTTGATACAAGATTGCCAAGATTTTATAACAGAATCAAAATATCCGAGTACCTGCATTATACTTTCACCATAACGCTATAAAAAGAACTAAATTGATGACAGAGTACAAGCACACCATGTGATTACCTGAGGGACGTACACGTTGTCATTACCTGAGGGACGTACACGTTGTCATTACCTGAGGGACGTACACGTTGTCATTACCTGAGAGACGTACACGTTGTCATTATCTGAGGGACGTACACGTTGTCATTACCTGAGGGACGTACACGTTGATGTATAGACAGTCCTCGTCCTCTCTGTTAAACCTGGGGCTGTGCAGATTAACATACGACATGTCGGGGGTCTGGGGACAGGCTGGAGGAAGCTCCCCGGCAAACCTCACTCCACGCCAGGGGTCAGGCCGCTGTGTCCTCTAAAAATAAGTCAAAGAATGATAGGCGCAGCGTACATTTATTTTCAGCATGCTTTATTTTTCCAGGCCGCTATATCGAATGAATGCAGTGAATCTATTATGTTATTATTATTTATAAATAGGGATTGTATCGTAGGCATTACAATGTAAGTAATGCTTGATGTGAAGTAAGGTCAGGATAGCTTTTTGTGTGTGTACATTAATAATTAATGGGGTAAAAAGGTGTTATTACATTATGCACTAATTACAAAATTGTTATCAGCTTCGTTGTAATACACACGACCAATCAACAGCTGGAAGACATGTACCACCGAGATGCCAGAATGCTAATTGTATAAACAGTACTGATTGGATATTGTTTACATGAAACACGTGTTCATTCAATCGGCGTTTGTATAAAAGAGTTGTAGCTCCGTAATTCAGTAAGTATATTTGGCTTAATGAAAAGATCTTGGATGGTTATCGCGATATGAAGATGACTGATGAGGCAGACGATGTAATGTAAAGGCGATACATGTTTAAAGTCAAACAGACTCTGGCTTTGATAAACCCACCTCCAGTTTTTACTAAAACACACGATTCCTAGAAATTATTTTCCAATATTATCTTATCATGGCACAAAAAGATTTCACTGTTATCATGACACAAAAAGATTTCCCCTGCATCCAAAATCTGGGTCGCAGAACTTCAGATTTTTAGTTTGGTTTTATCATGTTTAATCACTAAGACTTGTCGAAAAAATCCAATTCATTCATCTTAAGCTCTTTTTTCATTCTTCGGCTACTTTTCAAAGCAATAATTTTATCTTTAGGACGATAAGTTGTGAACATGATGAAGTTATACAGAATAGATTAATGAGGGCATCAAGCGATAAGCTATCAAACAACACAACAAAATGCTGAGAAAACCAGTATTTCATTGACACGGACTAGCATGTTGTTATATACCTCTTCCGAAAGTTCCTTACAGTTACAGTCTGCTGATTGATGCAGGTTAGACGATTGTTTCAAGTGGGTGAAATATTAAAAATGAAAAAAAAAGGTCCTATTTATATTCAATGTTTATAAATGAGTAAGGTAACAGAAGATAAAAGACAGAAAAGTATGGCACGCCAAATTCACAAAAATGAGATAAACCTAGTTTCACAATTGATAAACTAGGTTTATCGACTGTAAACTATAGTTTACAAACCGTAAACTATAGTTAACGATTCGTTAAGTATAGTTTTCATCTTTAAAACTATATTTAACGGTTGTTAACTATAGTTTACGAATGATAATCTATGTTTATCTGTCTTTATTAAGCGTTAACAATAGATTTTGTTGATAAACATAGATTCACGTTTGTAAACTATAGTTTACGATCGTTAACTATAGTTAAGAGTTGTTAATCATAGTTTCACAAATCGTGAAACTATATTTATCAGATCGTTAACTATAGTTAACGGTTTGTAAACTATAGTTTACAAATCGTGAAACTGTATTTATCAGAAAATCTATGTTTTGCAATCGCAAATGATTGTTTTCGGTGTTAAGTATAGTTTACGGTTGTGAAACATAGATTATCGCGTTAACTATGGTTTACAGATGTAAAATATAGATTAACGTTGTTAACTATAGTTTACAATCCGTAAACTATAGTTTACAACCGATAAACCTAGTTTATCGATTGTAAAACTATGATTATCTCATTTTTGTGAATTTGGCGTGCCATAGAAAAGTATATCATCAGATCTTAACTCGTGTTGTAAAAATCGTAATTAACGATGTTCTGTATATAGCAGCAGATGCTTAAAACAGTAGGACAGCTGTCTAAAATGTATAATATAATTCTTCAATGGATTGTTTAACCGAATTGCAGGAATCATCAGTGTTCTCATTATGTAATCTCTCTCTCTTTCTCTCTCTCTCTCTCTCTCTCTCTCTCGACAATATGCGAAAATAAGTAAATAAGTAAATGCAATTTTCTTACCTGAAATCTCAGATTTCCAATTGGAGGCTTCGCATAAGGAATTCCCAGAAAATTGGCGACTTTCCTCCTTGGCAAAGGTTCTGTCACGACCCCCTGAACCTTTCCATATTCTGTTTCCTTAATTGAGGATTTCTCCGGCACCTTTAAGGAACACACGACCCCTACAAAAAGTATCCAGTAAAAACAGTCTGGGATAATACCCGCCATTACAAACTCCTGGGGTAGATGGCTTGTAATACAATGGAGATGGTACAGAATGAGTTCAAGGAATCCCCAGATGTCTAATCACTGTCGCTAATAGTAGCAGAGTGCACGCTGGTGGTGTATATTGTTAAGTGGTATGCGCATTGCCTCTGTTTACCCCGACAGAAGGCACCGATGCTGACGCTGCTTCTACATCTACTCGCTTTTAGTACAATAAAAAGGTCATTATGACGAAAGCCAACAAGCAGTGTAAAGGGCTATTTGTTTTGAAATAATCTGGCAATGTCTTTGTAACTGAATGAAGATATACTCAGTATATCACTCATTAGGACGGAATACCTACTCCTGGTATATATGGGTGCTGACTATGAAAATAGTATGTTTCCAGTATTTATTAAATTTAAAAAATATCTGAGGACTAAAGTGATTGGAAATCGAACTATCGACATTTCATATCTCTGATTTCATTTTTCATCACTGTGTGGAAAATCTTTGTCATTATTTGATTAACAATTCTCTCTCAAATGAAGAATTAAATGAAATTTGCCTTGTACTTATAGAGTAATCAATTTGAGAATTGACATCTCCAAAGTCTTTTTTAAAGTCAAATCTGAGATATGTTTGATATTATATGTAAAAACTGGAGGTACTTTGAGCAGTGAGCTCAATAAATGATACCCCAGCCTCCCATATGATTATAGTGGCAAAATCCATGTTTTGCTCTAGGAAACCCGAAATAAGTATGACATTAAAAAGTAAAATTGCATTATGTTATAAAGAATCTGTGAAAGTATCATTAAATTTTATTCAGTTGTGAAGGAGGAGTTGCGGATAAGAGATGGATACCCTTCACTATTATAGAAAGAATGACAGTGTCCATGTTTTGCCATGGGAGACCTGAAATACGTGTCCGATCAAAAAGTAAAATAGCAGGCGCACAATGGCAATATATTTGCATTCAGTGTAATTTTCCTTATGAAATCCATTAGAAATCCACGACGTTCAAATTTCTATAACACACGCGAAACCTTGTCACTGCGCGCTAGAATACACAGTCGGAACTACTAGTATATACATTTTCAATACTCTAGGAAAACCAAAATGTAAAATGTTTTAATGAAAAACTATAAACCTGAACAATGAACGTAAAAATTAACGTAATATGCGTTTAAAATTAATTTTTCACTTTTTTACTCGCAATGTTTGTTTGCGTTATCTAACTTTGCAACGTCATTTAACGTCATCTGACATCACAATCGGCTCTTACATCTATTAACCACGGCAGTTTTGAAAGGCAATAAATTCACATTTAAGATTAACGAAATAAGCAATTATGAAGAAGGAAAATAAGAGAATGTAAATATAAGCATTGAATTCATATTTTTGGAAGTCTTCGGCCCTATAACACACCTTGCAGAGCCGACAAATTATCATACCGCGCTAACGCGCGGTATTCAATTTGTCGGCACGGCCAGGTGTGTTATAATGCCGAAGACATCCAAAAATATGAATTCAATGCTTAAATGTTACAAAGATTCTGTGAAAGTTTCATTATGGGATAAGAGGAGGCGGATAAGAGATGGGTACCCCAAAGCGTAACAGACGGACGGACATCCCGATCACTATACACCACCTGTTTTTCAATTGGGGGTGTAATAAATCATGAGTCTCTATAAGCGTAGAAATGAAAGCAATTAGTTCAATAAAAAAAATCTAACATTTCTTTATGTTTCTTATATGCTGTATGTTATTATATTCTTATTGAAATAAACACAACATATAATGCACAAGCACTATTTCATAATGAAATAAGCACGAACACTTAGTTTTAGGAAGAACTGACACCTCGTTATATATTTTGTGTAGAAAGTGATATGATGCACCTTAGCTTTAGAAAGTATTAACGCCTGTATGATATGTAGAATGACAAGCAACATCTTAGCTTCAGAAAGTATTGACCCCGGTGCCTATGTAGAGAATGACAAGCAACACCTTAGATTCAGAAAGTATTGACACAGAGTTAAATGCAACACCCTAGCTTAAGACGGTATTGGCGTCTGTATGATATGTAGAATGACAAGCAACACCTTAGTTTTAAAAGTATTGACACCTGCATAATATGTATAATGCCAGGCAGCAACTTTGATTGAGAAAGTATTAACGCCTGTATGAAATGTATAATTAAAGGCAGCATTTTAGCCTAAGAAAGCCTGTATTAGATGAAGAATAACAGGCAGCACCTTACATTAAGAGAGTATTGAATCCTGTATGAAATGTAGAGTCTTTAAAGACAAATTGTTCTTTGAATTTTGATTTGCAGCAATTGTCCACTTGTGCTCATTTGTAACCCAACCTTTTCTGTATGTAGAATGACAGGCAGTATCTTAGCTTAGGAAAGCCTGTATGATATGTAGAATGACACTAGACACAGGCAGAACATTAGCTTTAGACAGTAATGACGCCTGTATTATATGTTGCATGACAAGCAACACCTTAGCTTAAGAAAGTATTGACGCCTGTACCTAGGGAATGACAAGCAACACCTTCGCTTTAGAAAGTATTGTCGCCTGTATGATATGTAGAGTCTTTAAAGACAAGTTGTTCTTTGAATTTTGATTTGTGGTAATTATTCACTTGTGCTCTTTTATTAGCCAACCTTTTTTATAATTCATATTCCTTTGAAAAAGATTTTTTTTTCTTTAAATTAACATAAAACTCTTTTCGTAGCATTCAATTCGACATTTAGATCACAGGAACTTGGGGTATGGATCCCCCCTTTTTCCATTTTTAGCTCACCTGAGCCGAAGGCTCAAGTGAGCTTTTCTGATCAAAATTTGTCCGTCGTCTGTCGTTGTCGTCGTCGTTGTTGTTGTCGTTGTTGTCGTAAACTTTTCACATTTTCATCTTCTTCTCAGGAACCACTAGGCCGATTTCAACCAAACTTGGCACAAAGTATCCTTGGGTGAAGGGGATTCAAGTTTGTTCAAATCATGACCCCCGTGGCTAGGGTGGGGCCAAAATGGCTTACATAGGGATATATAGGGAAACCTTTTAAATCTATCTTCTTTTCAAGTACTTCAAAGCTATGATTAGTGATATTTATATGGAATCATCCTCAGGTAGTGTAGATTCTAGTTTGTTCAAATGATGAACGCCTGGAGGGGGGAGTAAATTCAAGCCCGATGTGCTCAGGTGAGCGCTGTGGCCCCTGGGCCTCTTGTTTTCTTTTTAAATCTGTGGGCGAGTAGCCCTTTTCCTATTATTTTATTCTAATAATCACTATATGTAATCAATAATGTAACTATTTTGTCTCTTTAAGCTGTTTCAATTATAGCGTTTTCGACCGATACATAAAATCTCTCTTTTTATGTATCAATCGAAAACGATATATTTAAACAAGAGGCCCAGGCGCCACATCGCTCACCTGAGCAATTGGCTAGAAAAAAGCACATATCAGATCAGAACTGAAAGTTTACTGAGGGCAGAGAGGGGGGGGGGGCTTGAATTGTAACCCCCCAGGGGGTCATGATTTGAACAAAGTAGAATCTACAATACCTGAGGATGATTCCCTATGAATATCACTAAGCATGGCTTTGAAATACTTGAAAAGAAGATTTTAAAAGGTTTCCCCATATATTCCTATTTAAGACTTTTATCAGCCATTTGGCCTCACCCTACCCCCGGGGGTCATGATTTAAAGAAACTTGAATCTACACTACCTGGGGATGATTCCACAAGAGTTTCATCTTTCCTGTCTCAATGGTTCTTGAGAAGATGATTTTTCCTATATATTCCTATGTAAAACTTTGATCGGCCATTTTGGCCCCCACCCTACCCCGGGGGTCATGATTTGAAGAAACTTGAATCTACACTACCTGAGGATGATTCCACAAGACTTTCATCTTTCCTGTCTCAATGGTTCTTGAGAAGAAGATTTTTCCTATATATTCCTATGTAAAACTTTGATCGGCCATTTTGGCCCCACCCTACCCCCGGGGGTCATGATTTGAACAAACTTGAATCTACACTACCTGAGGATGATTCCACAAGACTTTCATCTTTCCTGTCTCAATGGTTCTTGAGAAGAAGATTTTAAAAGATTTTTCATATATATTCCTATGTAAAACTTTGAACGGCCATTTTGGCCCCACCCTACCCCCATGGGGTCATGCTTTGAACAAACTTGAATCTACCCTACCTGAAGATGATTCCACATGAGTTTAATCTTTCCTGGACCAAAGGTTCTTGAGAAGAAGATTTTAAAAGATTTTTCCTTTATATTCCATTGTAAAACTTTGATCGGCCATTTTGGCCCCACCCTACCCCCGGGGGTCATGATTTGAACAAACTTGAATCTACACTACCTGAGGATGATTCCACATGAGTTTCATCTTTCCTGGCCAAGTGGGACTTGAGAAGAAGATTTTTTTAAAATGCCATTAATTTTTTTTTCTAATTCATAATTATCTCCCCTTGGAAAAGGGCGTGGCCCTTCATTTGAACAAACGTGAATCCCCTTTACCCAAGGATACTTTGTAACAAGTTTGGCTGAAATTGGCCCAGTGGTTCTTGAGTAGAAGATGAAAATGTGAAAAGTTTACAACGACAACGACAACGACGACAACGACAGACAACGGACAAATTTTGATCAGAAAAGCTCACTTGAGCCTTTGGCTCAGGTGAGCTAAAAACAGCTTATAGAGACAAAAGAGTTACATTTTTGATAACATATTAGTAATATTAGAATACCAAAATAGGAAAAAGTTGACTCGACCCCAAATTTAAAAAGAAAAAAATGGAAAGGCGTGGGATGGGGTTTCCGCTCCCCAAGTGCCTTTGATTAAGATATATCGTTGACGTGTTATCAATTAACAATAGTAACTTCGATTAATATGTTTAAACGATATATCCTAGTGAGCTTGAAGTAAAAATAAAACATCACAGAGTCTCTCAAATCTTCTCCACATTTGGGTGTTTTACTTACTAAAGACGACAATGGCCAACTAGCAACTTAATTGTCTAACAATATCACTTCTGATTATGATGATTTACACAGTGCATTTCATTTGAAAGAAAACGAATACTTCGAATTCATATAGATGCGTTTTGGGGGCCATTAATATTTTATATCTTTAAAACATGTTTAAAACAGAAACATGATATTTTAACAAAATCAACTTCTGCGGGTCTACAGTTCCTTGTAGTAAGTAGATTCTTAATATTCATGAAACCTTTAAAAGTATGCTGGCGTGTCTTTGCTTAGGATAATCTGAAAAGAGTCAAATTTTTACATCAAGCATATTATCCATTTAAAAAAAAATAATACTCATAAGAAAACACCTCGTTTTTACTTGTGATTATAAATAATAAATAAAGTTATGAAACTAATTCTTACAAGTACATTATACATTGTGGTGGCTTGCACAAATCTATCACTTTGACATTCATTATCAATTTTGACTATGAAAAAAATATTTATTTTCCGCTTATTGATAAGGTAGATTGCACTTCGAGGTTAAAAGTCCGTGTGCGGTAATCTTACACAAGTTTGTATAATGTCTAAGTCCTGTCAGAATATGGACACAGAACTATTATCGCTATAATGGTATCATGTGCGGTAGACCACACAATTCTTTTTGTCACTAAGTACGCGTGGACATGTGTTACCTCAATACGATTGACAGGAGACATGCCTAAAAACAAATTGATAAAAATATGAAAGGCAAATAATTCAACAATTATATAAAACTTAAAAAATGACGTTTATTTAGAGTTTTGGATAACAGAAACTAAATGATATATATAATTAAAGTATCATAAATAAAATAAAAATTGTTTTAAATGGCCATAATAAGTTAAAACCTGATATAAATTTTAAGGTTTCACATTATATTATGTAAAGAATATCCAAGGACAAAACTTAACGTATGGTGTTGAAGAGGAGACATCGACTTCATATACTAGTAATGTTTTTCAAATTTGTCACAATTTTTTTCTCTTTCACAAAGTTAAAAATTCTATGTGTTTTAAATCATCATTTTGCAGATAAAATTCATGCTAAAGCTCATGTGTTATTTCAAATAGTAGTATTTGAATGACATGCAATGAAGAATTAAAAAAAATATATCATAAAAAAAAATCATTCCTGACAATGTATCTTGATAATTTGATCAGTTTACTTATATAATTTTAATGTGAGCCAAATAAGGGTAAAGGTAAATTGAGGCTAAAGCGAATTTCAAAATAGGACTGCAATGATTAAAACGGCTAATTGTTGATTTATATGTAGCAAAACCATTTCACTCCGAAAATATTAAGTTTTCTAAAGATTTCTGTGGCTTGTAATATTGCGAGTAAAGAAGTCTTTTTTTTTAAGAAAAAGTAGTAGCATTAAAAAATTAAGTCATTGTCCTAATTATTTGAAGGTGAAATTTGAAGTGTGAATTTTTAACACAAAGAGGGAACTAAAGAATATTTCATTTGTTCAGAATGGCATCAACCTCAATTTTAACATGAGTTTATTTCTGTAACATTTGTTATCCAACCGATTATTCCTAAGTGAGCTATCAATTATGATTCGTCATTCATTAAATATATCAAATGTTAGAATAACGGAAATACTCTTCCTTTTAAGATTGAGATAAAAAATCTGGAGCAAGCAAACCGCAACTTATCACCGATATCTTCTAAAGAATATAACCTCTGAAGAACGTTTTGTAATCCTTTAAATTTTGTTAAAGAATAAATATTTAGCAAACAATTTTTTTTCCAATATCAACAATATTTCACATAAATTTATATTCAAATAGGTAACCTTATTAACTTACAAGCAAAGTGTGATACTCTTGTAAGATTTTGTCACAATGTAAAAAAAAAAATGGAAATGATTTCTGATACTGTGAATCAGTACATTCAAGAAGTAGTGTAAATCAGATGTAGATACTAAATAATTCTAAGGACCTTTTGGAAAATTTGAAATCACATTTAACCAAAAAAAAAATCAACAGCATTAAACCTTACGATTTTTTTTTTATTTTACACACATCCATTCCCCACGATAAATAAAAGGCCAGGCTTTTTGATATTATAGACAACTGCTTTTTTAATAAAAATGGAACACGTCAATTTACTTTTCTTTTCATTGGTCATTTGCAAATTATTCTGTAAACAAGCATCTTGATCGTACATTAATACTCTGAAGTTGATATTTTGAAAAATGATTGAGTTTCTTATTGACAATATCTATATGGTTTTTTGAAGACCAGGTTTCACAACAATCTATCGGAATTTTAATTGCGCCCCGTTATTAGCAGACCTATATTTGTATTCATACGAAGCAGAATTTGTCCAAAATCTTAAACGTGAAAAGAAAAAAAACCCCACTAGGTATGGCCTTCAATTCGACATTTAGTTGAGCTGACGACGTATTTCAACTAACAATGGTTATTTCCATTATTATGTCGATAAGATATATCCTGGTGAGATTGAAATAAAAGAGTCTGAAACATCTGTTTTATATTTGGATATTTAACTTAAAAAGACGTTTATGGTAATCTAACAACCAAACTTTTGAACAAACAAGATAACATTTACTTTTCAATCGTCAACTTCCCTTACTTACCTTTACATGTATCGCCTGCATACAGGGTTTATATCTCTCAGTTGATACGCAAGAACATGCTCTACATATATAAACAATTTATTAAACGAGGGAAGTTATTGACAAAAAAGTTGCTGAAAAAATAATACTGGCCAAATCAGTCTCTTTTAAAGTAATCATTTCGTAAGATCAATGGTCGATACAAAGACCTTGTCAGGAAAGACAATTTAACATTAAGTCAATTTAATGCTGACTGGCGTTTTTCATAACGCCACTATATTCATACTGAATTGTCATCGGATTTTTTTCGATCATGAACACACGGCGGGTGTGATCGGTTGGCAGGGGATGCTCACTCCTCCATGGCACCTGATCCAATCCCTTATGTTTTGAGTGTCCGTGGTGGCTCTGCTCCTATTTTGTATTGTTAAATGGACCTTTGAGCTTCGATTATGTTCGTTATCTCCATATATTTCATAGTAAACGATATTAAGGTACATGTACAAATCTAAGCACCATAGAAAACTTCCGATTTCTCATATTTAAGGGATTGAGTATTTTTGTCATATCCATTCAAAATTAGTTTTAAAAATCAATCCAATCAATCCATGTATCAATTTTCGTTTTGATGATATGCGCATCTTACATATGTATACATATCTCAGGTACTTTCTATCAATACCTGAAATTAAAACTGCAACAAAACAATTCGGTATCTGTTCTACATCTTCCCGTGTCTTTTGATTGATTTTAATTGTTTGTTTTTTTTTAAATTAAATGTTCATTTCATCTTTCACATTTATATCTATGAAGGATATGGAGATAACGAACAGTATTCAATATCAACGCCCAAAGGCCTCCAAAACATCAGAGGTGGGATCAGGTGCCATGGAGGAGTGAGCATCTCTTGCTGACCGGTCACACCCGCTGTGTGCTTTTTGTTATGATCGGGAAAATAACGGAAAAATCCGTCCTCAATTCAATGTATAAACTAGAGGTACAGTGAGCAATAAGCTCACTAAATGATACCCCCGCCTCCCATATGAATATAATGTCAATGTCCATGTTTTGCTAAGGGAAACCCAAAATATGTGTCGGACCAAAAAGTAAAATAGGAGGTCACAATGGCAATATGTAATAAAGAGTATGTGAAAGTCTCATCAAATTTCATTTAGTGGAATGAGAGGCGTTGCAGATAAGAGATGGGTACCCCAAAGCGTAACAGACGGACGGACAGACATCCTGATTACTATATACTCTCCTGCTTTTCAAGCTGGGGTATAATAATGAATTAATAATTACTTTGAAAAATGTCAGTCAGCATCTGACTCAATGTAAATTTCATTTGCTGACAAGGTTATGGTATCAACCATAGAACTTAAGAAATGATGACTTTCATCGAGATTGCTGATATTCTTGTTTCATCAACTTGTTCGTCAATATTTTACTACGCTTAAGAAATTGTTTATAGGTAGAACATGCTCTTTCGTATCGAATCAACTTAGATATATAAACCCCTCCCTGCTCAAAGGCCGTAAGTGCCGAGCATAGGCCTAAATTTGCAGCCCTTCACCGGCAATGGGACGTCTCCATATCGGTGAAAAATTCTGCAGAGGGACGTTAAACAGTATACAATCAATCAACAATCCGTATGCTGGTGATGAAGGTATATTGCTGTATAAGTAAGGGAAGTTGACGATAGAAAAGTTATTCATCACGTTTATCATAGAGCTTGCTTGGTAGATTACCATTACCATTCTTGGTTGTAAGATTACCATTAACGTCTTTTTGAAGTAAAATATCCAAGTATGAAACATGCGTCCGACTCTGGTATCTTCTATCTCAAGATCACCAGGATACATCGTATCGACATAGGAATGGAAATTACCATTGTTAATTGAAAATAAATCGTCAATTTTTAAATGTTGAGTTGAAGGCCTTTTTCATGTCAACTTCAAAGAACTTGTATGTGCGATCAGTATGTGTTTTAACAAAATAATTTTGCAAATGACCAATGACTAGATAAGTAAATTTACGAGTTCCATTTTTATATTTTTTTGTAAAAAGCTGTCAGTGATATCAAAAAAGCCTGGACTTTAATTTATTGTGAAAAGGATGTGTAATAAGTTGAAAAATCGTAAGTTTTTAAGATGTTGATTTTGATAAAATCTTGTGATTTTAAATTGTCCAAAGTTCTTTTGAATTTTCGAGTATTCATTCTGATTCACATCACTTCTTGAATATAATGCTGCACAGTACTCTTGAAGTTTTCTTCACTACTGTCAATATCTTATTGAGGAGTATTGAAAGAGGCTTGGTTGAACATTTACTGGAACCCGCAAATATCAAATAAGCATATAAAGTATGGTATATTTATACATATAACTTCACTCATCTGCTTTAATATCATATTAATACCATATATAGAGTTCATATGTACATAAACATACTACACATATATAAATATACACACATACACTTTTGTAAAGAAGAAGAGAAAAGAATGAAAGAGAAATAGAGAGGGAAAAAAGGAAAAAGAAAATTAAAGGCAAAATTATTGAGGCATGGTGATTTTTTACGCTAAATGGTTAATAACCAGTATTCATTCCTTGCAAAATTTAGATAGACATGAATTACAATATATCAAGAGTTGTGTACTCTTTTTAAGAATTTTATAGACCATTAAGTAAAAATAAGAAAATTTAACTTTATATCTTGTTATTTGTGTGTGGTAAAATATACAATATGTATACACAAATTATACAAATGCAAAAAGTATTTTTTATCTGCTTTGATATTTTTCAGAAGGCAAGCAACCCCAGAATGGACAATAAAGCTACGATGTGATCAATTTCAGATCTAAGAAAAACTCTGAAATATTCAATTTGTGGCAATAATGGGTAAATGATAAAACCACAGGAAAATTATATGAAAGAAATTACAATATATATAATCTGAAATCATGATCAGTACCTTGTATTCTTTTGTTGTAGTTATGTACCAAATGACATACATGCCGAATATTTTGAGCTGCCGACCAATCAGTCTTCATCTTTTTACTTATCTTTGCACAAAATGCATCATTTTAGTGACTGCAAAACAGTCCTATAGGAAAATAGTTTCGTAGAGGTTTATTTCAAATTATAAAGCTGGGGAGGGATAATGTCTTGTCTTCAATTGCTGTACTCAACCTGTTATTCTGAACTTTGACACCAAAGTCCCCAGAAAGTTCACTGCGGATGTATAAAAGTAAATCATAGAACCTGTCTCTGTAATTAACACGAGAATCAGATATAAAAATACAGGTATGTCACTCATTACTCATGTCTGTAAAAGTGCGACCTTTTAGGGCCCATAGCATACTGATTTTATAAGCAGTGGAGGTTCGCGAAATGTCTTGAAAAGTTGTTAACAACTAAAAGTTGAAAGGACATGCATACAGAGTGTTTTGTCGACCAGTTGTAGATCGAACATTCATTTATCCCAAAAATTTTTAATTACCTATCAGCTAATCAATTAATTAGTCGAGGATGCCATTACAACCAATCAGTACATATGTAGGGACAATGTGTAGAAGATTGATAGGGTTCCGCCTAGCTCATCCTTGCTCTCTATATAAAGACCCCCGATAAGGGACAAAAATCAAACTCCAAACAATCAGTATACATAACGTAAGTAATTTAAAATTTGTAACAAAATTAAACCGATGTGTTTTTCTGAGGAATTCAAAAATTTCTTTGCAAAATTATTTAAGTTTTAAGATATGCGACATCCTTTCGGTAACAAAAATTGTCTAAAAAATTGTGAAACATTGAAACAATGCATCTTAATCTAAAAGTAAGACACCCTAGACTTATAAGAGAAAAGCAATGTTATATAAAATCATTTCATGTGCTTAGAAATGTTAGATTTACTAATTCAAATGACTTGATGATCTTAGAACCTCCGGGTTGTGTCATTTTCAAAGAATTAGTTTCTAAAGATGTTAACAGTCTGAGTGTCTGAGCAGAAACTTTTCGTTCCAAAGTCTTCGATTCTTCAAAGCACGTTGACAAGAGTCCTGTTGTCAACATCAGTAGGAGACATTGATTCGAAGAAGTTAACTTTCGAAACCTCGCTCTGCAGACTTGGTAAGCATGAGATTGGACATTGGCGCGCGACAAATTTCGTCGCCCGGCGACACAGGGGTCTGACGTAGAATCAAGTCACCCTCCTGATCGCTAGGAACTCTCCAATGTCCTCTCACTTTGTTTACATGAGAACAAATGGTAAACACACAAAAACGATGTAAAATGACACGAAATATCGCTTAACGACACGTGTGACGAATGATTCTAAACACCAGTTACTTAATAATGTCCCCATAGTTCAGTAGTACCATTGTCTTCACCGACTTCGTGGGATCAACACACTTGTCTCTACTGTAGGATCCCGGCAAGATGTACTCAGTGGTGCTGATCGTTTTATTGGCTGTGGTGCAGTTTCTTGGACTTGATGCTGTGTATGTTGATATTACGGAATACAGGGGATATGTACAGCAAAGGCATAACGAGTACAGGTCCCGGGAACGTGCGGCCGACATGAAGTACATGGTAAGATGCATTCTTCTAACATCAATCTCCTCCAGTAAAGTAATCCACGAGACTCAAGCAAGAAAACTAAATGTTATTTAAAACGCTAGATTTCAAAATGCATTATGCATTTAATAATGCTGGTATCAAATGTTTTTTTTTTAGTCATACGACCTGTCTCTGGAGACAGCCGCTCAAAGATGGGCGGACAGATGCGTGTTTGAACATCAGATGCGAGGATATGGGGAGAATCTCGCGTTTCTCTCAAGCACTGGACCCACTCCATTCCGCGGCCATGTAATCGACGAATCCATCCGACAGTGGTATAACGAGCGCCCTCTATATAGGTTCGGCAGTGCCTCTTGTGGAGCAGCTTGCCATTACACCCAGGTAAATATAATGTAGTAGTATACTATGCATCATTCAGTAGGAATCATATTTTGATATAAATTGAGTTGTCAGAATTGACGCGGAAGATAAAAACAGTTTGTGGAGACATAGGTAAATGCTTGTAAACATGCTAACAAGCCATAAAACAAATGTTTTCTCAGATTTTAAATAGGATTCTTGAATCATGGGCATTCCGATAGAGTATTTGCGTGAAATTAGTCTTCTTCATGTTTAGAAGCTTTCTTTAGTTTCCGTCTCTTATTGATAAGTGAAATCATTACTGCTCTTATTGATGATAATGACAATCTACAAAAACACTTCCGATATATCGGTTTCTTGTATTAATCACCAGTTTTGGTCACTTAACATGCCCCTTTATATGTTTCTATTAGACATCAAGTTGTGATGAACATATACTACATCATATTAATAAGATTAATTACAAGGAAACATCACAAAACTCGTACTATTTTTCATGTAAACAAAAACATTTATTCTTCCTATACGGAAACTAACTTTATATTAAAAGCCAGTAAACAGGTAACAAAATAGCATGGGTATTTGATAGTTTAAAATGTCCATTTATTCTTCAGATATCTCTTATCAAACTTCATTTATCAAGCATCTCGAAATAAACTGAAAAATAGATTAATGTTCCTTTCAGTAGTATCATTATTTCTTAGGTCTGAAATCGCAAAATGTCGAAAAGACACCTCGACGCATTTTTTATTGTATTTGCATGGATTAAAAAGTAATATTGGTAGTTTAATATATACCAGGGTATAAGCTTTAAACGAGAGGAAACTGCAAAAAAAATTAATAAGAAGGGGGTATAAATAATGCTGTATAAAAGAGATTTATTACTTTAGGTCATTTTTTCATTCATTTTACCCTGGTCCCTTTAACAGCAGGGTTATTTTTTATTTGTCTGTATGATCCTTTCCTACCCAAAGTTTAACAGCGGTCTATATTTTATTGTAAATACAGATGATTTGGGCTCAAACTTCCAGACTTGGTTGTGCCATGAGTTACTGTAACGCACTATCCGACGGTAGAGGGCGCGTCTATCGTAACGCTCAGTACTTCGTCTGCTTCTATTCACCTCAGTAAGTGTCGAAATCCTATAAATCAGTTACTGCTATTGTCTTTTGAAACGTTCGTTTTAAAAAAAAGATGTTTAACTTTATGGAATGTAATATTTCACAGAGGTAACTACATAGGACAGCCCCCTTTCACCCCTGGTCGTGCGTGTTCGAGATGCCCACCAAGAAACAGCTGTTATCAGGGTCTTTGCTACGGTCCTGGTCAGTACATTTTTAATACTGTGTAATTCCATAAATTCCATGATATTTTGACTTTACTTTATTTTTAATGTGACATTTATGTTAACTAACCCCTGGGTAACTTTCTTTCCAGATTTCAGAGGAAGAAGAAGGAGGAGTGTCGCAGCAACTTATAAATCCACCATGACAAAATCAGAAGTCTAGTAAGTTCAAATTTTAAACGTAAATTAACATTTGTGTATTTAGGGTGTGTGTGTGTGTGTGTGTAGATGTTATGTCAGTAACAATTCTATCTGTAAAATTTCAAGACAGCTACGCTCAGGAACTTCCTATGTAACATCTGAACTACTAGTATTTTGTCAAGTTATCGTTTGGTAAGGTTTAAATATATATGACATAGATTGTAGAAGTTGGTGCTATGAAAACAGAGAATTAAATTTAAAGTGTCTAACAGATTCATATAAGACTTGTGAAAACTTTAAGATAAAATGAAATTGCTTTTTTGTATATAGAGATATAATTATAGAGGATAATGTACCGTTGTAGAGTTACAATATCAACCTCTTTCTGGCATCTTTGATTAGAGTTTTATCTGGCAGCGGGGCGTGTTTCAGCTATCTGGTTGTATTGAACCGATAAATACAATGCTTAATCAAAGTAGTATAATGCAATGTACTTTTTAATCATTTCAGACAATCCTAACCATGCATGTGATAACGGGTCTCAGAAGGATTTTGCTGCTGAATAAACAATTTATATATAAAGAATCTGAAATAAACGCTGTACAGTTCGTGCTATACGTATACCCAGTGTCTTTTCATGAGATATACAGAAGCATAAGCATTGTATTTCGTTGAATCAACCCTGACAAAAAAATACTATAGTTAACTTTAGTTAAAAAGACAATTATTTTATTGATTTCAAGACTCAGGATATAGAATCAATAGAAACGTAACCTATCCCACTCCCCACATTTCTCTATCATTATGTTTCTCTGGTATGATTTATATGGTTATATTTCCATTTCTAATTATTTTCTCTGTGATAACCCTTTGAAAGTTAGGGGAGTTTATTTCTTGATAATTCTGCCGGAATGTAAATTAGGCAGGTCGATAGGTCAGGAGCTTAGGAGGCCTTATATGCATGCAAATCTCGTGCGCACCTGTCTCTGTGTCTGACGCTAAGGAGGCAAAATATGCATGTAAATCTCGTGCAGCTGCCTTTGTGTTTGACGTCGGTTGGCGAGGACTATTGAAATTGGCATGGGAGTCCTCGTGCAGGTTAAATCGATAAGTCTACAATTTTAAAGTCTAAATCTACAATTTTATTTCACAATGAAATGGAAATATAAGGAATCACTGTCTAGTTAGTATAGTATGCCAGGGACATCAACGCTAGTGGGAAACATTGGATAATTTATGCATAACGGGCTTGGCCCGTTATGCAATTATCCCATGTTTCCCACTAGCGTTGATGCCCTGGCATACTATACTAACTAGACAGTGATTCCTTAATTTAATGTTTATATGTTCTTAAAAGAGAGGAGAAACAGGTCAGAATCCATTATATTGCTTAACTCAATTTATAAATTGGTTTCTTAATTTTTTCTTCGAGACACAAATTTTGAAAGTTCTATATCTATTTATGAACGTTATTTATTTAGCTTTACATGTATATTGTCATTAACAAATTCTGAAAATATCCAATTTAGCGAAGAACAAAATTCATTCATAAAATAAATAAACCTTATCTTTGGGATTTGTTTATCCTGAGGTTAATAAATTGTTGGTTTTTTTTTGTAAAGATTGAAACTTACCGATATACTTTCGTCTCATATCTTAAGTCAAACAAAACATTGACTACGTCCAGAAGATTGCACATATTTAATTGGATTTCTATAACATGTATTTTAGAAAATAAATACTGAGATGTAAAGATTATATGTACAGAGACGAACAGACAATAAAATGAGGAGACAAAAATATAGTAAACGTTTTTTAAAAAAAGAAGAAAATATGTATATATCAAAAACAATAAACAGGAATTGTATACATCTTTTATAAAGCACTTCATATTTATAATAGATTTTGCATAAAAATTTGATTTAACAAGAAACACAGCTTCTCAAGTTGAAAGACCTCGAACTGTTCATCAAACATCGGGATTCAATGAGACATACAAAATAAATAAAAACAGATTTCTGTACATATGGATGGAATGAAATCATAGTAATTGTTTTCGCTGAATATTTCCTTCTGCACTGGAATGTATTAAAGCAGTTAATTCTTCTTCACCTTCAGTCTGGGTATTCTGAACGGGCACTCTTTTATAGCCATTCTTCCGGGCCTGGGTGTTTGTTAAATTGACACCTTGTCTGTCACTCCCTTGTCCACTTACAATTCCGCCATTTTGAATCAAGGGCGGTTCTTTTTCCGAAACAAACGTGACACCTTTGCTGCCGTTTGAATGAATGTACAGATGCGGACCTGTATTTTGACTAGATCTATCTTTTGCTTCGTTTTTCGCTTCTTTGTTCGATCCTGTAGAGCTGCTTGTGCCTGGACTATTGAGCGGAAGTTCGTGAGCGGCAGAACTTCCGAGGAGGGAAGATAACTGTCGCTTTCGTTCGGCAGTGTACTTTGCTCTATTCACTTCAGCATAATATTTGTTCGCTTTCTCCTGTTCCCTCGTGGGGTGATTAAAACAATTGCAGAAACCTATGTAGTAAAATAAAAACATTGTATCTGTTGTAAAGGTTTGTGTAACAAAAAAAAAATCGGTTAATGTTGTTAAAAATGTAATTTTAAGTTATAATTTAAACCGTTACCTTTGCACATCTGTTCAGCTTCATCCTGAAAATGATACGAAATCCATTAAGCAATGAAAAAAAAGAAAGGAAAACGCTTGCCAAGATCGATTTTATTACATGTACTTTTAATTAGAATGCAAACTTACTGAACTTTCTGTAGTTTTTTTGGTCTTGAGAGAAAAACACTTCCACACTTTTGACACCTGAAATATAATAGAGACATTTTCTAGCCTTTTTGAAAAAAGACGGAATGAGGTAACTTTCGCCTTAATTTGAAGTTCTGTTAATATGACAGCTTACCCGTTTGTCAAACACAACCCTGACCAGGAAGACCGATATCACCTGTAATACCAGAAATACAAATTACTTCAAATGTTGAAAGTGAAATCTCGTAAATAAAAAACATAATGTACATTTTATATGTTTATAAGCAATAGACGTAAATACCATCGCAGTTTTGCAGATAAGTAAAAAGATGAGCTGCATTGAATCTTGATATGACGGTATATCCATGGAAAGGAAAGCATCAACGACAACCGCGAACAGCAACACAATGGTTTTAGTGCAGTTACAGCTGTAAATAAAGTTCCAAGATTATACAAGATGTAAAAGTTAATTATTAATTAATGAGTGTTAACTGATACATCCCCTTTACATACAGCATTTTCTTTTTCTGTCCCTGGGCTGTCTCATCAGTTTTCGCGGTTTTGGAATGAAGGACTAACGCACTAAATACAAATATCACCTAAAAATACAAAATACAAATAAAGCTTTGAACAGGTGTGGTAACCATTGAAGGTGTGGTGTGTTCTTAAACGTTTATAGAAATATAAAGTCTGTTTTATCAGCCTAAAATGACAAAAAAATGCAAAATATATTATCGAATTATATCAATTCTTAAATAATATTTAGCTTCGTGATAAAACATAGTTTAGGGTATGAAATAGACAAGAAGAATGATTAACATACGCATGATATGCTGGCGACTGGAATGGCAAATAAATAAAATGACCAATGACTTTTCTGTAACCAGCATCTGAAATATTCCAAGAGTCAGATAAACTTCAAATTGTTTTGTTCTTACAGAATACTTTTGTTGTGATTTTTAAACTTAATGTTGCTACAAAATCTCAGAAAATAGAGTTGGTTTTAAGATTTTTTTTTGTTTGGAAAATTCATACATACTTCAATGAACCTTTGATTGGAAAACCAAACATTTCCGATGCAACAGTATAAAATATTGCAATCACCAACGGAAACCCTAAATAAAGAGAATTACAAAACCAGATGATGTTAATTTTCAATATTGTATCTTCTGTGCAATACCGTATACAAAAAGAAGGAAACTTGTGTAACCGATGGCTTCAATTTTAGAGCTGAATTATTTACGACGTATAAACACTGAAAGAAGGGGCGTAATTCATAATTCTATTAATCTCTGGATTTTTTTAAGGATTATAGCATGATAATTCTGTGGAAATATATATTTTTTTTTTATTTTGAACGCACTAAATTTCTTTAAAACTTTTTTTTAAATTATGAACAATTCGCATGTGCATGCAACAGACTACTTATATTTGAGTTTTTGATCCTTACCCCATCCAACAGCCAAGTACTTGAAACGATTTTTTCCAACTTGGCCTTTTTTATAAATGGTGTAAAAGTGATGAAAACTTTCAACCAGAAGCATCGAAAAGGCTGCCGAGTACAGGAAAAAGGCCAAAATTCTCCCAATTCTGCATATAATCTAATGTAAATAGAATCGATAAATCAGCTTCTTTTATTGGATTTATAATCAATTCTGATGTCGCATGAGACTAAACATACAGCAAAAACAATTATTTTGGCTTCAATAGTACCGCGATCGAGAAAGCGGTTCTAACCAAGCAATATAAACTTACTCTTGCTCCACAACAACTGAAACTTTGATACAAACCCACGACAAACAAAATTTTTATGAAATATTTTGGCATACGAAATTTTGATATCACCAAATACCTAGAACAAACTTGGTTTGATGTATTTTACCATATACCCCACTATAACCTTCGAATTCCTAACAGAACAACACATAAGACCTCGTTTTATTTAATTTTTTTCCGCTGTTATTTGTTTGTTTTGGTTTTTTTTTTTAATGTCAATCTCCAACAATGGATTTCGGTATAAGGAGTCGACAAACATGACACTTCTTTAACAAGAACAGTATAATTGTTTTTGTTAACACGTCTCTCATGGCAAAGAA
Organism: Saccostrea glomerata; assembly: GCA_003671525.1. NCBI lineage: Eukaryota > Metazoa > Mollusca > Bivalvia > Ostreida > Ostreidae > Saccostrea > Saccostrea glomerata. The sequence continues at coordinate 348,337 of PRKT01000295.1, read as the reverse complement.
ACATAAAAAAAAATTCGTATTTTAACGAGAGCAAATTTTTTTTTATAAAGCAATTTATCAAATAACAAATTCATTATCAAATAATAATTGGCTGTGACAGTAACAAAAAACAATACATTATTTTAAAATACAATTTATAATTTAGTCAAATACCGACCGATATTTTCATACTAATAGTTAGGCCATTAAATACACACTGAATTGTCGGCGGATTTTTCCATTATTTCCTGATCATGACAAGGAGTACACAGCGGGTTTGATCGTTCTGCAAGGAATGCTTATTACTCCTTAATAGCACCTGATCTTACCTCTGACGATTTGAAGGTCCGTCTCTGCTCTGCTCAAATTTTGTCTTTTGAGCTTTAACATACTGTTCGTTATCTCCATATATTTTATTTGTACATGTATGGATACTGTAAGTATTGATATATAGAGAAAGACGAACAGTATTCAAAAAGTTGATTTAAACAATACAAACCTAGAACAGCATAAACGCAGACCTCCAAAAACATTAGGCTCAGGTGCTACAATGAAGTGAGCATCCCCTGCCGACATGTTATATCTGTCGTGTGCTTATTGGCATGATCAGGAAAAGGGAAAACGTAGCCAGTTTGCTTACAAGGATATTGTATCGACCATAAGACTTGCAAAAAGATTACTTCATACGAGACTTATTACTAGTATATCCTTGTTGCAACTTGTTTGTTCCGTTTTAGATAGGGAGTATTGGTACACAGAGCATGCTCTTGCATACTGTAAATTGTTTTAATTCCACCGTGTTAAAATTTCACGATATCTCAAAAAGTACCATTTGCGATGGTTTTAATTTCACGCTGTAAGAAATTAATTCAACATTTCCTATAAGCAATTAAACATTTTTAAAAACTAATAATAACATTCACGATAGGTTTAATTTCGCGGAAAATTAATAAATCGTGGACATAGCGAAATTAAAACTATCGTGAATATTTGCCAATCTACAGTATCAAATCAGCTGAGAGGGAAAAAAACAAGGTATAAGGGATATATTGCTACATAAATAAGGGAAGTTGACGATTGAAAAGTTGAAATCATCACAATTACCATAAAGCACTGTTGTTGGGTTACCATTAGCGTCTTTATTTCATAAAGTATCAAAATATGAAACAGATGTGTCAAACCCTGTGGTATCTATTATTGCAATCTCACTGGGATATATCGAGTTGAAATATGAATAGATGTAAATATTTTAATTGATAATAAATTCTCAATATATCTACATGTCGAGCTGATTAATTTTCTACCATATTTAATCCCGCCTTGATCGGATTTTATGAAATACAACATCATATACTTATGCTTTGATAATTATACAATATTGATAAATTTCATCATAAGTACATTCTAATTTCAAAGTAAAACTGACAAGCTTAAGATATGATAAAATTTACCTCCGATTGGGACTGGTAGAGACAAAGGATAAACACACCATTCACACAAATCAACACCAAGACAAAGTTCATTTGTATAATGTAAACCTCCCCAGATAACTTTCTGTAAAAGAGAACAGGCATCATTGGTTATATTTTAGGAGCAATAAAACCTATTAAATGTTTATTTATGTAAACAGTACATTGTATATACATTTTTAAAATAACACATTATTTGGAGTGACGATTCTACCTCCAACAAAGAAGAGACACGATGAATATGGCGGCCAGGCCAGACATGGCGACAATGCAGCCCATCAGTAGGAGATCGTTGTTTTCTTCCGTGGAAGGAGTTATAACCTGAAACGGCACAATATAAAGTATGCAATACCATTGTAAACAGTTTGTGCTTTCTTCCAAGAGTTTCTGGGTTAATAGTAGTATTTTACCGTTTCGTTTTGTTTGATGCCCACCACCTGTAGTTTGACAGGAAGTGCACATTGGCACGTGATGTAGGTCTCATCACTTGACATAAACTCGCAGTTTTCCTCCTTCCATCCGTGCTTTGTGTATCTGTATAAATACAAGTTTCATATCTATTCCTTGTAAATTCACAAATTTAGAACATGTCACAATTATACACTGTAAATATGCATTATAGATTTTACGAATGATATGCGTTTTCTTAATTGATTTTTGTACCTTGAATTCTTTTCCAGAGAGAGACATATAAATTCCGAATAATCCTCTGCAAAAACCTGAAAAATAGTTACCATTGAAACTTAATGATCAAAATATTTTTCATATCACTTACATTCTTTTAAAAAAAAATTCTATTATGAGGACGAAGAAATGCAACTCGATCTGGATAAAACAGACAGTTGCATGAAATAAAGCAGACTGAAGGATATATATTGGTTAGTGAAATAAAGCAAACTAATATAGATATCCCGATAGATGAAATAAAGCAAACTAAAAAAATATATTGACAGAAAAAACAGACTTATAGATAAATAAAGCAAACATATAGCTACCTGGACAATTGAAATAAACCAAACATATGGAATCTGGACAGATAAGATGAACTGAGCAGACTCATAGAAAGATAGATATCAGGGCAGATTTGAAAAAAAGCAGACTGATAGATAGATATCTAGAGAGTTAAAACAAAGCAAAGTTATAGATATCTGGAGAGATAAAATAGAGCAGACTAATAGACAGATATCTAGACTCACGAATAAAACAAACTCATAGATATTGGGGAGATAAAATAAAGCAGAATATAAAAGATAAATATCTGGACAATTGTTATAAAGCAAACCTTCATATATTTGGGGAGATAGAATAAAGCAGAATAATAGATATCTCTAGACAGATAAACTAAAGATAAACTTATGGATTTCAGAAGAGATAAAATAAAGCAGAATAGAAAGATATCTAGACAGTTAAAATTAAGCAAACTTTAAGATATTTGCACAGACTGATTGATAGATTTCTGGAGAAGATAAATGAAAGCTGTATACAAGAAGATATCTTGACAGATTAATTAGCAGACTTATAGATATCTGGAGAGATAAAAGAAAACAGAAAAAAGATAGATATCTAGACAGATAAATTAAAGCACACAGATTCCTGGAAAATTAAAAGGAAGCAGAATAACAGATATAACGTTATATCTGAACATAGCTTATACATATTTAGAATGATAAATAAATTTATAGATATAATAAAGCAAACTTATAAATATCTAGACAGATAAAACAAAACAAACTTATAGATATCTAGACAAATAAAGCAAACTTATAGATCTGGACAGACAAAATAAAACAAACTTTTAAGTAGATTATAAAGCAGAATTTAAGAAATCCGTACGTAACATGCGAGTATTCTTTATTTCTTATGTTCTACGTACAAAGGACAGAAGTGGAATTTTGATCTCTCCAATAACATGTTCAGCTGAGAAGCTATCCCTTGGAAACAGACTGACATCATACATATCTGTCACAGACCTCTGGTTCAGTTTCCTGTGGAAATATGAATTTGATTTTATTCGTTGGACATTAAAAGAACACTCCCTGCACAAGATTTTGGGAGCTAATAAAAAAAGAAAAAGTGCAGTATCAACGTCTCTAAAATACTTTTTCAGAAACTCTATAAACTAATCCTCATGAATTAACTTGGAAATAAAATAGAATCTATCAAATAAAATATTATTCCGGAGTTAATTTATGATTCCATGTAACAATATGTAATCAATACATCATCCCTTTGCTAACAAAATCAATGTTGTCCTCAAACCTATAGTTTATATTTGTTAATGAATTTTTGGACAAAATGTCAAATACATCCCCGAGTGAAAACCTCTTCTAAAGTCAGCATTCATTGACATTGTGTGTAGTTCTCTACTACATTTTGGCATTGTGATGCAACTAAGGTGTATCAAATCAAGAAAAATACATTACATGAAGAAGAAAATTCAATTTCGTTATTTCAATATACAATGTGGCTACTGTACCTTGAAATAAAATTAACAACTGCTACTTTTATCAAATTATCATTAAATCAAAACGATGTTAAGTCATCGACAGTGTACATATTTCTCAGTTTAAGTTATTGCCTTTGCTTAACTTGAATGCCCTTTTTAAACAGCTCTAACCAAAATGTCTGTCCATTGTTTTTCTATTTTCATCTTCGGACCAAATGGAACCTAAGTCTCCCCAAACGTGGTTACATATATATTTCACAGTACGTCGAGTCTTAAATTGAGTAATTATTATAAGTAAAGAGAAGGTATATTGAATATTATATTGTGTTTTAATTACCTTTCAATATTTTCTGGAAACATTTCAGTCAAACTTCGCAGTACGATAGATATGAGTGGGTATTCTACAAATGGACAAATTTATTAAAGGCAAGACAGATGGATGGATTAGTACATATTTTACGGTTTTTAACGAGAAAATTCAAAAGACACGTCATACAGCACTGTGACTACCTTTGTTTTCCAATGTTAGTTCCCCCTCTTGATTTCGCCTGTATAATGTAACAAGACTGTCCGAGCTGCTTCTGATACTAACATCTGTAAAATATCGCCAAAAACATACATTTGTCACTAAAATTACTTATACTGGTATATCAAACGCTTCCTTTATTCTTATTTGTCACGTCTTTTTTCTCTTTTCTGTCATAATGATGAATTATCAAAGTTAATAGTTTACATAATAAATGTTAACCTACCAATATTGTCTGAGAGAACATCAGTGTGGGGAGAAAATTCCAGATACCCAGACATATTAGATGTCAAGGAGTCCAAGATGCCAACCATATTGCTCCCAAAGCTTACAGCCTGTGGCAATAATAAGTTCTGAATGAGACTTTAAGTCTATTGGTTTTTACATTTGTACAAGCAAAAAGTTTACACCTGACTGAACTTGAAATATATTTTAGGTAAGATTCACAATTATCCACTTATTCTGGTGTATTTTTTAATAGAAATCAAACAAAAACTGTAGGTGAAAGTAGATTTTGAAAGATTTGCAATGATAATAGTCCTTTTTTATCCTATAGTTACATACCATAAAAGCAAATGCATGTGCTTGTTATCGTATTACACATGATAAGTACATAGGTAACTAACCTCTTTTTCTTCCTTAGTTGAATTTGAAATAGCTGTCAGCAACTGGTCCAATAAGTATACGATATTCTAAAAAAAAAAATTACATTTAACTTTCCGACACGTGACCCATGAACTCCGAAGAGAATAATAATAATAATCATATCGATAATTTCATGTGAATGGCAAACGTACCACGAAAGAGATTTTGGACCCGCCCTCTGAGAGAGATGGGAACTTAGCAAGGTGTTGCAGGAGTTTCAGTAAGACATTGGCGGCGATTTCTACATCCCCGGAGTACATTCTGTTCTGGTGATTTGAGGCGTACCGGTAGAGATGATCGAACACGTACTTTAGAGAAGACGAGCGGTATCCAAGTCGGATTATCTCCATCTAACAAAGTTTGAAAAAAGGTAATAAAGTACAGAAGGTAATGGACCTAGAATCGCTCTTCTGTTAACCTATATAACTCCATCATTTCTATTATAAGCCTCCTAGGATCATAAACATTCAAATAAAGTCCAGAAATTCCAGAAGTCATTGTGTCCAGCAGTTGGTTAACATACTCTGAGAACCAAAGGTCCCAAGATGCTGATAAAATCAATTATTTTAAGCCCCTTTTTAACCTAAATATTTAGATAAAGTCTCGATTTAACAAAAGCTGATCACCCTACCCTGGCCGTCCTTTTGGCTAAAACACTCCAAGATTCCAAGATGAAGAAACTAGCAAAGATGGATGATTTCGATCCTCTTATCATCCGAAATTATTATTATTTATAAGAAATACCCTTGATATTACCAAGGAAGATCACGGTTACCTACTTTTTAGTTGACATAATTTGACCCAAATGGGTCAACCTTCAACGTTTGCTGATTCTAAACGTCTTATTTCCTTTATATTGAGATACTTTTATGGAAGTTCAATACATGTATGTCAATGTGTTTTTTTACGTTGACCTAAATTGCTTCGACTGAAAACATTTTGGTAAATATAAATCTCTTCTTCGCCTAGATAAGATACTGAGACAAATGTAAAAACTCCAAAAATACTAATGACGCAAAATACTTTTGGAGCCCTCTCAAGACCCAAGATGCACCAAGTGAGCTTTTACCTATGAAATCACAAAACTTATTCACAGTGACTTTTTACTCTGCTTAACCAAAACGCTTCAACTGCCTTAAGTCCAAGGATATTCTGTGATGAATGTGACATTTGACCGATGGATCCTGAGATATGACCAATAAATTCCAAAAAGTACACTGCACAAATACCCAAAGTTTTAGCATTTCAAACCTTCGGCTCAAAGTCCCCAAACAATTATAAGCCAACCCAATTGTATTATCATTATCATTTAGATCATGTATAGACAAATACATCATTTTTATTTTTATCAGAATTGAATATTCTCTATGGGAGAGGAATAAATATATTTACCTCATCGTAAATTCGAACAAGACTAACTGACTGACACATGGAAAAGTTGGGTTCCTTCCAGGAACAGACCCGTTTGCTTCCTTCGTTTTTACAAACACATTTCCTCGTCACAAATCCTATGATAGTTTAAAAATGACAGATCATCAGTTTGATTAATAAAGATGTTATAGTATTTATGATAGAACTATGTTACAGAAGTTTCATAATTTATTTTTTAGAAGTGGACATTGAAATAAATGCGTTTTAGAAAATCAAACAAATCACTGCCAAAAGTGAAAGAGTGCAACATCTCAAACATAAATATCTGTTAAATATAGAACTATGATTTCATTTCGGTTTTTATAAGATTCTTTTCATTAATTAGCAATACTAGTTTTGAATATCTTGAAGATATTGTACATGTATTAGCTATATCCATACACCCGTTTTCATTCCTAAGAGTGCTGTTTCATATAAAGATTTCCTACAAAGTATATAGGGATCTACATGTATAATTACAAAGTTTCCATCAATAGGATATGACAACAGTTTGATGTAAAGATAAAATATATCAATAAATAAATTGTTGTGCAGAAACAGTGAGTACAGAATGTGACGACACCCTCCACACCGGTATTAAACGGGAAAACACGTCAACTGAAAGAATACACTGTTCTCAGGGTTTACACCAACCTTCACATGAAACACTTACCCGTGTCTATTGGGATATAATTTTGAAAATCTGTACAAAGGACGGTCATATATAAACACTTGATCAACCCATCTGTAGTTAATGATGATAAAGAATTAATGAGGAACACATCGATTTCTAACCTCCAGCTTCCGCCGGACATCTTTCTTTCCTGTAGTGACCTCCTGCCATTTCCGCCCACAAGATACTTTTATACCACTGCTGAGGACAAGTGTCGTTCGCTTGGGAGGCTTTTCATGAAGAAAAATTGATAAACATACTAGTAAGTAAAAAGAAGACAGGTAGAATCGAAACATGATTTATTCACGTGACAGGGTAAGGATTATGAAAGCTCACCTGTCTGTACATATATATCAGCAGTGACGTTCTGGGCACCGGCAGCGTTAGTGACCTTACAGGTAAATATGGCCCGTTTCTGGAGGCTGCGTACGTATAGCTGAGAACCGGCCGGCTGTAGTGTTTCTGGAATCATGTCAGAGCGCCCTCTTTTGATGAGAATGTTGTTTACATACCAGTTGTACTGGAGGGCATCCTGGTCAAAAGATAGACACCTGATCCGGATGGATCCGTTGAACGGAACATAATCCGACATTGGATCAATATCCACCATCGGCGTCGTGATCACATCCACTAGGTCTGATTTATTTTGAGCAATCCCATAATCCTTTGCTTCACAGGTATATTCACCTAAAGATGTTTTAAATTTAGATAATCTATCACTTGAGATAATATCTTTAAAACGATATACATGTATGCTAAAATCATTAATGGAGGCTTTAAATTAATGATTGCTATTTGCAGTCAAACCTCTGTCTGACGCCTTGACGCTTCCATAGTACAATACAGATCGGATGGTTCCGTCTAGTTTAGAGTTGATGACAGTCTGGTAGCCCTGTCTGGCGGCCAGGTTCATGTCGATCAGCATTCCGTCCTTAAACCACCGGAAAGAAGTGTTCTCTGAGCCCCGCACGAGACAGGAAATGGTCAAGAACTTGCCCTCAATGGTGTAGCTGATGTAATCGTCACCCCAGAAGGAATCGTGGGCCTCCTCTGTCGTCACGACCTCTATCAGATGGAGCACTGCAACCCGGGAAAATCAGATTGTCACATACAAAGGAAAGCATTCAGGGTACCATACATAGGGAAGCATTACAAGGTACCATACATATGGAAGCATTACAGACGCTTGTTTGAAAACATGAGAAATAGGTATCGTAAAAAAGAATCACAGTAAAATACAATCTTATTGAATATCTCGGTTCAAAAGAATCAACAAATGTTTCATTAGTTTTTACCTGGAATGCTTTTTATTGACAATGATGTGTTATGGAATGGAATTTCGCCAATATAGCCTCTTCCTACAAGAGTTCTTTTGAATTCCTTCATCTTGGGTTCGTCAGAAGCCTCGATGATGAAGCGAAATTCACATATTTTGGATGTTGGTTGACTTTAATTTAAAAAAAAAAGGAATGTCAGAGGATATTGGTTGTTAAATATATTGATTCATTTACAGATGCAAGATAATTATTATAACTTTATGACGTATTGAAGTATGCCTCCTACCTTATTCCAATGAAGCTAAATTGCGTCATTGTTTGGATGTCAATGTTCTTCAGACTGAGTACAACCTAATATACAGCAAAACAATATAACCTTGGAAGTCTTCAAAAAACGTAGGTCTTAACATCATTACTTTATTCAAGGTTCTGTTATATTTCTTTATTTTTTATTATATTAATTTATTTTATGAATTTATTTTTGTAGTCGTTTGTTTTATAATAAATACAACAAGAATAATGAAAGACGTGCAGGTGAACATTATAATTCACTATATTTCATGACGAACTTACATCCTGGCGAACTTTGGTTATTTGTGAATCGCTGAAAGTAAGGTTATTTCCGGTTTGAGAAATTGTCTTGAGGAAGCTCTCTGTTGGTTGCATGGTAACAATGATTCGATTGCGATCTATAAATGAATAAACAGGTATTGGAAACATGCGCCATTCATTCTATTGAAAAGTCCAAAGAGATCACTGACCCTTCTTTTTGATTACAATTTACTTTTCTGAATGAATAAATATTTTGATAACGTTGTTCTGGCTTGCCATTAATTTTATCACATTGTTTGTTATTAAATACTTTGTGACCCTGGTCAGGTAGGTGACTTACCTATATGTGAGCAGGTTCTTTTGTCGGTGTTCAACCTGTAGTCCTTGTAGCATGCACACTGTTTATTACCGTTTAAGTCGGAAATACATGTCTGCCCACAGCCTAGGTATGCACAGGCTGAAAACAGGAATTTTACGTGTCGGTGGTCAAAATTTACATTGACATGCCAACAGGCAAAGAGAAATTGTATGTTAATATAGGAAATATAGTACTAATCCAAACATGACAAACACTAAAAAAAAGTTTCATTTCCTAAAACAAAAGATATCATACGCCAGCAACTTAAAGAGACTTGCACATGTCTGTAAAAATTACAGACGCTAAACATGTCAATAAGTAAAACATACAGCTTATATGTCAATACTTAAGGAGAAATTGTACGTGTAAAAGAATAAAGAGATGCAATGCCAGTCAAAAACTAAAATGCATACTGTAAATGTTAATATTTATATACAGACACTGCAAATGACAATCAAGTAAAACTAGAGGTACTGTGAGCACTGAGCTCACTAAATGATACCCTTGCCTCCAATATAGTTATAATGGCAAAGTCCATGTTTTGCTCTGGGATACCCTAAATAAGGTTCGATTCAAAAAGTAAAATAAGACGTGCACAGTGGCATTATGTTAAATAAAAATCTGTGAAAGTTTCATTAAATTTTATTCAGTGGTATAGGAGATGCGGATAAGAGATAAGTACCCTTGAATATTACAGAAAGAATGGCAGTGTCCATGTTTTGTGAAACCCAAAATATGTGTCGGATCAAAATAATAGTACAATGTAACAAAGATTCTTTGAAAATCTCATTAAAATTCATTCAGTGGTATAAGAGGAGTTGCAGATAAGAGATAGATTACCCAAAACGCAACAGACGGACAAACATCCCGATCAAAATATACTCTCCCACTTTTATGCAGGGGGTTTAAGCGGGTGTTTAGAAAGACAGTTTATTCAAATATTAATATATCAATGCTGGTAACTTTATACTAAAACAGATGCTGAAGATTTAGTAACTCAGACAGTGACCAATAACTAAGACAGAAGCAGTATGTCTCAATTATTTTTAAAAATGATGTATTTTTCAATACTTTACTGAACGATGCGTTTGTCACTACATGTATTGGTAAATAAGATAGACGTATAAAACACTTCACTGAATTTTAATAAAAATCTGAAATTGACTGAAACAAGCATACGTCAACACTTTAAAATACGTTTAAGACATCTAGCAAAAGAGACGGAGAGCACCTACATAATCTACATAAGAATCCTTTACCATGTGTTCCAATGAACATAATTTGTATCTTGTTCTTAAAATGTATGGCAGAATAACTTTCTGCAAAACATTATCTTTACAGCAAATACTGATTTTGCATATGCACTCAAATGACTTCAATGAAGACGATTTCACGTTGTACTGTATTTTGGTAATTTTGGCTCTTTCAAATTGCATTTCTTTTTTTAAATTTTGAACACAAAAATCTTCTTACCGTCTGGTAAATAGTCCGACAAAGGAACCTCACACATGTTCCCAGTAAAGCCTTTAGTACAGTTACAGATGTTCACATTTGTCCCATAAAAGTACCTGAAATTTTAATATCAATTAATAACTATAACAGAAAGTAGTTATAATTACTTGTTACAAAATGGATTATAAATCAACTTATTCACACTGAAACAAATTTTTATAAAAGATAATATATGTTCTATTTGCTTTATTGAGTGGACAGGGGATACTTATTCCCAACAGGCACCTGATCCTACCTATAACATTTCTTGGAATTCGTTTTGTATGCCCTGTTCACAAATGTATATTAGGTTTTTGAGATCCATTACTGTCTATTATATTCACCTATTTCATTCGTTTTATTCACGACTTGATACCTGTTACAAGCATTGTTTATGTACAGGCCATTACCATGAAATTTCTCTGAATGAAATATATTGAGATAATTAACAGTATGCAAGCTCAAAATTCCATTCAAATGATGCAAATTAGGAGCAGAGAAATTAAGGGCTTCTAAAACATCAGAGGTGGAATCAAGTGCCATGGAGGAGTGATCATCCTCTGCCGATTGGTAACGCCCGTCGTATGCTAATTGTCATTGTCGGTAAATAACAAAAAGTCAGTGTGTAAATAAACTCCTCAGAGTTGTATTTAAAACGTCAATCAGCAATTGACTAAATGAAAGATTGTATATTCTGATTTTGCTGACAAAGTCATTTCATTTTTTCGACCATAGAACAAAGGATGACTTTAAACGAGACTGTTAATATTCTTGTTTCATCACCTTGTTTGTCAATAACTAACCTCGTTTTAGAATTGCTCATATGTAGAGAATGCTCTTGTGTATAAACTTCATTTACTGAAGGATATAAACCCCGTTTATCGGTGGTAAGGGTATATTGCTGCACAAGTAAGGGAAGTTAACAATTGAAAAATTAAAATCATCAGGTTTTTCATAAAATTTGTTGTTAAGCTACCATTAACGTCCTTTTAGTAAAACATGTATGACACGGATGGTAACACTCTGTGGTGTCTTTAATTTCAAGATCACTGAAATATATTATGTCGACATATGAATAGAATTAACTATTGTTAATTGATGATGTCGAGTTGACGGTCACAGCAAGTGTTTTCTTCTTCTCGTATATGATATTGTGAACAAATTCCACTTCATATGAATACAAAAAATAAGTCTTCTTACAACAGGGCACAATGGGCAACAATGGGGATTGCTGGAAGACCCGGTCTCCAAAAACTATATAGATATTGTTAATAAGAAACTCATGTATCTTTTTAATCTCAACATCAAAGAACTTGTGTGTACAATCAGAATGATTTTAACCAAATTATTTTGCAGAAAATTCAGAAAAGTCAAGTATCTTTTTAATATCAACATCAGTGAACTTGTTTTAACAATCTGAATGATTTTAACCAAATCATTTTGCAAATGACCAATGACAAGGTTAGTATATACGAGTTCCATCTTCATTGAAAGATGTCAATAAACCTGGACTTTAATTTATCGTGGGGGATTATTGTATATAAAGTTAAAAAGTCGTTAGTTTTTAAGCTGTTGATTTTGGTAAAATCTTGTGATTTCAAATTTTGAAAAAGTTCCTTGGAATTTTTAAGTATCCACATCTGATTTACACCATTTCTTGAATCCATTTTATTTTGTTGCACAGTACTGTTGAAGTTTCTCCTTTACTATTGTGAATATTTGTTGAGGAGTAAAGAAAGAGGCTTGGTTGGTTACTGGAACCCGCTATGTATCTTTGTAACAATTCTTTTGAAGTTTCGGAATCCAATACAGTTGTGTATATATAAAGTATTCAAATTCATTTTGGTTCTTTGGGATATTAAAACTTTTTAAAACTGACATATATATGATTTTTGAGAATTTTTCCTTTAGAAAGAGAACTATGAGTATAATGTGGATTACTACTTGTAGAATAAAATCCAAGTTCTTCTAAAATACAATTTATATAATGAGCCTTCCAAACGAAGACAATGTTATTACCTGCTCTGTCAGCAGGGACCAGTACGTACTGATCATGTAATCTATCTAATTCTTTTTTTTCACTTCTGGATCATTGAATACAGAAGGATAGATGGTTTTCATATTGCTGTCAATGATGTCAAACAGCTTGGAATTTAATTTATCGTGGAGATAAGTAGTATATAGTGTTGAAAAGTTATTTAAACTAAATGAAAAAGCACCCAACATTATATAAGGAATCGGGCACTTACCGACACTCTCCTCCATTCTTACACTGGTTAATCCCCTTTGCGGGGTCACAATGCTCCCCATACTGACAGATACTGCCCTGGTATCCATCGAAACAATGGCACTTATACGCCGAAAAGTCGGCATTGGCATAACAGTTGCCGAGGTAGGAACATCCCTGGACCGAGCAGGTGCGCTTAAGATTGGCGGAGGATGGATCCAGGAACTCATACGTTATGTTAAATCCATACACGTCTACTATGTGGTCCAACACACGGACATTGATATCGTTTATCTCCGAGACAGCAAATCGAATCACAGTGTATGGCTTATTGGACACAATACGGTTGATTTCACTGTTGGCATTCAGTGTTGCAAGTTGTCTGGGCTCAATGTACTCTCTATGGTTCGAGTAATGCTCAAATTGCCAAACACTGACAAAACCCTTGAGGTAGAACTGAGTTAGGTAGATAGCTGTATTTCTTGTCTGAGGATTGTATATTACCCACTCACATCGTATAGGAGTAGGAAATTCTTTTGGGAAATTAGGAGAATGGATGACACCCTTTGTTTCTGTTAATCGTCCCCCACAGTTTTTGTAAACTGTAACACTCTGTACCCAGTATGTAAAGTAGCCAATCAGAAGTAAGCACAACAAGTGCATAAGGTTATCGGACGCCATTCTTCTTCACCGGAAGCCGTCATCTCGCCGTGACGTTTTCACATTTAAACCTGAAAAATGAAGATACAATTACATATATAGAAGAACATTTACGTAGCAAAATCTCTCTTTCAGTCCCTTATTAACATTACATAATACATGAATTTTTCAAGTTGCAGAAAAAATAAACTCAAAGGTTAATGCCGGAACATTCCCTGATATAATTTTAAAGGAACAGTCGGCAGAACACCCATGATTCGATCCTGTTCATTTACAACCACAGTACACAGATATTGTCGTATACGTAACAAAAGAGTGATCAATAGCTATATAACATTTATGTGCGTTAACCAAGTTTTTCTTGTATCAATAATATCATTAAAGGGTCATTAGTCCAAGTTACAATAATTTTAAGTTCTCACCATAGACATTCAGACATGAATGAAATATATTGTTTGCAATTTAGACAAGCAAAGAGTTAAGACTCATCATTTATTGTTTAGTCGTTCTAAAAGATGTGTGTACTGCTTTCAGATAATAATGTAGAATCAACGGGGTACAAATTCTTATAAAGATACAAGTAGCTAAGGTTCTGTAACAGATCCCCTTTTCATTTATAACAAAGAATCAGAAAAGTAAAACATCGTATTATGATTCATTTTGAGACACAAATATAGAATACAAAGAGAAAACACCAACTAGAAAAGAAGAAGAGCGAAGGAAACGCCAATAGCACAAAATTCATAAAAATCATGTCCAATTTGTTGATTTTTCAAAGTATTTAGTGTTCAGTTTCATTATCTTAATATTGTAAGAAATTATGACCAACAAAACTTCTCCTGAGAAAAGTTATATACTCTTGTTAAAAAAAATTATACGGATTTTATATGAATTGAACCCATGCCATAAAATTCTTTAAAAAAAATTAATGATGTATCAAAAAAGTGTAAATTCAAGGTACTTAATATGACAAAAATATATATTATCATTTGATGAAATGTTTATGTTAACCATCTTTGGTGAGTACTTCCTATTTCGTACATCAATAATTAAAATCCCTGAGAGATTTTTGCAAGTTGTTGAGAATTTACAAGAACTATATACGTGTAACTACTATATATACCTAAAACATGTTAAATGAAATATAAAAAAAATAATTGCTTTAATTTAGATTGAAATTTTCTTTTCTTTTTTTTTTTATTTGTTTAACCATAGGAATCAAAGACATTTTCATTACCTTATTTTTTCCCCTTTATTTACGTAACAGAATGATGTGATAAGTAATTTTTTTCTCTTAAAAGTTGTACTAATAGTCAATGGAAGGATACAAGAAGATGATCAATTTGAAAATCAAGTATTTTTCTTTTAATTCAAAAAAATCAAAACTGTCTTTTGTTATTTTGATGGGCTTTAAATTGTTTAAGGATACGGGTACTTTGCTTGGGTATCCAAACAATTACACTGTATACATGTTTGTCCAAACTGGAACCTTGTCCCTCGTAGTTGATTTTATTTACTTATTTATCTCAGGTATTTCTCTACCCTGTACACATGTTGTAAATAACCTTACTTGAGTAACAAAGAGACAAGATTTTTATACCTTTAAATCTAGTTCGCATTCACTATTCAATTATCGGTTAATGTTATAACTGGCCATTTACCATCAACTAAATTAATCCCTATTACATTCTGTGGCTTCTACTCAATATAAACAATCTCCCACTCATAAATAATTTCTTTCTTTCCATACATTTTCTTCATAATCCCTGTTTTTAATGAATATATACCGACTGATGACGAAATAGATATCGTAAAAATTTCTATTTCCAGTTGATATGATACTAGCATCAGCGCTCGTGCGTGACTGTCCAAACAAACTGCGACATAACTCTCTGCTTTCAAAAACGATGGAATATTTAAGATTTAGATACATTGAATACTAGAATACAAGACGGAAGGAAGTAAAGTTTACTAAGATTCAAAAAGACAGACAACTATGCTGATTGTGTGAAGTGGAAATCGATAATCTGAACGATTAACTCTACAACAAACACCTAAGTCCACTTCATGTCCAGTCCAGTGTCCGCCATTGTCTGTCACTTTGTTTTAGTGGCCTAACTTATCAGCCTGGCTTCGTGACGAGAGGACTTTCCTCTAACGGTCAGGTACCCTTCTTATCGAGCGCCACGGCCAAGTTGTCAACGAAAATACCCAAAACGGCACACAGGCAATAAAATGAGATTACTTATTAAATATACTAGCTTTAATGGCGAGATATGAAAATGGTCAGAAAATGCGTCATTAGCTTCACCCGACCTTCAACTCGGAGCCATTTATTCTGTATAAACAACAGATAAAGTATGAGGCTATTCGGGTGAACCATGGATCTCCAGGCCTTTAGAGAATCTCTGTATTTTTGTTAATCCCTGGTGTTATGGGGATGTAAAATTTTTCACTCTCATTGATCTTCTGATCATTTAAGTTTTCATGAAAAAGGCCGATAGTCTTCGTGTTGAAACACTTGGACATTTACTATTCTTTAGTGCTTTAAACCAACCACATATATTGTTCTATATTATTTCTCACTTGCTTCCTTCATTTTTATTTTGACTAGAATTAATACAAATTTTCGTTTGTTTCGCTGCTTCCAAATGTCTGTCGTCTAAACACTAAAATTGTAAAATCGGTCCTCGGATTTTCAGCTTGCTTGGGGTAAGAAAAGAAAGACATCTACATGTACTGGTCTTTTAAAAGATTATATAGTCGATTTGGGTAAGATGGTTTAGGCCGGGTTTATAATCTTATTGGATAATCATAAGAATTTTACTTTGTGTAAACGAACTTTTTTTATATGCCTGAAGAAAATTTAAGATAAATGATTCCAAGATTGAATGACAATGAACGGAATGACTCAAAATAAAGTATGTACTCTCAATGACGAGTAAAATTCCAAATGGACAAACAGACATACAGAAAATAGCAAGCAAATGCAGATACAAAGAATTCATAGCAAACTTACAATACTTCCTTCATCCATCTCTAAATCATGAACACAGCTTCCCCCTTCAAGAGCAATAATCAAACGAAGTCAGCACGGGGTCCAGCTAATAAAAAGGTACGCTACAGGTTCTAACAGATATAAGAAAAAATATCCTTTTATAATACGATAATCCGAAACGTCTGTTGACTAGCTGTTAATATGTTCAAGATCTAAAATAACTGCCTCATTGAAAGAAATGCTCAGACGCAAGAAGCTGGTGAAAATATATTATTAACAATGTTAATATTTAATAAACAGTATTAATGAATAGGGGAAAACTTAATTAATGTAAGAAATCCTTATATAAAATGACAGAAGATGAAGGGATTGATGCACATTACCAAAGTATCGAGATACGAGCTAATCAAAATAGGCAGATAGCAGCGTATGGGGGAAATATCTCAATAACTTGACTAATCACCTCTCACATTTTACAACCGATACAATGTTAACTACACCAGCTGTCCGACATTTTGTTTTTGCGACATAAGAGGTTGTAAATCCCAGATATGGCGACAGATATTGGAATTTTCCGATACTTTGGAAAACCATAAATCTAAGACTCCAATCGGATGTTTCGTTTTGTTAAAACAGAAAAATAAGTCATTCACAAAACGAATAAACTCTTGGTTTTAATTAATTGGACGCTTTTTACACCGAAAAGAAATCAATCAATCCCTTTTTCTTAGAGATGTTGGAATTTTAAACAATGATAAGTATACCATTCACAATTGATTCAAACGTTGTGTTTCTTTTTTTTTTTAGTAGAGCAACAGATATTGAGTATATTGAGTTCATACTCCGTCACCTTGAGACAAACATTACCTTCATCACAGAACATATGACGATAGGAGTGAGAAATAACAGGTAGATATTACACATTTAAATCTGACACTTTGTCGCTTAAAGTTCACTACTTTGCCCTTGTTTATATCAAACCAATATAATTTAAATTTCAAATGTGCAATATTTAAAAAGGGTTCAGAAAAAAAAATTGATCATGTGACTTATTCAAGAAAAAAAATTGTGGCATATTAAGAAAAAAACATTTAATCGTGACATTTTTGAACTTCGATTCCGTACCCAAGCTCTAGTTTATCGGACAATGCTGAGGGTGTTTGAAATCCCTGGTTTATAACCTTTGTTGATTTTGCCAGGTCGTGACAGGACAATATACAACCTTAATCGAGAACGTAGAAGTCAGAAGGCAGCATTTACTAGTACACGCACAGTCAACCTTGGTATGATGAATATTCATATCACCATTTGTAAAAACGTATTGATTATGTATTTAAATTTAATTTCAAATTTCATTAACAAAATTATCCCTAAATGTAATTTCTGTAAAATTTCTGTCTATATTTAAACATATTTACCTATTTTTAAAATATCATATATTATCTATACATTACGAAGATATTCACTGAAAAAAAATCATTGGTCAATGTCACGAAATGTACATCTTTTATTACCTGGTTCACAGAAATATCCTCATGTTTGCTAAACCCATAAACACCTGCCTATTGTATTTAAATGAAAATTCAAAAGGTACGTGTTTTCTATTTGTATATTTAATCCAGATTATTTTCTAAGACCCTTTCAGGGCTAAAAAACAAAATCGTATTAAGCAATTTAATTTTATGCTTCAAAAGAATCAATATATTATATACATGAACGGTTCATGTTCAGGATAAACTCAATGTCGAGTGATGCAGTCAAGATGTTCTTAAAAATAAAATTCAACTCAACAGTTCAAGGAGAAGCGGTTACTTAATCATATTTATAAATATTGTTGTTTCAGATACATAAGAATACAAAAGTACAAATAAAATCTTCAAGTAATAAAAATTATAACATAAATTTCAATTTATTTTTGTCTTGCCTTGATAGCTGTTGATGGGAGCTTGATTTAGAGGGGTTCGCGACTTCTGACGGTGAGTCTGTATCTAGGGGAAACTTAGTCAGGTGAGGAACAGTCAAAGACTTACCTGAATGTCAGCGGACAGGAAAGGACAGCTAGCTCCACATAAAACCATCCAAATAACTGAGGATAACCGTTAATTGTTTACTACAGAATCACAGGGAGGAAGATGCACTCAGGGAGAGCTGGTAAATGTTAACGCATGCGTTTACCAAGTGTTTACATGTACTGACCATCCCTTATCGCTGAGTCGGTCGATACTGACCGCCAGCTTATGCTGTGTGTTTGATTACTCAAGGTTGTTGTGCAACATTCCTTTAAAGATTAAATTCTACTTACAAGGTCTGTCGTTTATGTGGCTATTAATGGCGTGTTAAAATTAACACCACGGACAACGGTTATAAGCTGGCTGGCAGGAGAATAGTGCAGGTTACTCTTGACCCGGCTATTACGGTAATTTGTTAATACTGGCTTACGCGTATGTCAGATTTTAATTTTAGCTCATCCGCTACATCACACAGATGTGATTGATTCGGACGTTCCGTGGCACTTACGACCGAAAGTCTGAACTTGCTTGGATCTCTTGATCTGTTGTTTACTCTGGTCACTTATAACCTTGATCTCGTGGATTTCTAAATTATATATAAGTGAAATAATGCTTGAAATTGCATGTTATATTTCTGTGATGCGTAAAAGCCATATATTGTATCGGTTTTGCACGAATACCAAAGTATATGTTGGCGTATTTTGCAAATCTGTTTAAACATTTGACATATATGGGTTACATTTACAAGTTCGTTAAAAGAGTTTTTATAACATGTATGTACTACAAACAATGAAAACAAGATGTGTTTGTGAAACACTATGCGCCCGGCGGCAACAAAGTTCGGAAAAAGCTATTTTAAGCATTAAGGTCACAGTCAAGGTTACAAGGTCATTCACCTTGGTGTCATTTGAAAGAGCTTGATTAGTGGAGTATGCGTACCAATTATGAAAACTCAATCTCTCATGGTTCAAAAGTTATAGTGAGGGTTCAAAAAAACTATTTTTTAGCATATAGGTCACAGTCAAGGTCACTGACCTTTCTGTCAATGGAAAGAGCTTAAGTAGTGGAGTATGCATACCAAATATGAAGCCTCTATCTTTCATGGTTCAAAAGTTATGAAGAAGGTTAAAGTCTGCAGAAAAAAGCTATTTTTAGCATTTAGGCCACAGTTAAGGTCAAAAGGTCATTGACCTCGGTGTCATTTGAAAGAGTTTCATTAGTGGAATATTCTTACCAAATATAAAGTCTCTATTTTTCATGGTTCAAAAGTTATGGTGAAGGTTAAAGTTCGAGACAAACAAACAAACAATCAAACAAACAAACAAACAGACAGACAGGACAAAAACAATATACGCACTGGATCTATCGATCCGGGCGCATAAAAAGTATTTGGTCATGGTGTACCTTGCACGTTTTGTTTGGATCTCGTTTGCACTAGGCTTTAAAGGTTAACAAATTTTGTACAAGAGGACATCAGAAAAACAATAATCAGAATTTCAAAAATCACCAAATAGGATTAAGATAACAGTGATTGGTCCCATAAGATCCTCATACAATACAAATATATGAACATTAAAAGGGCTTAAAACACAGACCCCTGGAAATTCCAGAGGTGGGGTCAGGTGTCTTGGAATAGAAAACATCCCATACTGACCGGTCACACACGCCCAGAGTATAAGTATCGATCAAGTATAGACGAAGCATTCTGTAGTTAAACATGCACTTGTCTAATAATTGGTATGAAATAAGTCGGCCAAAACACGAGCCAGTAATAGGTTATTTTTGCTAATAAGGTCATTACAATGATCATAGAATTTACGAAATTTTGTTTTTTAACGAGTTTGTTAAAATCCCTGCAACATCAACAAATGTATGAGTAACCTGCCTTAGTTTAAAAGATGATGGAACTGAGGGCATTTTCTTGAGTAAGGAATGAATTGTGAGACATAAACATACGTACATGCAGGCGATAGCGGACTTTGAAAGAAAAGTTGACGATGGAAATTTTGACGTCATCTCGATTGTCACACCAATCAGTTGTTGGTTGGCTTTTATTATCTATGGTCAGTTAAACATCTAAACATTTAGGGATGTGACAGACTCTGTGGTGCTTTAGAATTTAATTTCAAGTTCATTGGAACATAACGATTCGACAAATGAATGGAAATATAACTAGTTTAATTGTTTAAAGCCGTCGATATTTGAATGCTAAGATGAAGACCACAGAAAGTGATTCCTTCTTCTCATGTATGTTTTAAGTAAATCCTGCCTTATAAGAATATCAAAAACAAGTCGGCATACCCATCACTATTTCAACAGTTTGTTGTTTGACCAAGTCATCTCCGAGGACAAAAATATTGTGAACGATGAAATCCAGCATTTTTTTTTTATCAAGTACTTTCTGTAAAGTCAGAGTGATTTTAACAAAGTTGTAACATTGTACATTTGAATTTTTCTGTAAGGACAGATGATACAAACAAATTTTTTGTTTGAAAGAGACTTAATAGCATGTCACAAGTTCAGAAAAGTGGATAATTCTTTGAATTTTTTATCCTAAGAATTGGAAAATGAAATAGTCTTGGAAAATATTAGTAATATTTCAATGAAAAAACAAAAATAGACAAATCACACTAAGTAAAGGTTTACAGGTGAAAACAAATTTCAGAATATGTTATCTTTGTGCTAAAAGTGCAATATAAACCTTAGAATAATATATACCAAGCCAGGTGATTTTTAGGAAGAAAAACAAAATAACAAAAATTCATCAATATCATATGCGCTAATTTTTACTATTTTGCTTTTCCTGATAAAATTCACCTGGCTTGGTATACTTTTCTAAAGATTATATGACACTTTTAGCACCAATATGACATATTCTAAAATTTATTTTCATCTGTAAACCTTTACCGAGTTTGTTTTATCCATATTTGTAATTTTATTGAAATATTACTAAAATTTTCCAAGTCTATTTCATTTTCCAGTTTTTGGGAGAGAAAATTCTAAGAATTATCCACTTTTCTAAACTTGAGACATGATACTAAGTCTCCTCCAAAGAAAAAATGTGTTTGTATCATCTGTCCTTAATGCGTTTGCTAGATTGTTCTGATTGAAAATATTGTTTAAATACATTTTTGATAAAAAATTTTTTAAATAATTCAATGAAAAATACTGTACAATGATACAATATTTTAACGCGTTTTGATGGCACCGTTTTATAAGCATCAATATGAATAAAAAAAGAAAAAAACTGTCTTTCTTACGTGTACAATAAGAAGCTATTGTAGAAAGAGAACAACTTAATCCTAACAAAAAATACTATAGATAACTACTATAGTTAACTATAGTGATAACCTCGACACTGATTAACTTAAGTGATAACTATAAAAACTTTGATTTACCATAGTGATGAATTTGAAAACATTGATTTTCTACAGATTACTATGACACTGAAGCGATCAATTTGAAAACTTTGATTTACCATAGGGAAGTTACAAGGTCATTCACCTTGGTGTCATTTGAAAGAGCTTGATTAGTGGAGTATGCGTACCAATTATGAAAACTCAATCTCTCATGGTTCAAAAGTTATAGTGAGGGTTCAAAAAAACTATTTTTTAGCATATAGGTCACAGTCAAGGTCACTGACCTTTCTGTCAATGGAAAGAGCTTAAGTAGTGGAGTATGCATACCAAATATGAAGCCTCTATCTTTCATGGTTCAAAAGTTATGAAGAAGGTTAAAGTCTGCAGAAAAAAGCTATTTTTAGCATTTAGGCCACAGTTAAGGTCAAAAGGTCATTGACCTCGGTGTCATTTGAAAGAGTTTCATTAGTGGAATATTCTTACCAAATATAAAGTCTCTATTTTTCATGGTTCAAAAGTTATGGTGAAGGTTAAAGTTCGAGACAAACAAACAAACAATCAAACAAACAAACAAACAGACAGACAGGACAAAAACAATATACGCACTGGATCTATCGATCCGGGCGCATAAAAAGTATTTGGTCATGGTGTACCTTGCACGTTTTGTTTGGATCTCGTTTGCACTAGGCTTTAAAGGTTAACAAAATTTGTACAAGAGGACATCAGAAAAACAATAATCAGAATTTCAAAAATCACCAAATAGGATTAAGATAACAGTGATTGGTCCCATAAGATCCTCATACAATACAAATATATGAACATTAAAAGGGCTTAAAACACAGACCCCTGGAAATTCCAGAGGTGGGGTCAGGTGTCTTGGAATAGAAAACATCCCATACTGACCGGTCACACACGCCCAGAGTATAAGTATCGATCAAGTATAGACGAAGCATTCTGTAGTTAAACACTTGCCTAATAATTGGTATGAAATAAGTCGGCCAAAACACGAGCCAGTAATAGGTTATTTTTGCTAATAAGGTCATTACAATGATCATAGAATTTACGAAATGTTGTTTTTTAACGAGTTTGTTAAAATCCCTGCAACATCAACAAATGTATGAGTAACCTGCCTTAGTTTAAAAGATGATGGAACTGAGGGCATTCTCTTGAGTAACGAATGAATTGTGAGACATAAACATACGTACATGCAGGCGATAGCGGACTTTAAAAGAAAAATTGACGATGGAAATTTTGACGTCATCTCGATTGTCACACCAATCAGTTGTTGGTTGGCTTTTATTATCTATGGTCAGTTAAACATCTAAACATTTAACAGATGTGACAGCCTCTGTGGTGCTTTAGAATTTAATTTCAAGTTCACTGGAACATAACGATTCGACAAATGAATGGAAATATAACTAGTTTTAATTGTTTAAATGTTTTAAGTAAATCCTGCCTTATAAGAATATCAAAAACAAGTCGGCATACCCATCACTATTTCAACAGTTTGTTGTTTGACCAAGTCATCTCCGAGGACAAAAATATTGTGAATGATGAAATCCAGCATTTTTTTTATCAAGTACTTTCTGTAAAGTCAGAGTGATTTTAACAAAGTTGTAACATTGTACATTTGAATTTTTCTGTAAGGACAGATGATACAAACAAATTTTTTGTTTGAAAGAGACTTAATAGCATGTCACAAGTTCAGAAAAGTGGATAATTCTTTGAATTTTTTATCCTAAGAATTGGAAAATGAAATAGTCTTGGAAAATATTAGTAATATTTCAATGAAAAAACAAAAATAGACAAATCACACTAAGTAAAGGTTTACAGGTGAAAACAAATTTCAGAATATGTTATCTTTGTGCTAAAAGTGCAATATAAACCTTAGAATAATATATACCAAGCCAGGTGATTTTTAGGAAGAAAAACAAAATAACATAAATTCATCAATATCATATGCGCTAATTTTTACTATTTTGCTTTTCCTGATAAAATTCACCTGGCTTGGTATACTTTTCTAAAGATTATATGACACTTTTAGCACCAATATGACATATTCTAAAATTTATTTTCATCTGTAAACCTTTACCGAGTTTGTTTTATCCATATTTGTAATTTTATTGAAATATTACTAAAATTTTCCAAGTCTATTTCATTTTCCAGTTTTTGGGAGATAAAATTCTAAGAATTATCCACTTTTCTAAACTTGAGACATGATACTAAGTCTCCTCCAAAGAAAAAATGTGTTTGTATCATCTGTCCTTAATGCGTTTGCTAGATTGTTCTGATTGAAAATATTGTTTAAATACATTTTTGATAAAAAATTTTTTAAATAATTCAATGAAAAATACTGTACAATGATACAATATTTTAACGCGTTTTGATGGCACCGTTTTATAAGCATCAATATGAATAAAAAAAGAAAAAAACTGTCTTTCTTACGTGTACAATAAGAAGCTATTGTAGAAAGAGAACAACTTAATCCTAACAAAAAATACTATAGATAACTACTATAGTTAACTATAGTGATAACCTCGACACTGATTAACTTAAGTGATAACTATAAAAACTTTGATTTACCATAGTGATGAATTTGAAAACATTGATTTTCTACAGATTACTATGACACTGAAGCGATCAATTTGAAAACTTTGATTTACCATAGGGATCAATTTAATACTATAGTGATCACTATAAAAACTTTGATTTACCATAGTGATCAATTTAATACTATAGTGATCACTATAAAAACTTTGATTTACCATAGTGATCAATTTAATACTATAGTGATCACTATAAAAACTTTGATTTACCATAGGGATCAATTTAATACCATAGTGATCACTATAAAAACTTTGATTTACTATAGGGATAACTTTGACACTTATACTATAGTAAACTAAAGTAAATTATAGTTAATATAGTATTTTTTGCTAGGGAATGGCTAAAAATCTGTGTAAGATACACATTCATAGTACTGAAATATAACTCATTATAATACTGGAAAAGCATTTATTTACGTTATACTTGATTCAAACTTAAATTGACAATAGGATCTAAGTTTATATCCTGCAATTGTAGGTAAAATGTAACTTTAATATCTTTATTATATTATTGTGCTTTTTTATGGGGCTTGTGAGGAATTATATCATTCGAAGTTGCAGGTTCTATGTTTTTATCAATTTTGTAAGAGGCATAAAGATTACGACAGATTAAGATACAGACAATACACAATGAGAGTTAGAATATTTATTTTTAAATTTCATATGTAGATATATGTTGTAATAGTTTTATGATGCATCTGCATATTGAATGAATACTTAAAGTAAACAAATGCATTATTATTATTATTATAAATGCAATATACATCTGATAAAATAACACAACAAATGCCGGATACATCATCAAGAGGAAGCAAGAGTCGGTGCTAAATATATGAAACAGATCTAGAAATCCATTTCTGCCTCATGTGAATAAACAGATACTTAATTGTAGAATTTCCTTTGTCTCTTGAAAGGATACTGGATACATTTGCATAAAATGATTGTATTTTAGAAAGCAAATATATACATTTATGTTAACATAAGACGTTCTGCGAATTCTCCGACTGCTGATTTCCAGTAAGAGTTACAGGGAGTGATTGTTTATGTAAACGTGTGAGTTTTCTTTGATTTCAAACACAGAACTCACTTCAGTTTTAGTTATACATTAACGACGTTCGATCCCGGTATTAAGTCTTAAACTATTTTTCCCAAGTATATTTTTAGTTTCTACATACATAGCTTAACAAAAATTCAAATTAAAAAAATGGGGGTCAATGTGCTTCTTTTGGCGCTACAGTATATTTAATATGACCTTTTTGCACTGAAATCTGTGTCTTAATTAAAAATTACATCTTCGACATTTTCCCTTCAATATTTTTATCCAATTAAAGCATGAAACAAAATGAATTCTAAGTCTGTTTAAAAAAAGACACTTTGAAATTGTGACTAAAGTTTTTGCTCAATCAATTATTTGACCTTTCTGCACTAATACAATGTGATTTTTCTGGCATTGAAAATTTAATAAGCAGGAAAATTATTTAAAGTCTTACACTTTTTCTAGTGTTAAGCAAATAGGTAAAAGTTATCCTAAATATTTAGAAAAGGACATCAAAAGTGGCATATATGATGTAAATTGTCAGATATTACTAAAAAAATGTCAATTTTACGTTATAATTGGCTCAATTTTTTCCCGGATTTTCAGAATATTTTTACAATATTTGTCACACTTTGTTGATAGCATTCATAAAAAAAAATTTAAAAGATATTTCAGAACCAAAAAAAAAGTTTTGTGTGAACCCAGCATGGAAAAAAAGGAATCCAAAATTAACAGTACTGTTATAGTTCAATAGGGAAAAACTGATCATTCTCGTCTAAAAAACCTTCTGCCACAAAATATAGCCCCTAGTTTAATTCTACTTGAATGGAATTTAATCGCGGTTTTTTCATTGAATATAGTTCAATTTGCATTTTAGAATTCTGATTTAATGCTAGAACTTAAAAAATGACGCAGAATTTTATAAATAAAGGACATGACCAAAATCAACTCAAAATCTCAGGATCGAACGTCCTTAAGTACAACTAAATGTGCAGAAAGTCAAATTCAGCATAAATATCACCTCATAAATCGCCAAGCAGTTATGTTTTACTAGTAACATTATAATTTGTTTTACCTAATGATTTTTTTTTATATTTATAACGTTAAAATTCAATATTGCTTTTTCATATATCCTTAAATTTTGGAATAAATTACAATAATTATGAATTCTTAAAACAAGTTTCAAAGTTTTATTTAAGACAAAGACCCCAACTGGGGTAAATATTGGTTTAAGTGTAGAACAATAATCGACCTATTATTTGTGCTTAGTTATATAAATTGATGATCTATCCTTTTGACTACATAAATATACATGTACATGTGTATGTATATAGAAAGGGCTCACACAGTCACTTCAGCTTATTACTAAATGCTTGTATAAAGATCAACTATGGCAGGGCCCTGTAATGAGATATGAAGGGAGGATCAATTTCTGAAAATGGGAAAGAATACTGTAATAAGATATGATATAAACATCGATTTCTGATGAGGGAGAGCTTCATGGCATGTCAAAAGTTTCCGTATTCGATTTTTCCATTTGTTTTGTATGGATTTCCATATGTAATTATATATTTTTCCATGTGTATTGTATTTTTTTAAATTTTTCATTATATTTTTTTATTTGTATTGTATAATTTTTCTTATCATTTACTTCTCATTAAAATATCAACACCAGTGAAGGAATACTGTGTACAATAATAATAATTTAGGGAGTGATTTTTATCAGACATGGATACTTAAAATTTAAAAAATCGAAATCACAAAATTTTACCAAAATCACACAGGCACTTATTTTTTCTTTTAATAAAAAAAATACACCCCGACTAATAATTGAATTATTAGGTAGAGAGGTATATTTTTATTGAAAGAATAATAATTAAGTTCAGGATTTTTGACATCATTGACAGTTGATTTTTTGCTTACTTTGTGATTGATCACTCGCAAAATAAATTTTTTTTTGTTTTAAATACTCTCTGTTTGTACACAAATGCTCTGAAGTTGATTTTTTTTCGTAAGTTTACTAGAAAAATACGTGAACCTAACAATGAAGTTTTAAGATAAACCAGATGAAATCAATTTTTTAATCGTTAACTTTCCTTGTTTCCATGTATGAAGCATTATATGTAGTCATATACCCTTATAGCCTGCATATGGGGTTAATGTAATTCAGCTGAATTGATATGCAAGAGCATGCTCTAGTATCAGCAATATCTTGAACAAGACACACAATTGAAAAACAGTTGATGAAATAGTTATCAACAGTCTGATTTGAAATCATCATTTCTATGGTATATACAAATACAGCCTATTATTGAGACAAACTAAATTAAGAATGACGTTTTTTTTTTTCATACAAATTGTTCGGTCATTATTAATACACTTTTTTCATTTATTTTTCCCGGTCATGACTAGGAGCACACGGAGGGTGTGACCGGTAGGCAGGGGTGCTAACTCCTCCTTGGTACCTGATCCCACCTCGGATATTGAAGATAACGGTGTTTGCATTGTTTCTTATCTGTATAGTTTAAATAAACTAATGGACTTGAATAATGACCATTATCTCTACATTCCATTTTTTTAAATATATATTTATTTGTGTTTAATGATTTACCATTTTATTTTACATTTGAATGGAACAATTTTAATTCATATTGTATATGAATGTATTTACATAGTGACTTTTTCTATTTGTTCTATCTAATTTTTATTTTTGTATCGTTATTTTTCATTAATTGTATAATTTTCAATTTATTAAAAATATATAGATTTTTAAATTGTATTATATAACTTAAGATTTTTTAAAAGAATACAAAACATACAATACAAATAAAAAATTATAGAATACAAAGAGAAAAATATAGAATTAAAATGAAAACAAAATTGTTGAATACAAATGGAAATTCATACGACAAAAATTTAAAAGATCGAGTATTGCAACTTTGACATGCAGTATCCTAAATGTAAAAAGCAAAGCAATAGAAGCATAATTTAATCTTTTCAAACTTAAACCTTTATATAGTATTAAACGTTCACTTTCTCCGAAAATGTTAGTTTAGCATTTATATGCCATTCATACAAATACTTATGGAAATTCTTCAACAAGATGTTATTAGCTGTCAATTTGTTATGAATTGAACTTTGACATGGATAGTAAATATAGGTCATTTGCTGATGAGGTAAAGTTATCCCATGGAATATTTGAGGTGTAGTAAACTTTAATTTGTCATCTACATAGATATATTGAAAGTATAATGACCTTTGAAATCGACAACTACCAAGGGTTATTTATGGTTAAGTGAACTTAGACAAAGACAACTTCTAAGGAATATTTATGGTTAAGTGAACTTTGACTTGCATCTACACATATTTAAATGAAATACGTGAGATAATAGGGAAGTAATGGAAAATCCGTCGACAATTCAGTGTGTAATGACTTAACAATCAGTAAGAAAAACTTCAGTGAGTATTTGATTTAATGATAAACTATATTTGCTTACAAGGTCATTGTAACGAGCATAGAACTTACGAAATGATGACTTTAAATGAGACTGCAGATATTCTTGATTCATCAGCTTGTTTGTCAATGCCTTACCTCTTTAGAAATTGTTCATACATAGAGCATGCTCTGGAATATTGAATCAATTGAGAGATATAAACTCCGAAAAAAGAAGATAATGGCATATTACTGCATATATATGGGAAGAAAGAATAATTAAAACATCCCGTTTGTCATAAAGCTTGCTTGTTAGATTACCATTAAGGATATCCGATCCTCAGCCAGGAAGGATAACTCCAAAAATTAATATTTTATTTGAAATGCATCAAAATGAAGCTTGAAAATGAAAATTTTTTATGCAACAATTTTCATTTTATTCATCTTTATAAGATTCAAGGTTTTTGGAAGTCTTGGAAAAGGTCTTATAAAAGTTGACTTTTATACCCTATAAAAGGGAAAAAATTAATACCGTTTTAGAGAAATAAGATTTTCTTGAATCCAGCCTTAGATAATAATGCTTATTAGTATGATATGATATGAAAAGTGATTTGTGGTGTCTTGCAATGATAGCAAAAGCCTTTCACACTATGTATTATAGAATATATGACCAAAATAGAAGACAAAAAATACCAAATAAGTATAAAAATCATGGCAATTTCTCTGAATGCCTGGATACCTATCGTTTTTTAACCTAAAATATATTTGTTGATCAATTTGCAATTAGAAAATGCATTGCTGATATTCCAATTCATTTTTTCTGCAAAAATATTGGAGATTTTACATTTTCCCTATATATTATGATTAACTTTAATTTTTAAATTTAAAGAAAAACTGTGGATAAATTTACATAACCTTGTGGATTCAGAGATACTTTAATGAGTACTTTTGAGTACTTAACTGCTAAATTTATAAACCTGAGGATCGGACTACCTTAATGCCTTTTTTCAAGTAAAATATCTATTTTTGACAAGATCTGCAATAGATAAGATTATTCAAGCATTGAAAATACAATGTAACTGAGGAATTATCTTCTATCTTCTTCTATGGAATCAAAACTTAAATCAATTTTGTTGAATTATTTAAGAACAAATTCTTATACATGTACATATTTTGAGATCGGATGCTTATATAAGCGTGTTCTTTCAACCAAACATGAGTCGTCATTATAGGCGCTTTGATATAACCTCTGGATAAAATTTTATAAATTTAATCCGATTAGAACACGTTCACAAGAGTTACTTTTCCGAAGACGCTTTTTAAAATTGTTTAAAATGGTGAATATATGTATTTTAGAATAGGAGATATCTTAAAGAATAAATGTTATATTTTTAATGACAAGATTGTATATCTTATAAAAAGAAGAATGACAACAGCCTAACCCATCCCATAGGAGATAGAGTTTTTTTTTTTTTTTTGGAGTAAATATTGATAAATATTTTTTTTATATTGTAAACTACTTCAAGAAGGGAGTATACCTTGTGTGTATATATGGAGTTATTTGTATATTAGAGGGCTGTGTATACTGAGTGGGAATTTATGTGTTATGCTATGTATCCATTTAAACTAAAGGTTTTCCAATAAAAACTCATTTTACCTTTTTTAAATCTTCCCTGTAATTTTTAAGATTGGCTTTCGGTATAAGAAACTTTTTTTTGAGTTAGTTGTCATGAAAATGGATAATGCAGGTGTTGGGTGTAGACAGTGACCAAACTCTCGTTAAAGTTGTTATGTCTGTGACAAAATAATATGGAATGGGTCTATGATTCTATAATAAGCTATGGCGAATGTGAAATTATACCATAATGATATCAAACTTCTTTAAATAATTTCTATTTGGTCGAATTCTTTACTAAATTATGATTATTGTGACAAATTCAAAAATGTTTTTTTAAGGTTGTTGAAAATTAGAGACAGTAGTGATGGCATAAATGAAGTGTATTGAGATAACGAAGAGTATTTAAGCTCATTAAACATTACAGAATAGAAGCAAAGCAAACAATGACCTCCAAAACATCAGAGGTTCAGGTGCCATGGAAGAGTGAGCATCCCCTGCCAAATGGTCACATCCACCGTGTGCTCCTTGTCATAATTGGGAAATAATGAAAAAATCGTCATTAATTCAATGTGTAAATGATGGCCTAACAATTAGCCTGAAAAACGCCAGTCAGCATTTGACTCAATGATATATTGAATTTGCTGACAAGGTCATTGTATCGACCATTGAACTTACGAAATGATGCCTTGAAACGAGACTGTTGAAGTTCTTGTTTCATCAACTTGTTTGTCAATAATTTACCTTGTTTTAGAAATTGCACATACGTTTAGCATGCTCTTGCGTATCGAATTATACAGGTGATGAAGATATATTGCTGCAAAAGCTAGGAAATTTGACGAATTTTAAGTATCCACATCTCATTTACACCACTTCTCGAACATATATAGTAGATAGGCTGTATGTCGTCCTTATAATTTGAAGAAAGGTCCTTCCCCGCCGGGGGAGAGGGTAGGGGATAAAGGCATACTATCTGAGTTTATCATAAGGGTATAGACGTCTCTGTAGCTGATACAGTAGAGCGCTTGCTCCATGATCTGTAGGTTGTGTTTAGGCCCTGATCGCGACTAACCTAAGTCATAGCAACCTTCGCTTAATGCTCGGCACTTTGAAGTAAAAATTGCAACCTTGAGTTTCAAGGAAAGGTCTAAATCTGAAGCCCTTCGCCGGTATATGCTGACGTCTTTATATGAGTGAAAAATTCCCGAATGGGACTTAAAATAAGAAACAAACAATCAATCAAAAGGAGAGTACGCAAAAATCTTTTTTTTTTCTCTCAAGAACTGCAAAGCTCTTTTTAATCAAGTTGAAATAAAAGTATCTAAAGGTAGTGTAGATTCAATTTTTTCAAATCATGACTGAGAGGTAGAAGATTTACAACTATATTTAAAAAATAGTGACAACTAGGGACAGGGCGCGGCCACAACAGAGATCAAAGTTTAAAACTAATATTTACATTTCCATGATTTCCCCTATGATTCTTTACAAAATAAAATGCAGTATATTTTCTCATGAACTACATTAGGTATGCATCACAAATAAGCATGAATATCTCCATTGTTACGTCATAATACCGCTCTTGACGTCAAAAAATCAAAAAATATAGTGCACACTGTTTTCTTTTAAAAATGACAGTTGAACAGCGTGAATTTATGGCAAGTCATCAGAAAAATAATGTAAATATAAGAAATGAATTTAATTTTTTGAAGATTCATGAGGTATATGAACTACAACGCTTCACGCCGGCATGAAGCGTCGTAGTTCATAACCTCAAGATTCTTCAAAAATTAAATTCATTTCTTAAATGAATATTAAATAGAAACAAAATCTACTGATGAAAAGTAGGGCCTTATTGACTCAGATCAGCCTTGCAGTTCATGAGTCTCTTGTTGTTTCTCGATAAAGAAGTGATTGTAAATCTGGATTGGGTTGCTCAAAACTCTGGTTAGCGTTAGAGGCATTGCTTGGTCACCTTGCACTCGATCCATAAATCTCCAGAGGTCCCACACGCCATAATTTGATATAGATTTTCCCTCCACTAGATACAACTTGTCTTCTGACATTCTATAGATTCATTATATTTCCTATTCCCTTTCCTCGGTGCCTAGTCTCTTGATTTTCATAGAAGGAAAGCTTGAATGAATCAGTTGGGATTTCTTTTGCATTGAGCTAGCTTGCTGTTAAAATTTAGTTATACATTCGTTGTTCAATTTACTTTTCCATGAGAGAAGGATATATTTTGTTAAAGCAAACCAGAAAGAATTCTTTCAATCTTAAAGCATTTATAATTATATCACGCTTCTTTTCGGGAAATACGACTCTTGAATTTTGAAAATGCAAAAGGTTATTGAGAAACGCCAAACGAAGATTTGCCACTCGACACCATATAAATTTTATGACACAATTTGAGAAAATAAAGAAATTTGTACACTTAAAGTTTTTTTTTTCTTCCAGCAATTCAAAAATGATATTAAAACGAAAATATACCGCATGCAGCTTTATGACATTAAAGTCAGAGCAGAAAACGTCGAATAAATCCCTTTATTATCGTACAGACCAATATTACATCTATAGACTGAGAGAAAAGCCAACGGCTAAACGTGTTTGACATGGATTCTCGGATCTTCTGATTAGTATTCAATAGTGTTCAAAAGTAGATTTAATTTCCGCCAAACATTATTTGTGTCACTCTGTAGCCATTGTCATGAGGTGCTATTAATATTCTTCTTTAATGGAAAAGGATAAGAATAAATATTAGTGATCGATCTAAAATAAAAATACATACAATACAAATCACAGTCGCCCGCCTGGCGCAGTGGCTAGAGCGTTTGCTCTAGTGTCACTTAGTAAGGAATAGATCAGTAAGTCGAATATTCAAATCCTACAATAGGACGCGGAAGCCGATTCCTTAACCCGAGGTCCCCGTCGCAGCAGATGCTAGCACGAAAAAGATTCTTCGCTTTTCACAAAATGTAAATGCCCAGTACTGTTTAAATTAGAAGTCCCCCACCTGCAAGAAGTGGCATCTCAGTAAAAGTGAAAAGTTCCCAAAGAGACGTTTTAAACAAGCAAATAATCTGTGTACAATAATCATATTAGTGGTTGTATAAATAATGATAAATATTTTAATACAACCCATCTTGAATAATCATATATACTTTCGAGGTCAATATATATATCTTTAATATTCACCTATTATTCAGGAGAAAGATATTCTTAGAACTATTTTTATAACACGTCCAATTTGAATTAACCAAAACATTTTGTTTTGAGTGTTTTACTATGAATATATCTGTATTTGTGAATTTCGATATGACAGAATAGAAATAACCTTGTTGAAATATTTTGACATCCATAAATTTCATGACAAATATTTCGACAAAAGTATTTCTACTCTTACCAAGAGTAAAAAGGAATATTTCTTTATTCTGCATGAATCAGTTTTGTTTTTAATAAAGTCGTGATCCTAAGAAATAATCAGCTGTTTTACTTTATATGAAGGATAATCCAAAGGTCGCAGAAAAATACAATTATTGGAACTAAAACATCATGAACATGATTATTTCTCGATATCAAAGACATTAGACAATGATTTGTGGCTATGGATTGGAGCGCCCGCTGTGTAAAACGAGAGGGAATACCAGGCTTCTTCAACTCACAAACAACCCCTCCAGAGGTTTGTCTTTTGATATGGATTTTGCCTACACTTTTCACCACCTTTTCCCTATTAAATCATTCTTCCATTCTTGATTTTTGCCCTTTTTTGGTGCTTTTGATTGTTTTGGATTTTCAAAGGAGAAAAGAGTAAGTAAATAATGCAATTTGATTATTTTACATTTGTTTTAAGGTAAGATATAGAAACTTCTTTGAAATCCAGTAATAAATGAGCAAGAAACGTAGTTTTGATGATCCCTTTTGCCTTTGAGTTCTAATTTTTCCTCTTAGGACAAAGAACCTTTTCTAAATGTTGAATATTTTTGGAAAAGAGAACGTATATCAGAGAAACATCAATAGTAAAATCACTTTTGTAATGTCTGAAAAGGAGAGGATGAATAATTTCGCATTTTACTTTTTAAATGCAATTTTTCGAAATATGTGTTGTTCATATAACTCGTTCTCTAGGATGACAGACCCTAAAAGAAAAGTATTTTAGTTTACTATTATTAATTATATTATTTATTATTGTTTATTGTACTTAATTTTATTATAATATCTAATTATTAATTATAGTCAATAAAAGTTTTTACTAAATAAAACAGTGAATTTTTTATGCGGATTTCAAATTGTTATACTTCATGTTTTTCAATTTATTCACGCATATCTTTATAGTAGATAATATTTGTATATCCGCGTATCATTGTCATGTATTACTAAAATGGCAATGAGTGAATGATTAAGGAGATTTTTAGTTTACATCAAAGTAGTGATGGACTATCTGGAATATATTTTATAAAGGAAGGACACGGACACTGAAGAGGACCTTGTTTTAAATATGGTGTAAATGAAAACTCAAAATGATTGAGGCAATAGTTGAGGAATATCTGTTGAAAATGATTAGAAGATTTCATCTTAATGGATGTTGCTATTATTTACAACGTATATATTTTTTTTGGAAAATTTCAGGGACGTGTAGATTCGGAATGAGTATTTTCCGCAATTGGTGGGTTGTTTTCAGATGCCTCTGTTATGTCATATATTCATAGTCACTAACACTTTGCTGTATTCTGGTGTTGAAAGATCTGTGTATCGGCTCCATTTCAAAGTTTCAAAGGAAAAAATTAAAGTTAAAAGTAAATTTCAAGCAGACCTTATTGTTTATTGACGGCAGGAAGCTGCGAAACAAATGAAACGTCTATTTTTGACTTTGCATGAACATGTCCTTGACTTCACTACCACACGTGCATCTCAATGCACTGTTAACCAGTCTATTCACATTCAATTTGTTATATTGTGGGTTCGAAAGATTTTCTACATTACTGATCAAGTCATTACAACCATATGGAGACGAAGTCTCTAGTTTCCAATCTTATATTCTTCTCGTTACCCAAAGAAAAAGGGTATTAAAGTAGGGTTGTAGTTTGTCTATCCTCGTAGCAGAATAAACTAACGGAGATTATGATATGTTTAAAAAGATGTTGATTATCCCATCATTTATTAAATGAAATTAAGTTACGAAGACTTATTGTAAAACATTTAAGTAGAAAGCTAGGGGAAAAGATAAGCATTACTTTTTAAGTTTTATCAAAAATAAATGGTACAAGAGATTTTGATATATTTTTTTTTACGGTTTTTCAGTTTGAAATATACCGACAAGGTGTCGAACATCAGCTCAGACAGAATAGCAGACAAGACAGGAAGTTAAAATTGTAATAATAATTTGTTTTTCTTCAGGAAAATACATTCTTATATCTGCAAAAGTGAGTGCAAACAAATTGTCATAATTCGCTTAAGACTGCTACTCAATTAGTTTGTACACACCTTAGTGACACTACATGTTTCCACAATTAATTAATAAATTCAAATAAATTGACATTTTTCTGCATTATTCAGTTTTCTTTTCAAAAATTGTGATTTTAAAGATAATTGGCTTTATATTTTATCCGAAAGATATTCCTTGGTGTGAAAATATTATACTTGAAAGAAATGCATAATTATTTATGGATACATGTATCAAAGACACTGGACACTGGTCCATGAATCTGAATTGGATCTTCTCCTGTGTGAGACGAAAGGTAATACCATGCATCTCTTCACTGACTCCTAAACTCTCAAGAGGTCCGTTATTTGATATGGATTTTCCCTTCGCTACTCACCACTTGTTTTCTAAGACTCTATAAAATCATTACATTCTTGACTTTCCAACTTTTCGGTGCTTTTGGCAGTCTGGATTTTCAAAGATCAAAAGAGTAAGTTAGTGAAGCATTTCATTCTTTTGTATTCTTTAAAAGTTAATTTCAAATACAGTATTATGATATTGATCATTTTCGTTTCGTAGAGGAAAGTATACTAATTTTGAAACATATAGTAGAAGATATATGAAAATCTAAAAGTTATCGATCTTCAGCCTCTAAGGCCTATCTCTTTATCCAAATCAGGACTGAAACTTTCGAAATAACAAAATATAAAATCGAAAAATGTCATGCAGATTATCGAGATAGAAAAAAAATTAAGCTATGATGGACCTTTTTTCACTGTATTTTAATTGAATGAGAAAAAGTCCTTTTCTATTTTTAGAAAATTACATTTTTATATATATAATGTAAAACTTCCGATAAGCGATGTTTAGAAACAAATGGAATAAAAAGGCTCAAGTACATTCTATAATATATAAAGATAATGAACAGTATTCAAGCTCAAGGGTCTATTAGGACAGTATGAATTGGGAGCAGATCTAAAAATAAAATCAGAGGCGGGATCAAGTGCCGTCAGAGGTGGGATCAAGAGAAAAGCAGTCCCTGATTACCGGTTACGCTCCTCGTTTTCTCCCTGTCATGATGGGGCAAATGAAAAAT
The DNA here is from genome assembly GCA_003671525.1 of Saccostrea glomerata. Lineage (NCBI taxonomy): Eukaryota > Metazoa > Mollusca > Bivalvia > Ostreida > Ostreidae > Saccostrea > Saccostrea glomerata. The sequence goes on along the minus strand of PRKT01000295.1, from coordinate 311,056 downwards.
AACTTGAGGCAATTCTGAATGAAAATAATGACTTAACAATTGTATGAAAAACGAAGTTAACATTCAACTAATCAAGTGATTAAGTTTGTTATCACAAGACATGTTATTGGCGATAGACTGCATACTTTAAAAGAGATTGCTGATATCCGTTTATCTTCATCTTAAGTCATCATCTATACCACCCAAGCATTATGATAAACATAATGACTTTTCAATCGTCAACTGCCTTTACTTATGCAGCAATATGCCTTCGTCACCTGCACGCGGGGTTTATATACAGTTGACTCGATACGCGAGAGCATGTTGATTACTGACATTATAATGGTTATTGACATGATTATTGACATAACAAGTTGCTGAAACAAGAATATCAGCAGTATCGTTTAAAGTCATCATTTCGTAAGTTCTATGGTCGGTACAATGACATGTCAGCAAATACACTTTATCAAATTATCACATGATGACTGAAATTTTCCATACTAGTTTTTAGGCTATTATATACACACTGAATTGACAACGGATTTTTCAGTTATTTCCCGATTATGACAAGGAGCACACGGTGAGTGTGACAGGTCGGCAGTGGATGCTTACTCCTCAATTGCACGCGATCTCATCTCTGATATTTTGGAGGTCTGTGTTTGCTTTGCTTCAATTTTGTATTGTTTAATGGACTTTTGAGCTTGAATACTGTTCGTTACCTCCATATATTTGATATTTCACTGGCTTTTCTCGTTGAACTATTTAAAATGGACTCTCTTGGTCTTCCGAGAATTTGAAGCTCTACGTTGTATGGTGACAGAGAATATTTACTGATGAAGTAAAGGTAAAAAATTAGAAAGAAAAAAGAGAGACCGAAGGGTTTAATCTAAATTATAGGTAATTTTATCGCCAGAATTTTGTATGTGTGCAATTGGAGGGAAATGGATACCTTGTATATTTAATTGATACATGACACTTAAGTGTCACTAAGACTGTTCATGGGCTATAGACTAATAAATACGGATACGGAACTAAGATCACTCTTCTGTGATTTTCTCAGAAAAGCTGGAGGGTCCATAGGATGAATTGTAGGTTGAAAACGAAGTGGTTGAGCTATTATCTTTGCTGTTCGATGGAATGTACAAGTGTTGGTCTGCATTTTATGTGGTATTTTAGGGCATTAGCGAATCTGACGAAATAGTGAAAATAGGCTTAATTTTAATGAAATTTTTTAATTGTCCCCGTATTTTGATAATAAGTAGAACATGTTCAAAGTCAATTATTTTCCTTAAAATTCTAGAACATTGCAGTTTCACAAAGCCTTTTTTCAATACTTGAACTCTCAGAGAAAAATCTTATGTTGAAAATGAAAGCATTAAGTCTCTACTTGATATTGATGTTCCAAATAGGACATTGGGACTTGTCAGTTAATTGGTATGTGGATATGACCATTTTATGGAGTTAGTGAACCTTCTTTATCCATTCCGAGAAATATAAACATAAACATTATACTCTGTGCAACCTAAGGAAGATAGATTCATAGAAAAGTAAAACAATATCTTTTACATATCTGAAGTCAATTAAACATGTTCTCGACGATACGTCTTTGATAAGGAATATCAGATATTTCTATTAGTATTCAAGTCTGTTTGATCGCGAATTCAAAAGGAGATTTAATTTCCGTTTGACAATACGTTCGCTACTCCGTCGTCATTATTTTCACGCTCACAGTATAACAATGCGGAGAGGATGCATAAAGAATAAAATGAATTGGTTTATAGAAGAAATTCTTCAAAATCATATTTGTTTTCAATACTTTTAATTCACCAGTCAATCAAGCTGAGTTCGATATATTTCTGGATTCATAAAACTTTTTTAAGGAGCGCTGACTTTTACATTTAACGACTTACTTTTACACTAGGACAAAATACGGAAGCTCTTTTCCTATTTAGCTCAACATTTAAAAAAACGAAAATAACGGGTTATTTCAAAACAGCAATAAGTTACCCTTTTAAAAAAGACAACCACTCTACCCTCAATTCTCGGCCTTTACATGTTAGTATCCTTAACCTTTACCTATGGCCACTAGAAAGGTTTCTTATAAATTAACAATTCTGTACCTTCGACTTCGGACATCACACAGGTTTAAATGTCCAACAAAATCGTCAACTGAAAAAGTCAGTGTTTCTCGTTAATGTCCAAAAATCCGTCGAAACAAAGAGTCATCACTTTGTCCAGCAAATTCTTTACCAAACCCTTATTCTTACTCCTAACAAAAATATATACTCTACTGCTGTAAAGGAAAAACTTCACATTCACTGTGCTACAGCATACCCAGATATTCTACAAGTTGTTTCAAACAGACACGGATCCTAAAAAAGCTCTTAAGAACTTTAAGATATTTTAAAATCACCAATATTTTTTTCAAACCTATGTCTTTTCTAGACTTTACACAACAATTCCTCATAACAAAACTGCTTCTTAAATAAAAACGGAACTGGGAGATTGTAACACCTTGTGCTTGGTCATCAGCAAAATTATTTCGTAAATATTACTCTGTAATGCTAAAAGGATACTGACGTTCTTAATTTAAATCATATATGAAGTCTTTGGGGACGAGGTTTCCTTCAAATTGTTGTAAATCCGATGGACACTTAATTGTCCTTTATTAAATAAATTGATTTTATTTCCTATGAAGTAGAAATTATTCAAACTTTTACATGAAAAGAAGAAATCAATTGCTTTTGCCTACAACTCTACATTCAGATATATTGACGATGATTAATCAATTATCAATAGTTATTTTAATTTGTTCCCTTTCCGTGAAGAATGTATGAATGTTAAAATTGTCAGTCCAGGAGTCACCACTGGAACGGTAACAAAATCCTGTAACGATTTTAGAAATATTAAGGGAGACAATAGGTGGTCATAGGATGCTTCAAGGCTTGACATTTTACTATCAGACCTCCATCAAAATGATGTCAGCATCTGATGCCCTTCATGGCAGATGATGCGATAGATTTCTTCGATAAATGTTGTTCCAAATACACATGTACGTCTACCAGTATATATTGGAAAACGATACGATCTAATCTAAATTGCATATTTGATTTTTTTTTTTAAAGAACTCAATTCATACTTTTTATTCAAAATTATTGCAAGGCACTCTACAAATATTTCACTCAGAGCAAAAATAAGTTGTCTATGTTATCAATTAAAATATTGAACTTTCTCTGGTTTTGGAACTTTTGTCTGGATACTTTGTTCTCTTACAACCCTTACATCAATTTGTTTAGATGAGCAGTTGCTTCATTCGATTGGGAAATCCTATTTATTTATATATACATCTGTATCTAGTTTTGTCTATAGGGAAGTAACAAAGATTTAAACAAAATGTAATGTAAGGACAGATCTGTGAAAGGAAATACCATTTACAACTGGAAATGTTTTAAAACTGTTTTTATCAAACGTTATATAGTTTGGACTTAACAAATTAATAAGAAAAACCCGTATGAAGCAAAAAATAAAGCTTGAGGCTGTGTAGAATGTTATTTGTTTGAGTGCACAATTTTTATGATCAATCTGAGTGATAAATTATGCAAGCGAAAAATATGGATGCAACAAATGTTGCGCTTGTTATTAGATTTTACGTAAAGAATAACGCATATTAACATCACAAATATTCCATTAAGTGAAAATTAAAGTATTCTTTACAATATTTGATGGAATATGATACAAATCACGATGAGTGTTTTTTGACAGATGGCGGAAACTGCACAATCAAGTCATGAAAAAAGGCATGATTTTCTCGTATAATATGTAATACTGAATTCCCTTATTGTCATATATTTTTATGCGTCTCTTTTTAATATGTGCTGAAAAATAATAAAAGTTACTAGAAGCCCCTTACAAGACTGACTCTTTATTGAACCGAACCTAAATTAGTTTGAATAAAGAAAGGCTTAGGCTTGCTATAATTCCTTTTAATGTTTGGAAAAGTAACAACTCTTCTTCATTTTATTAAATGACATTTAAATGAGTGTTCAAATTATAATTTTGAAGCAAATGGGTTTGAATTTGGTAAATGTTATATCATTGCTGCTATGTATCTGAAATTGAATGCGCAGCATTGTAAATTTTCAAGTAATTCAATTTTAAAGTTGCACAATAACAAAAGTATAGATGAAGGATTTGAAACTTTACTGAAGAAAGTGGAGATAGCGAAACGAGATCGATCTCAAAAACATACAGAGGGCTTCAAACACGGAAATCCTGATGTGGGATCAAATGCCTAGGAGGAGTAAGCATCTCCTGGTGAGCGGTCACACACGCCAAGAGTCCCATGTATTGATCAGGATTATTACGTAGCCAAATTCAGTATAAAGACTAAGGTCTAACAACTGGTGTGAAACATTATCCAAAATACGAACCAATGATATTAAGTTTTATTTGCTATCAAGGTCATTATAAAGATCATAGAATTTATGAAATTCCGATTGAAATCCCTGTAACGTCAACTAATGTGTAAGTAGCCTGCCTCGTTTAAAAATTGATCATAGACGAAGTATGCTCTCGAGTGTCAAATGATTTGGGGGATATAAATACCTTTCGCGGGTGAAAATGGTCTATAACTACATAAATAAAGGAAGATGACGATGGTAAAGTTGAAGTTATCTCATGTGTAATACAACTTAGTTGTTGGTTGGCCCTTCGTCTATAGTCAGTAACACATTCAGGGAAAAATCAGATGTAGTAGACTCGGTGATGTCTTTTATTTCAAGTTCACTGGGATTTATCGAATTGACATATGAATGAAAGTATCTATTGTTAATTGATAATACATCGTCGATATTTTTAAATGTCGAGTTCAAGGACACAGAAATTGTTTTCGTCATCTCAAGTAGTTTTTCAATAAATTTTATTTCATAAGAATATAAAAACAGGTCAACTAATGAAGGAGCACAATGAATGCCTATCGATATTACAACAGTTTAAAGGTAGACGTGGTCTCCAAAGACTACATAGATGCTGGAACGCACGCATCCTTTTTCTATCAACTTAAAAGAGTACCTGTTTAAGGAATCAGAAGAATTTTAACAAACTATTCCTGTTGATGACAAATTACAAGATAGGAAAATTTTCGACTTCCATTTTTGTTGAAAAAGTAGATATTTATGAAAATTACAAGCCTACTTTTTAATTCATCATGAGAAATGGTAGTATTAAGTGTTAAAAATTCTAGATTCTGATGATAGAGACATTTGAATTTTTAAAAAGTAATTTTTCTTTTCTTGAGAACCCATATTTTATTTTACCAACTCTATAATACACTGCAGCCTAGTACATTTGAGGAGTGTCTCTCTTACCGCAGTCTGATGGTAAAGAGTAAGACTAGGGGCTTAATATAGCTTTTGCTAGACTCTAAAAAGTATTTCTGTTTGTAATGTTTTTATAGCGTGTTGGAATCCAGTATAGGTAGCGTAAATCAAACTCACCTTGATCGATTGGAATGTTAAGAGTTTTAAATACTGAAATGTGATTTTTGAAGAATTTCATCTTTAGAAAGTGACCTGCAAGCATAAGTTGGATTTCCTTAGGTATAACTTAAAAACATTTGCTTCAAAAAGTTTTTCTACAAACCAATTATAATAATGAACCCCCCCCCCTTTTAAAGCGATAAGTCTATAACGGAGTGTAAAATCTAATATTTATTAAATCATATACCGACAGCAACAACGACAGTTGGTATTTGATTTTTGATAATTTTTTTTTATCCCCATGACTTGTCTTTAACGATGCTAAACGGTTTACTCTGCATGCACAATGAGACAAAGTACGAATAATTATAAAACGTACTGAAAAAAAGACCAAGGTTTTAAGATATATTCGTAAAAGAGAGATAACCTGTTAATGGGGTTGAATACTATTATTTCCTTTAAAAAATGTCAAGATAAGAGGCGAATTCTGTCAAATTTTGCACCCAAAGCTGTACTGATATTGTGTGCATTTTAGATATTATTTAGATTTGGGGGGAAAATTGTTAATATTTTCAATTACGCAAAATTTGATTTTCGTGAACAACGATTAAACATGACATCTGCCGGCCTTATACGAAAGGTGGTAATCAGAATATCTATGGTTCACCTCTCTGAACCGTGTGTACTTTACCAAAACAGTATCATTTTCTTTTGATAATTCTTTATGTCGGTGTATGTCAGTTTCTAAACGAACTTACTTATCCTTATGTTTAAGTGAAATATAAACGCATAAATCTCTGGTTACATAAACTCTTTTGTATAAACAGGAAATTACAGTAAAGTGTATTTCTATTAGCGTAATTCCCTTTCATTAAATTTCACTCACAGAAAACCAGTATTATGGCGCTCATTCTCTTTTGTCTCAGAATAACATTCTTCGATTTCCTGAGGAGAAGGGGACATTGAATGATTAAGGAAAGAGGATTATCCTCTAGTATCGGGGGGAGACCTTAAGGTCAATATCAGAATAAGCTGCCTTGTACGGTTTCGTTTGTAGATTGTGATCCATCAAGGTATCGCGGTGTTCTTTATGTATAGGTCGAAGTTCCTGATTCTAAGTCGATGACTGTTCTGTTCCGAGATTTATATTCCATCTCTGCACTAGACATCAACTTCCAAGCTGCATGCAAAAATGCTTTTTATAAAAATAAAAAATACAGTTTCTAGTATTAAAAAAAGTTACTTTTTTTACGTTTTTTTTTCATTCTTTAAACCTGTCGTTGTGCAAGTTAACTATGTGTACTGATAATGTTTCAACAATTATAAAAACATACTAGTATTTGAATGCATTTGAGATGATATATCAAATGTCTCTTTAGTATTGATTACAATAGTTATCTCACTTCACATTTGTTAGTAAAATCACTTATTAACACAACTTTGATTTCAAAGTTATTGTTTTCAACACTGTATTTCAATGTTAATAGAAGTATATGCAAGAATAAATCTTTCAATAATTAATTAATCTTCTTTTAAACATTTTGAGGAATTGTGGTGTAAAGTTCGGGTAGCACTGTTCTGGTGATGTTGTGAATAAGTGGATAATTATCCTGTCTCTGTTGAACCATGGTAACGAGTCAAACATCGATCCACGTGAAACTTTAATATACGATCTCTTTCAATTCTCACACTTTGTATTCTTTACTGGTTCCGTATTAGGAAAATGTTAAGGGTTAGAGAAATTAAACTTAGAAGTGCGCGACCTTATCAGGCTTCTCCATAGTCTTCCCAAGTGTGGTGTTATTCATCTTGTAATTAATCTGTGCATTGAAATCTAAGAAATTTCAATAACAGACTTGTTAGACAAAGCTTAAAATCCAATTACGGAAATTGTCTGATATGAAGCTCTCTGTATTGGGTTCTAGTAGTAAAACCATCAATTCTATCAACAGAGTTGGCCTTGAAGTTTTTTCTTTGACCGACTTTATCATAATACAAACTGTTACAAATTCTTTTACTATAAGAGGTAATATGATCCTTGTTTTATCTTCCCATTTTTAGCTCATTTTATTTTATTATCGTACATTTATGAAGGAAAACAAAAATCAAAATAGACACCAGCTATATTGTAGCACCATATTTTCTTAAAATAATGAAAAGTGTAGGGAATAAATGAATTCTTTCATGTCTGATTCTTTAAATGTGGAATAAAAAAGGAATGACTTTTTGTAACCGAAGTTTGATAATTTTACAAGTTCACGTACATCTGTCACTGATCCTGCATGTATCACCAATCTTATTGTTACAGCGTCATACATGGTTATTTGCAGAGAATAACCATGGAAATCTAAACTTTTTTGACTGATATATTTGTACAAATCAGGATACGGTAACAGTATGTAGGTTAATCGATCTTTTAACAATGTTTACGCTCTCGCAGAATTCATATTGTCATTGTGTCATTACCAAAAGTAGAGGAAGGCCACAAAATGCAAAATTGGGGACAAAACAAGTAGTGCAATTATAAGTCTATCATTATTAGCAATTCGCAGCAATGAAAAACTGACTTGTTGCTTGTTGAAGTACCCTGGAATCCAAATAGAAACCAATATTGTTGGTTGTCAATCACTACAAGCGCAGCCTCAGTCTGGGGGACTATGGATGCCTCTCCACGCCTTGCCGTCACCGACAGGCAATTGACTTTATCAAACGAAGATTTGTATTCGCTCTGTGCGTATTGATCAGTCGACTTAATACGGCATGCAAATTTACTGATTCTTTTTTCCCCTTGATCTTTGTTCCGCCACTCGTTGCATTTGCTTTGATCACTGTAAAACATAGAATGGCAATGTAATGACCAGTTTAAGCACTTAAGACACCATCATTTGTAATGGGATCCTTCACATTTTGTAGAAGACTATGGAATTGGAAGCCAGATCGTGTGGAGCGTTTTGAAAACGACGAACAAGAACGTTGCACGTGTTGGTCAGGGGAGGTGGCGTCACCCGCTAAAATGGCGTTGATCGAACAAGGTGACACGGCCGCGCCTGAGAACTGTCAAAGACTTGTGATATTGGGCTCAAGTAAAGCAGGCAAAACATCCATTGTTTCACGATTCCTGAACAACAAATTTGATGATAGTTACACCCCCACCATTGAAGACTTTCATAGGAAAATATACCGGATCAAGGGAGAAGCTTACCGCTTGGATATCTTAGATACTTCCGGTAACCATCCTTTTCCCGCCATGAGGCGTCTGTCAATCATTACAGGTGAGGAACGTAAAATATTTTTATAGAATTTTTTGGTAGAAATTTTTACACGCTTTGCTATTTAGAACATTACTGGATTATGCTACATTTAGTTTTAACATTTTTGTTGTTCAGAACAAAATAGTACTAAATACATTTATAGAGTGTGGGCAAATTATACGCGTTCCTTTCATTAAATGCATGTGTACTTAATCCTTATTAATTAATATTGAATTCTGACTGCTGAATCGTTTTTTTTATTATTTGAAATGAAAATTCTTGCATGAACTGATATCTAAAAATTACTTGTAAAGCTCGGTCAAACTCTAAGGTCAATGTCAAAAGAATTTACGCCAATGAATATGCTTTGTCACAGTGAATACACAAGTGAATTATGACAGCCCTTGCATCAACTGTTCAAATTAACCAAAGCTAAAGTTTTCAACAATTTTGCAAGCGCCAAGGTCAAAAGGTCAAATTTGTTAATGTTCAAAAGAGGGTAATGTCACAAGAAATGTACTTGTGCAATATGAAAGCAATAGCTCCAACCATTCAAAAATTATCAGCAAGGTTTATGTTTTTTATGACAAAAAGCAAGAAAAACAGACAGGGCATAAACAAAATACTAGCACCCCTGAACCATCGATTACGGGGGTATAGAAATAAAACAGAGTGTAGAGAAGTAGAAAAGGCATTCTCTAATTTGTATTATGATACACTATGAATAATTAAAAACTTTTTGCAAATTTGTTGTTTTTCTGAAAGTACACATTTGCAACTAATTTGAAAAACAGGCTAACAATACCTTAAGCAGTGTGTTTGTTTGATTGTTTGTATGTTGTTGAGCCTCCCTCTCGAGAATTTTTCACTCATATGGTGACTCGCTACCACTTTCTGGTGAAAACTATACGTTTTGTCCTATTTACGGGTCTTTTTCGTTCTAGCACTTACTGCAACACGGGACCTAGATTAATACGGTCTCATCCGAAGGACCGGTCTCGACATTCCATTCACAGTAGGATTCGAACCCGCGACGTAAGAATCAACTCCTTACAACGCGACTCTAGAACAGACGCTTTCACCAATTCACCACGCGGGCGACAAGAATCTCCAATAAGGTTCTTATTAAAAAATAAGTTTTTTTCATTCTGTATAACCTGTTTATTATCATGGTGTACCAGTAATAACCCATAACCAATTATAAAGTTGTTTATTGTAGCGCTTGTTATGAAGCAGTATGGGCCCCTTTAACCATTGTGTTAATAACGCTGAGAGATGCCGTGCAAGTTATAATTTGTAGACCACTGACATACTCCGTAAACTATGCATAGCATAGGTTAGTTGTCTTGTACAGTTTCATAATAAGATACACAATTATAATATGAGTATGTGTTATCAATTTTTAAACTTAAGATTAAATAGTTAAAAGTTATTAAGTTAAAGAAAGGAGGGTCCTCGGAAGGGGGTATTCCCAGGTATACAATATCCTTATTTCGAGAGTCAAAATTCACCTCAAAATATAAAATCTTTTGTAAGACAAATCCTTGGTGGAGTATAATGGATTATTGCTAGAAGATCATTCCATGAAAATTCAATGTTGGTTTATTCCTTAAACGGAGTGACGACACATGAATTTTTATTGTAGGGGATCTGTTTCTCTTGGTATATAGTATAGATAACCGGGAATCCTTTGAAGAAGTGGAGCGTTTGTGTCAACAGATACAGGAATGTAAGACTCAGTGTAGGAGCCGAGAAGGCGAACGGCGCCAGAGAGGGGCCATTCCTGTGGTTGTCGTTGGCAACAAGTGTGATAAGGAAAAATCGCGCGTGATAGACCCAGCCGAGCCACTGCATCTTACCGAAATCTATGAGAACTGCATGTTTCTAGAAACGTCCGCAAAGAAAAACATTAACATCGAAGAATCCTTTACAAGACTTTTTGACTTGGGGAACCTTCCCTTAGAAATGAGTCCTTCTCTGCATCGGAAGGTCCATCCTTTCTACGTAAGCGGAAGTACTTCACAAACCGGAAGAAAGGGTATGTCCATTAGAAGAAAAATGTCTGACGCTTGCGGAACAATTGCCCCAAATGTCAGACGACCAAGTATACGCACTGATTTGATGGTTGCACAGATGAGAACAAAATCATCTAATCTAACCAAAGCTGATGTAAAAGAAAAATGTGCTATTCAGTGATTTTCGACGAAGATAAAATGTAATAAGTGGAATATTGTCAGGTTTCTGTTTGTTTTTCCTTTATGAATTTCTTTTAATTCAAGACAATAATAAATGTAAATCTCACTTGACACAAGCCTGTCCCTGATAAAGTTTTCTCTTTGCTTCTTTCTAGGCATGTGAAGAATCGAAACATGCTGAAAGTTTCAAATTTTTCAGATATTATTATCCTACTGCTCTGTCACTCATAGAGACTCAAAACAGATTTCAGTAAAATGTATTAGAAAAATCCCGAGAACAAGACTGCTGAAATTTGTAAAGTTGGTACGTAAATTCATGTTTTATACTTCATCGTTTGTGGACGACGTGAAATGAAAAAGAGGACAAAAATTAAAAAATTCTGATCTTTTAAAACATAATATTTAAAAAGAAAATTATATTTTTATATGGTAGATGGAAAAGACAGTATGGGTATGAAACAGCATGAGAAACTTGTTTTGTTAACTATATGATGGTTGTGAATATAAAAAATGTGTTTTTATTGATGAAAGGGGTTTATCTTAGTTGTTTGTGAAACCAACAAAGAATGAGCAAGTGTAAAGTGGTCTTTTAGACTAAGTCATATCATTAATTAAATTCAAAACTTCAAATCGCTGGTATTAAAACTCCAGTGTTTTTATGTTATACAAGAACTTCTTTTATAACTGCTAGTAATTGTTTAGGTAACGATCACATTCAGTGCATGGGAATCCAATTTTCAAAATCACATGTTGGTGGGTTTAAACATGATGGAAGATCTTGCCTTCTCTGAGCATCGCTTCTAAAACGAAATAATGTCTTTTGAACATATCCAAATACTTGAATTTTTATAAATGGGACCTGTTGGGGAGGTCTGGGAATGAAACTAGTTCAAATCGAATGCAAATAATTGGTAATTGCACAGCCGGTTTCATTAATACAAAGAAATCGAAGACATCGGTTAAAAGACAACAGTCAGGATTTGTTGAATAATGCAAAAAATATTAGAATTAACGACAAACCTCGCAGAGGAGGTAATGCTTGTTAGATGGGGACCAAATTACCCTCAATCAATCAAAGCTCAGGGACGTTTAATTGAAAGAATAGCTGTTTGCTGAAGAAGAAAAGTTAAACAAAGCAAATTAATTTATCTTTTTTTGTCACAAGACAAGCAATAAGCCTCGTCGTTCGTGTAATGTCTCTTCTCGGGCGGAATCCAGTGTGACGTCGATAATTCTCACTCGAACACGAGGCCCTGCATGAACTCTTAGGTCAAAAGTACGGACACAATCAGGAGTGTAATACTATTTACAGTTATGGTCTTCATTTCATTCTAACGTACGTACCAATATATTGTTCCTTAACAATATGATAAAGATAATTTGAAGGATGTTGTAAATGTGTAATTACATGAAATGGATGAGATTCAGAGTCTTTCTCCTTCTTTGTGTACTTTGATCCCTTAGAAGAAGAAAAGCTGAATTATTTCAAACATAAGGTAATGCATACAAATTCTATGGGGTTTAGAAGAGAAGCCAAAGAACTACCAGGATGAAAATCCTTTTCAAACCTAAGTCTCAGGTAGTCTTCATTATACTATTTATATTTTAGTGAGGAGTAACGAAGGGGGCTTGGTAGAATATTAACTGGAAACTCTATTTACCTACCCGGTAAGCTCTACTATTTTGTACTTGTAACAAAGGAAGAGCAAAGTTTATCACAGTCTGTAGTTATATACCGTAGATCTGGCATCTCAGGACCGATTGTACTTTGAATATATGGAGGAAGAGCTTTAATTATATTCACGATAACAATACTTTTACTCTACAGAAAAATGATTCTACTCACAATAACAATTATTCTACTCATAGTTAAAATAATTATACCCACGATAACACTAGCTACTTAAATAAAGGAGACATTGACACGTTGTCAGAATGGATAAACTGTATCAGATGCATATTAATGACATTAAGCGATTGAGGGGCAAAATGAAAACCAAAAATCCTTCTGTGTTCAGTAACTAAGAAGTGAAAAAAGAATTTGATAGATTATTCAGTCAGTATTTATTGGTCCATGCTGACAAAGCAGGTAACAACATTGTCTTTGTAAGGCTCATTTTTTAAATTGTATTTTAGAGGAACTGGGATTTAATTTTAATTGTGGTAATCAAAATTATTCATAGTTCACTTTCTAAGGAAGAGGTTCTTCAAAACCATATGTAAGTTTTCAATGTTTTTAATATTCCAAACAACCAACATGAATTTGAATTACCATATCTATATTGGATTCCAAAACTTCATAAAAAATTCTTACCAACAACGATATTAAGCGGGTTCCAGTAAATGTTCTACAAACTTACTCCTCACTAAAATATTAACAATAGTGAAGGAGAAACTTCAAGAACACTGTGCAACAATATATTCGAGAAGTGGTGTAAATCTTACGTAGATTTTTGAATTCCTAAGGAACTATTTGAAATCACAAGATTTTACCAAAATTAGCAACAAAAATACGATATTTAAACTTTAGATACAACTACTAGTATTCCCCAAGTGAAATTTAAGTGTGGGCTTTTGATATCATTGACAGCTGCTTTTTCAATTAAAAAAAAGCTTACTCGGAAATTTACTTACCTTCTTATTAGTCGTTTGCAAAATTATTTTGTTAAAAACATTCTGATTGTACAAACAAGTACTCTAAAGTTGATATTAAAAGAAGCTTGAGTTCCGATTGACAATATCTATGTGGTTTTGGAGACCAGGACTTTCAACAATCTATTGGAATTCGCATTCGTACCAATTGCACCCCGTTATTAGGAAACCTATTTTTGTATTCATATGAAGCAGGATTTGTTCAAAATCTTTTACGTGAAAAGAAGAAAACACTAGCTGTGGCCTTCAACTCGACAATTGGATATATCCACGATGCATTGTCAATTAACAATACTCATTTCCATTCTTATGTCGACACAATATATATGACGATGAGCTTGAAATAAGATACCACAGGGTTTGACACATCTGTTTCATACTTGGATTTTTTTAACAATAAATAAATGTCAATTGTAATCTGACAACCAAGCATTACGATACACGTGCTGACTGTAACTTTTCAACTTTCCTTACTTATGCAGCAGTATACCTCATCACTTACATACTGGGTTTATACTGGGTTTATATCTTTCAGTCAATTCGATACGATAGAGCATGCTATGTGGATGAACTCGATTTCTAAAACGAGGAAAGTTTTATTGACAAACGAGTTGCTGAAACAAAAATATTAGCAGTCTCGTTTTAAGTCATTTCGTAAGTTCTATGGTCGATAAAATGACCCTGTAAGCAAATTCACTCCATCATTAAGTCAAATGCTGACTGACATTTTTCATACTAATTGTTAGACAAGTATTTACACTGGGGATTGACGACGGATTTTTCCCGATGATGACAAGGAGCACACGGCGGATGTGACCGGTTGGCAGGGGATACTCACTCCTCCATGGCACCTGATCCAATTTTTCTGATGTTTTAGAGGTGTTTGCTCTGTTTCAAAGTTTGTTGTTTAATGGACATTTGAGCTTAAATACTATTCGTTATCTTTATATCTTTCATTCTTTCATTCGTCAACCGAGGATGGTTTTTTTTTTTTGGCATGTTACGTTAAGTTGTGGTTTTCGGGAAGTCAAAAGTTTTCAGACGGACAACGGTTAAAATACGATAAGAAAAACTCACTTAAGGTTACAGTTCAGAAGAACTAAAAGTGAATTACAAGTAGAAGATGTTTCACACTTATTTATGTAGAATAAAGGCTCAGAATCTTCCCAGTAGCCTCAGTGAAGAGGGAAAAAAAATACGACAAAGATGTTCAAATCGTAAGAATTTGATTAGGACCCATAATTCCAAAAAAAAAGAGGTTCACTGCCTAGGTAACTAAGGTTTGCCATCCTGATTATTCCTTATCATGCCTGTTTGTTTGTTTGTTTGTTTGTTTGATTGATTGATTGATTGATTGTAATTGTTTAACGCCGATTCGGTAATATTTCAGCCTTATTAGTATTTCGGTGGAGCCTGATTGATTTAACTTTTCAATGCCAAAAAGGACATCCCTTTTTGACTAGTTGTAATTATTTTCCAAGAACAAAATGAAATATTAAAAATGTGGACTTTGAAATTCCTAAAACGAATATTTCTCAGGCTCAGATGGTGCAATGGTTGGGATTTTTCCTATCCTGTGATTGCTCATCAACAAAATTACTTTGTCAAAGATCACTCCGATTCCTCAAACAAGTACTCTGAAGGGCAACATATGGAGAAAGCTGATATTAAAAGGATGCTGGAGTGCGCTCCTAATTGGCAACATTTATATAGTCTTCGGAGATCAGGCCTTCCAAAAAACTATTGGAATTTTAATTTGCTCTAATTGTGCTTTTTTTATATAACTGATCTGTATATTTTTATTTTTATGAAGCAGAATTTTTTTTAATCCTTCTTCGTGAGATGAAGAAAACACTTACTGAGGGCCTCTACTTGATATTTAGATATATCGACGACGTATTACAACAGTAACATCAATTCCTATGTCAATTCGAGTGAACATGAAAAAAAACCCACATAGCCTGCCACATCTGTTTCATATTTGAATGTTTTACTATATTATAGACTATATATGTTTTGACTGTATTATGATAAGGGTCAATTAACAACTGAATTATGTGACAAATGAGCCGACATCAACTTTCCGTCGTCAACTTTCGTTATCTATATAGAAACCTCCCGTTACCACCTGAATATCGAGTTTACATCATCCAACTTATTCGATGTAAAAGACCATACATTGAGTACGATCAGAATTAAATCGAGGCAGGCTACTGATAGATGAGTTGATGTTACATAGATTTCAACAACCTCGTCTCAAGTCAACATTTCATAAATTCTATGGTCATTATAATGACCTTGTTAGCAAATATAACCTATAACATTGACACTTTCCGTTATTTTAGCTGACTTGTTTCATACCAATTGTTAGGTATTTGTTTGTATATTGTATTATGCATTGAATTCATATTTTGGGATGTCCTCGGTCCTATAACACACCTGGCCGTGCCGACAAATTGAATACCGCGCGTTAGCGCGGTATAATAATTTGTCGGCACGGCCAGCTGTGTTATATGACCAAGGACATCCCAAAATATGAATTCAATGCTTATATTTACATTCTAATTTATTCTCTTCATAATTGATTATTTCGGTAATTTTAAATGTGAAATTATCGCTCTTCAAACTGGTGTGCTTTTAAAACGTAAGAGCCGTTTGTGACGTTGCAAAGTTAAATAACACAAACGAACAAAAAAAAAGACAAATTAATTTTAAACGCACATTTGTTGTATTTTTACTTTAATTAAACAGGGTAATTTTTTTATTTAAATAGTGTCAAAACTGTACATTTTGGAATTCCTAGAGTATTGAAAATGCATATAGTTCATACTGTGTATTCTAACGCGCGGTGACAAGGTTTCGCGTGTGTTATTGAGATTTGAACGTCGTGGATTTCTTATGGATTTCATAAAAAAAATTACACTGAATGTAAATATTTTGACTATGGAATACAAGTGATCTTTCTACCTGATCAATAAACAGGGCTTACGGCGGCTGTGACCGGTCAACTAGGAATGCTTACTCCTCCTAGACATCTAATACACCTTTTGAATTTACAGGGGTAATTGTTTTTATGCCCGTTATCGGGTTCGTAATGCTATTAAGTCTAATAAAAAAAATTGCCCAATATTCTCATCACATATAATATGCGAACAACGGCCTTCGCGATAAGATAAGCAAAAAGTTTGGATAATATTTTGTTCAATAATCTGATATTTTTTTTATCAGGTGAGCTAGAAGGTAGAGATATTTTTTTCTTTAATTAGGTATCGCATTTTTAATATAATTATCCGTTCTTATTTAAGAGGGAGCATAAATAAAAAACCAGAAAGAACTGTGTCCTGTTTTCATTTTTTACCCCGACTGCTTTTGAATCCAGAGTAAAATTACCAGGAAAAAAATTGCCTGTCAAATACAGACGTACGGTGCCTACTCCTTCGCCATTGTACATGTAACATGTTCGAGAACGTCTGCGTGCATATCATATTCATGACAAAAGATGCAACTTTCCGCTTCTCCAATCGCTCAAATTCGAAGACATATTAAATGTGTCCAAATCTGAGTAATATGACTTTTAACCAGGCGCTTGTCATTGTGTTCATGGATTAAAATTCTCATTGGGAGGCCTTTTGAGTAATGGTGGTCGTAAAATCTGAAATTTCAATACTTTGTAATGTGGCCTTTGCACAAACGACACCATTATTAGTATTGATGAAAAGGTTATTAAGAATAAATCGCCGTGATCAGCAAGCTAACTATTCATAATAAGTCCTTGACATTTTTGTTTCTTTTTCCTTTTTATTCAGAATACGTTAAACCTTCACAATGAAAATATTGCATGTTATTAACTATGTTATTTCCTGGCTCTATTCACTGAACACTCCAGGTTCCTGTAGAAATCAATGTTCTCGTACAGATGCTATAGAACACAAAGGTGTTCACAGAGTCACCAGTCTCTACAATAAATGTTTAATTGCAGTCCGACATGTAAATATGTGGACACTCACTGTCAATGGAAGCATCTCCTTTTATTGCTCCGGGGTCGAATTAACACGTAAACAGAGTTTAACTATGATGTCTTTCGGTAGTTGTTACTTTGAACCATAGGTTAAATAGGGTCACGTTGGCCCTGTCCTGAAACAGTACTGTCCTTGAAACTGAGGAGCAAACTGTTTCTTTTTAATCTTCCTGTCCACCAAGCGACCCACAATCCTATCGTATATCCGTTTCCGGTGAGATTGCCAATTGACATAGCCCTGAAGTTGTCGTTGTAAGGTTTCATCGTTTGGAAACGGGGACTCCTGTTGGTCAAATGAAAATAAAGATTTAGGGCTAAAACTGGGCTGTTTCAACAATTTGATGAGAGATCAAGGTTCATGATTCTTAAACAAACTTATCCTTATAAAAAATCCTGATCTACGTTATCAATAACTACAAAAAAGACATTTTTATTCGAATATATTAAATTTAATTCATAATCTTTTAATCTTGCAAAATCTGAAATTCAGTAAATTGTCTGTTTATTATACATGTTTTATGTACTATGTAGTATTTTATTTCAATATGACATTCTTCATTTTACAAGGTCTTCATATACGCCCAAAGAACTTCTGTTTTTATTAAACTGAGAGACGGGTGTGCAAAGATTCTGAATTATGAGATAAATTTGATCTATTACATAAATAGATATACTTGTTAATATACAGGTACACATGATATATAAATAATATCGATCGTTTTTAACCTCACTTGTTAGTCTAAGCTATGTTATTTGTAAGATGAAACTAAGATAAAGTCAATATCAGTTAAAGCTCGACGACCGAGTAATATCACAAAAAAGTTATCCTTTGTAAAGAAATGAACAGAAAAGTGAATATCTTATAATCAAAAAGCTTAAAATCCAAGTCCATCTTCGTTTAATCTGTATCAAATCACATTCCAACAATTTATTGATCTATATATATGCATGCTCAGCTCCAATAATGTAAATGACGTGACAGAGAGCCAAATGATACATACCGACTGATAGATGCTGCGCATAGTGGCGTCTGTTTTCTTCTCCATGAAGAACTTTTTAGAGATCATTATACATTCAGCACCGTTACTAATGACTGACATACTTGGCTGGTCCTGATAGATCATATTAGCTACTCCCTGGCCGAAAAAGGACAAAAATATAACTACTGAATGTCATCATTCTCATCCAACAGATTGCTAGTGTTTTATTTATACTTTTAGCAATTGTCATTGTGTCATTACGGTGCAAATTTATCATTATTTAAAGTCTAGACATAAGACACCAAAGTGTAAATAGGTTGTACTACCGGAAGTGGCGCAAAAGGGTATTCCAAGCTTTCCAGTAAATGCAGTGAATGGTAGCAAGTTTATTTGCAAATGGAATTAGGAATTTCTTGCAATAAACAATCCAATTACATCCTCACATGTTTAACTGTTAACATTTCCTATTTTTTATGATATCCTATTCTAACCTCATTTTAGATTCATTCATTTTTTTCTCCTCTTTTGTTTGCAACAATACTCACGAAGTACTGTCCTTTTTCGAGAACCTGAACAACGATAAACACGGGGTGGAGATCCGCCTCTGTAAGCATGACACGTGACGGCGGGCGGTTGTCGTATTCATTTACGATCGTCTTCCGCCCCTCTAACTGTGTGGACAGTTTATGTTGGAGGTCTGAAAAAATCAGGTCTGTATAATTAAAAAAAATCAACGTATGTTTTAACGTGAGGTATGTATGAAGGAAAGCAAAATAAATGCAAATTTAAAATAGAATTTTCAATTCTGTTAAAAATAATGTGTCCATTCGTCCATAGTTTTCAAACTTTTTTCAGTTTTGTGATATCAACTGTGCTTGTTGGAAATATAGACATTTAATTTATCGGAATATTTTCATTAGTTTAAAGTTATATTGAAATCAGACCAAAACTGTAGGAGGAGTAGCATTTTGAAAGAATTTCACAGAAATTTCTATTTTTAGTAACCACGGCAAAACCGTTCATCGAAATCAAAAACCGATGCACAAAATTATGTATCTTAGTGTAGTCTACTTGTGTGCCAAGTTATATTGAAATCGGACCAAAACTGTAGGAGGAGTAGCATTTTGAAAAATTGTTTACAGACAGCTAGACAGACGGACAGCTAGACAGACGGACGGACGACGGACGCATTACTATCGCATAAGCTCTTCTGGTCTCTGACCAGTAGAGCTAAAAAATCAACGTATGTTTTAACTTGAGGTATGTATGAAGGAAAGCAAAATAAATGCAAATTTAAAATAGAATTTCAAACTTTTTTCAGTTTTAATAAAAAAGTATTGTGATATCAACTGTGCTTGTTGGAAATATAGACATTTAATTTATCGGAATATTTTCATTAGTTTATGATCAGATGATATATACAAATTGCATATTCTAAATATCCTGTCTCTTTTACTGACCTTTTTCTTTTCGAGCGATTTCCTCCGATAATGAGGACTTTTTATCCTTATTTCTCTTTATGGAACCAGAGGATAGGTATGCGCCCTTGGAGAATAGACAAAAAATGTCAGTCATTTTGCTGACTTCAATTTACAAAACATGCTTATAAAAAGGAAAAAGAAAGGACTTAACCCGATGCAAATTCCCTTTGGAATAATCATCTTATGTAAAAGAACGACTTTTTCGTAAAAAAGTAAATAAATGAATAAAATTCAATGCATTGAAATGACTTCATTGTTTATTTGTACTTCAGTATATGGCAATGATATCATAAAGAATGTCAAAAACACTATACATGCAGTTATTGGTAAACAAAATACAAAGTTATTTTTAGGAAGTGAGTAGTTACACAGGCACAGTATAGATACCGTCAGAGTGTTGTTAGCTTATACACAGTCCTAGTATTTTACACATTTTAATTAAGGGGGGAAATGCATGCGATGGTTTACCCTACCGTGTACAACGCACTATTCTGGGAGACTGTGTTGACCACACTCTTATTGAAGAAAAGTAAAGATATTTATTTATTAATGTATTTTAAATATCAGTTACCTTTTTATTTTTCCTAGTTATAACAAGTATGTATTTAATTGCTACCATTATTTTTTTTATTTCATTGTGGAGCGAAGACCTGAAAGATCATTTTGCTCTTCCAAAAAAACAAACAAAGCAAAATAACTAAATAAAGAACCAAAGACAAAAAAATTCATCAAAAAGAACCCAAGCCATAGAATCTTTATTTTCAAGATTTAACTAATGCTATCCACGGTGCATGTATATACCTTTGACGTTTTGTGTATCTGAGGCAGACGCAAAGGCTCTTTTTCCGTTTTGTCCAAAGCACCTGTGTCTATTTCCGTCTCTCGCTTGTCCTTGGTCGGTTCTTCCGGTTCCTGGTTTTTCAAAAGACGGGTTTTGAAGTTACTAATGACGTCATCATAGTCAATTACTCCTAGTCTGTCACGTGTGTTATAGTATCCAGGAAGTGTTTGGTCCTTCAAATAAATCAGAGACAACACTGGAAATCTTGAAATCCAAAACATTAGGGAAATAATGAAAAACAGGAGTGATAGTATTGTTACATGTAACAGATACAGAAAGTTGCAGGTTTACCAGACGTCTATCCAACTCGTAGTTGCTTTTGTAGGTTTCCGGTTCTCTCTCAGACAAGGGTCGTTTGTGACGATTATGTAATCTGTACGACCAAGTTCCGAAGGATTTCGAAGTAGCTTCAGAGTCATTATCTAATGATTTGCCTTCAAAATTATTAATAAAAGTTTTAAAAGAAATATTCGATATCGGTTTTATACATTGCTAGAGTATTACTGATGTCATTGATTTATATTGAATATAGCGGTATTTGCTTCGCGAATGAAGAATTAAATGTGCGACTCAAACCTGTAAAATGAATAAAATTTAAAATCGTATGATTAAATGAGGATACCAGGTTATGTATGTTACATACCTGGAATAGTGTGTATTGTTCTGGGACGGCTCTTTTCTGGTTCTACCTTTTTTAATTTCTTTACGACTGATAAACTACCCTATAAAATATCGATGTAAAAAGGTTTTATGAATTATTAAAAGAATTTGTAAAATGGTCGTGTATAGATTTGTTGAACTTTTTTAAAATCAATGAAAAGGCAAGCAAAAAAAAGAGTGACATCGTATTATATGATAGATTAAAAAATCCAATATTACGATAAACGCTGTACATTTCTTCTATAATGTACAGTGATTGGTACTTGGCGGTTGGCTACGGCCCGCTCTATAATGCCGTGTCCACAGACATAACCAACACATCCTTCCTTCGGCGATGAGTTTTTGAAGTTCATAATGCCCTATCGAATTTTTTCTAATCTGTTTGAATAGTATGAGAACTTATGAGCGTCGGTCATCGTAAAATGTAATCCATAATCGCGAGCGGGATCGATCTCCTGGAATAAGAGGCTGGTCGAGCGGACGACTGACGACAAAAGGGAGCAAAGACATTCAGATGGCCCGCCAGAAATTCTTCATTAGCTAAATGAATGATCGTCACATGAAAGACGGCGCCTAACAAATAATACTTATTCCGGATTGCAATTTAAATATATCTCCTGGCCTGATATTTAACGATTTATTATACTCAAAAAAACATTGAATTAAATTATTTTTAAGATTAATTACAATGACGTTTTTCCATAACAGTCACATATATAAATCTAAAGACTCTAAATCTTGTTCAAATTTCTGAAAGCATTGTCCTTTTTAAAAAGGTAAAAAGTCTTATGAAATCTTGTGAAGGCTTATTCGTGAATTCAGTGATTTTATATTTCTTTTTTTCTTTCAAAAATCTGTTATTCTATCTCCGTGTTCAATACTCAGTATTTTGTAGATAGTTTATTTATATGATTCGATTATAGGCTATTTGTCTGCTTTCTTGAGAAAAGGCTGTTATTTTTTCTCTCTTAGCCTGGTCCGATTGCCAGAAGCAGATGTACATGTTCTTCTTTTTGATAATACCAATTCAAATGTTGAAAACTAAAACATTTAAAAAGGCATATAGTTAAAAACTTAAAATCATTTTTGAAAATCTTTTCAAAATTATTGATTTTCATGTAGAATATCGGTATTTTAATATAACATTATCTTCGCTTTGTTTTTTAAAGTCAGATATACGTTTTTCTTTGTTTAAACAAATCTTTGTCACTTGAATACTAGTATGTAAAAGTAATTAATCAAAGATCTTTAAGAAGGTTATCTTTTTGAGGTTGAACTGTGTCTTTGTAATCGTTTTTTGATTAGATCGCAGATATAGCCCTGAACATCTGATCAAAATTCCTCAGGAGGGACAGATAGGTATTATATACTTACTGATTTAACAATATAGATCCAGTCTGACCTATTACTGTCTCGTACCAAAATCTCCCCACGACTGGAACGAAAGATTGAAGTCATATCATTGTATCAAAGCAGTTATTGAACGATATAAAACAGAGCAAATCAAACAATTCTTGACGTAGCTGTTGAAAGATATCCATTTAAGGAGCGTGAACCCTTCCGTGCTGCTATTCTTATGTCGCCACAATCAGTAACTTTACAGGAATCCGATTGCAATCTCCAGAACTGTTTACTACTGATTTATCATTACTTGTAGTCGAGTTAGTTCTTCTTTATCGTGGGTATATTTAGAAATAAAGATAAATTATTAAAACTTACTTAAAATAGTGGAACATGCAGGCTTGTGGGTTCTGGGAGAGGGATTCTATTGGCCAGTCCCGGAGACATCGTACTTTGCTGGAACAAAAGTCAAGTAGTGAGTCCATTATATCAAGGGACCAGTGCTCCAAGAGGTGGCTCGAGTTATCAGTAACCAAGGGTTCAATGCCGAGAAACTATTCTTGTACTTACCGATTGTTTGAAAATATTTATCGATATAAATACAAAACATTTAAAGACCTCCACCTGCCTTAATAATAAGAAATCGGCAATCAATGTGGGCTTCATTTAGTTAACTGGATTAAACTCTTCCCTTACAAATCAAATGTACGGGGGATCTACAGACTTACCCCAAAAAGGCGTTGTGTTTTGGATCAGTGACACTTTTTACGCCTCCCGCCATGAAAATGGTCTCAAAATCCTTCAAAAGTTCGTAAAAGTGAAAATACGTACATTTTTTCTTTCAAAATTTTAATAAGTCTCGATGAAGATTACTTAGAAATAAATTAAATACTGTACCTCCTTGTATTATATTTTAAGGAGGGCAACAAATGATTGAAAAAATGACAAGAAAGGATTTTTAAGAGCCGTGTAAAATCCGCTTACGATTTAGGTCGGCGTGACTGTCCATGATAGAGTTTATGGACCGAGGCCGAAGTCCGCGCTCTATATACTCACCAAGGCTGAGATACAGAGGAGTTCCGTGTACGTCTGTGTGCTGACCGTGGCCTGTCGTCGCTTCTTGGTTATCACTGCTAATTCCTACATATAAAACAAGCCTCAGTTTCCACAGTAATTTATTTCAAATGTTCCCGATCATTTATCGCCTCAATGTATTAAACCTACACTGGGCCCTTTAAATGCTATTAAAAGGCAAGTAATCTTTTATTAAACAGAAGATATAGGAGTTTCTGTTGCAAATTGTTTATCGGGAAGGCTTCTGGTTTAATGATTATTGAAAAATAACAAATCCTGAAACGATTCAAATTAACTTTTTGAGGTGTGCTTACCATAAACTTTGGATAATAATAGGAAATGGATTGAATCGAATGAAATTGCTACATGGGTAATATCGTAAAGTATTACACTAGAATACCCGTAATCAGTTGTTAAAATCAAACATGTTTTGTCAGGGTGTTATGATAAAATTCTTTCACTCTCTTTTGTGACTTCAGATTTTACTTTTTAACAATTGCGGCCTGCAGGTGCAACAATCTTATTAAGAAAGAGAATAATCATACAAAGAAGTCTGAGCCTTCACACAATGTCACCCACTTAAAATGAAGTCACATGGAGATAAGGAGATCGATTGTCCGTGAATGTATGTAGCAAAGCTTCTCATTATAACGAATGTTACAAAACGAGCCTAAGGACTCGCTCCGAGTGATCATTATTCTTACTAATAAGAAAGATGAATAAAGAATATTCTTATGGTCTCTTGTCTGAGAAATACTCGGAAGCGCTAATTCATTCCCTGCAAATGTCTGGAGTACACAGATCAGATACTCAAGGCATAAACCTTCTCGCGCCCTTGGTATAAGTGAGTACTTTAGGACTGGATTCATTCAAATGCGTACATGCATATGATTGCTAAAGATAGAACTTTGCAACAATGCGTGGTTCAACTTCATCTTTTTAAAACTTGACAACGGATATACAAATCATGATTGAAGTCAAAGCACACGTATCATTGAAAGGAAACAGATGTCTAAGAAACAATTTGGAAACAAATTTCTCGACATTATAACCCTTGATACCAATTATCTGATCTTAACCTTAAACTAATGTGCAACACAATATGTTATATAATAAAAAAAATTCAACAACAAAAACAAAGACAAGAAATTTCTTTTAAAATGCTAAATAAGATTCAATATTGTGCGAAAAGAGTTTAAAATTTATTTTCAAGTCTGTGTAAGTTCTGACCAATGAATGTAATAATAGAATGATATGTAGGTCATTACCCCAAAAGACATGCCTCTGTGCAGACTGACCAGCAGCTTAGTTTGACCGTCCTTCTTATTGTACGCCGTTACCAACACTGAACAAAAAAGGAAAACTTATCAATACCCTGCCATTACAACAAGATGGAATAATTTGTTGTTAGACTAAACAAGAACTGTGAAAGCCAAATTCGCGAATTTACGCCAGTAAGTCAGACTTCGTGTGGATCCGCTAAAGATGTGAAAATTTTTTCCGTGACAGGTTGACTTAAATGTAGAGATTTCTGAATCTGAAGGTAATAACAAGAAAATAAAAATGACTTCTAATAAAACTTCAGTGCTCAACTGATTGTTGCGTGATGTTTCTTACTTAACCTATACAAAGGTTTGATTTTTATGGTTTCAAAGATTTGGATATGGTTTTGCTGCTATTACTAATGAAGAGATTATACTACACTGGTTGACTACTTTATTATTGATTGAATTGGAGATCAGAACTGTTGATGCAAAAGCAGAGCTTCCGGGTTCACGTTGCTACAATAATGAATAAAAGTCGTTCATCGCTCGAGAATTGCTCAGCTCCAATAAAAACAATTTAATGAACAAAGAAAATCACTTAAAGAGAAGGGACAAAGTTACAACGTCAACCTATTTTATCACTATCGTCAAAGTCATGAATGCTAGAAAATAAGACCTTTCATTTTATGTTAGGGGCTTAAGGAAATTTCTTGGTGGACATTTTTAACAAATTCTTAACTATATTTAATTCACTCTCTTTAGTGTATTGCCAAGCACAGTATTAGCCTATGATCTTGTAGTTAAAGAGTGTGTACATTTTATTATTAAAATACTTTTTCCCTTTATTTCCTTCTCTGTCTTTAAACAAATGCATTTTTCCTTCTGTAATAAATATTGATTAGTTACTGTATGTCACGACAATTAATAATCTTAAAATTGGAATTTTTGAAAAACATTCAATGAAGTAAATTTTGCTAAAATATGAAGTTATCTTTAAATACCACGAGAAGTGTATGATTTGACAGGTAAATTGCATACCCATGCGATTATGGAAGCAAGTCGATTTTTACTAGAAATGAATAATTATATATACACTTGGGATGCATACCCAAATTTTGTTTACTAAATTTCCACATACATGTATTCTATTTTACTTGTAAACAACGAAAACTGAGTGTCATCAAATAAATACCTTTTCTGAAAATTGAAATGCAGTAAACTATAGTTACAACTCTTTGATTTGACCTCAGAGAATGATGTACCAATCAACATCAATTCGATTTTGATACAACGCTCTGGATTTTTATTCCTGGATAATTTCTTAACTGTATAACAAATTATATTCCATAAAAAAAGTAAATTTCCTAATTGTTCCTGTACTGCAAGGATGACATTAATTCTGACTTGTACAGCTTTGATAATTGATATACGATATACTTTTACCAGAAAACATGACAAAGATTTTTTTTTACCTATATCACAGAAAGAAATATAATTTTTGTAAGGGTAAAAATTTTGATTTCGTTCTTTCATTTCATTGGATATTCATAAGAAAATAAGTTCTCACCTGTGCCACAAAGGATGAAGTAGAAGGACTGGGGTAGGTGGTTCTGTCTGACGATAGCCCGGCGGGGATTGTACCTGACCACAGAGAACAAAGTTGTAATGTAATATACTATAGTATAGAATTTTATTAAATAACAACCACAACGCTACTATGCAGCCATTTTTCCCTAAAATTACAGAATTAATGAATCAGTCTATAATAAAAGCTTTATTTAAGATATTTGATACTTTAACAACATAAACAAAAAAAGCAAAATAAAAAAAAAACTAAGAAAAAGTTTATCATAAATACTAGAAGTTTTGCATTATATTTCAACTACTACAGAAAGAAAACATAAAATTATATGATCTAAGTATCAGTTACAACCATGTAGTTGAAACAAGAAATGTGAGAACTTTTCTGTGTATCATATCAGAAATTATATCTATGTACAAGAAATCAGAAAAATAACTTGCATTTCTTG
Organism: Saccostrea glomerata; assembly: GCA_003671525.1. Lineage (NCBI taxonomy): Eukaryota > Metazoa > Mollusca > Bivalvia > Ostreida > Ostreidae > Saccostrea > Saccostrea glomerata. The sequence goes on along the minus strand of PRKT01000295.1, from coordinate 283,812 downwards.
TTACAACCAACGTAGACAAACACCCACCTGAAATTCGACAGATATTCCAGTGTATATCAAGCCAAGCCAAACAAGCAATACTATCAATATATCATATTTCCATAAAAATTAAACTCATAAACTTAAGTTCATAATATTGTCACATTGAACAAAATAAATAATCAGCAGATTTATTTTCGAATTGTTTAGTGTATCATATCTCAATAAACATACGAGTTATCATAAAGTTTATCTGTGAAATAAATATAGAAATCATTAGATCGATCACAGTCAATAATGTCAAGAAAGCAGACGTTTCTCTGTATCATACCAGCAAAATCAAGATAGGGGGAATATGTATCGTATCACAATCAACAAAACCAAAAAATGGGAAATTCGTATCGTATCACAATCAACAAAACCAAAAAATGGGAAATTCGTATCGTATCACAATCAACAAAACCAAAAAATGGGAAATTCGTATCGTATCACAATCATAACCAAGATATGGGAAATTCGTATCGTATCCCAATTATAACTAAGATATGGGAAATTCGTATCGTATCACAATCATAACCAAAAAATGGAATATCCGTATCGTATCACAATCATAACCAAGAAATGGGAAATTCGTTTCGTATCAAAATCATAACCAAAAAAATTGAAAATCCGTATCGTATCACAATCATAACCAAAATATGGAATATCCTTATCGTATCACAATCATAACCAAGAAATGGGAAATCCGTATCGTATCACAATCATAACCAAGGAAGGGGAAATCCGTATTCTATCACAATCATAACCAAGAAATGGGAAATCCGTATCGTATCACAATCATAACCAAGAAATGGGAAATTCGGATCGTATCACAATCAACAAAAACAAGAAATGGAAATGTGTATTATATCACAATCAACATCAGCAAAAAAACAATAAATGAGAAATGTGTATCTTAAAACATATGGAAAAAACGAACAGTATGCAAACTCAGAGAGGTCCATTAAACAATACAAAATAGGAGCAGAGCACTCACAGACCTCCAGAACATCAGGAATGGGATTAGGTGTCATGGTGGAGTGAGCATCCCCTGACGACCGGTCACAAACGCCGTATCGAATCATCTTAAAGATATAAATCCCGTATGCAGGTGTTGAAGGTATCTTGCTGCATAAGCAAGGGAAGTTTACGTTTAGAGAACAAGAAATAGAAAATACGTGTTATATCACAATCAACAAAAACAAGAAATGAGAAATGCGTATCATATCACAATCAACAAAACCAAGAAATGAGAAATGCGTATCATATCACAATCAACAAAAACAAGAAATGGAAAATGTATATCACTGTCAACAAAAAAAGAAATGGGAAATGTGTATCATATCAGAATCAACAAAAACAATAAATGGGAAATGCGTATCAACATTGTCTTTGTTTGTAAGTCTCATTATATAAATTGTTTTTATGAAGAACTTGGATCTAATTTTACAAGTGGTAATCCAACTTACGAGGGGTGATCAAAAAGTTTGCGAACTATCTCTATATTTAGAGAACCACAATTAAGATCAGAATAAAATTTGGTACACATAGAGTCATACACATATTCTATATATATAACATATGTAATGGAACGTTTTGCCCCGTGTTTCTGAGGTCACAATGTGAAATGACGACATAAGGTAGATCACTTGTGACAAAAAATGGTTCACTCAGGCGTATTTGAGAAAAGAACGGCTGTAAAGTTAAACGAACATTTTGGAAATTCCTTTGCAGAAGCTTTTAATAATTTGTACACAGTTTATGAAGACAAAAGACTTGCCCGAAGTTTTGTCATTAATTAGATTGATTGTTTAAATGAAGGCAGGGAGATGTTTAAAAATAATGTTTGTTCTGTTTCCGATTGAAAGCAAATTGGGAAAGAGACGTGTCCTTTGTTAAGCAATTTCTATATCACGTGATACGCGTAGGGCAGAACTGTTGCAGATACGCATTAGGCTAAAGTCGGAGAGGACTATTTTGAAAATTTTTTAACACTGAAATCCTTTTACAGATGTTATTCAATTAGTTCGCGAACTTTTTGATCACCCCTCGTATACTCATAGCTCCCTTTCTAAGGAGGAAATTCTTCAAAATCATATGTCAGTTTTGAATATTTTGAATATTCCAAAGAACGAAAATGATTTTGAACTACCATTTATATATTGGATTCCGAAACTTCATAAGAATCCTTACAAACAAAGATACTGTACATAGCGGGTTCCAGTAAATTTTCAACCAAGCCTCTTTCTTTACTCCTCACTAAGATATTAACAGTAGTGAAGGAGAAACTTCAAGAGTACTGTGCAACAATATATTCAAGAAGTGGTGTAAATCAGATGTGGTCCATTTGAAATCACAAGATTTTACCAAAATAAACAGCATAAAAACTTATGACTTTTCAACTTTATACACTTCCATTCCCCACGATAAATTAAAGTCCAGGCTTTTCGATATCATTTACAGCTGCCTTTTCAATAAAAATGGAAATCGTAAATTTACTTACCTTGTCATTGGTCATTTCCAATATTATTACATTATTAATACATTATTTTGTTAAAAACATTCTGATTGTACACAGAAGTACTCTGAAGTCGACATCAAAAAGATGCTTGAGTTTCTGGTTGACAATATCTATGTTGTTTTCGGTGACCTGGTCCTGCAACTATCTATTGGAATTACCATGGGTACCAATTGTGCTCCGTTATTAGCAGACCTATTTTTGTATTCAAATGAAGCAGAATTTGTGCAAAATCTTATGCGTGAAAAGAAAAAAAACTTGTGGCCTTCAACTCGATATTTAGATATATCGACGACGTATTGTCAATTTACAATGGTCATTTCCATTCTTATGTCGATAGGATATACCAGTGTCCTGGTGAGCTTGAGAAAAAAGATAGACAAACAAATTGATGAAACAAGAATATCAGCAGTGCCTTTTAAAGTCATTTTTTCGTAAGTTCTATGGTCGATACAATGAACTTGTAAGCAAATACAATTTATCATTGAGTCAAATGATGACTAACGTTTTTCATACTTATTGTTATTCCAATTTTTTATACACTGAATTGACGACGGATATTTTCCGTTATTTCCCGATCATGACAATGAGCACACGGCAGGTGTGACCGGTCAGCAGGGGATGCTCACTCCTCCATAGCACCTGATCCCAACTCTGATGTTTTGGAGGCCTGTGTTTACTCTCTCCAATTTTGTATGGTTTTATGGACTTTTATGGAATACTGTTCGTTATCTCCATTTGTTTCATATCAACTCTCAATCAGTAAAAACAAGAAATGGGAAATGTGTATCACATCACAATAAAAGAAAACAAGAAATGAGAAAAGTGTATCATATCACAATCATGAAAAAAAAGGTATGGGAAATGCGTATCATATCACAATCAAGAAAAACAAGCAATGGGAAATATATATTGTATCACAGTTAGTAGAAACAAAAAATGTGAAATTTGTTTATGTATCAATTCTCAATCAACAAAAACGAGAAATGGGAAATCTTAGTGCATTTGCATCACACTGAAAAAATCAAGCTAGATCTTGAGGCAAGAAATCGCAGAGAAGCAAAATGTCTTCATAGTGCCACAAACAACAGATGAAAAAGAAATCCACATTATAGAATAATCCGGATTTAATTGATTTGAGGGGGAAAGTTATTTATTTAACACATGGGGTGTAAGAAACAACAGATGAACAAGAAGCAAGAACAAGGAAGACCCAACAGTGTACCAAATCACAACTTATAGAAGAACAAAAGAGTGGAAGACAATGTACTGCATCCTAACATAACAAGAGAGAACGGAACCATACGTCTACCAATCAGATGACTTGTAGAGTCACGTAAATACCTATACGTATATTAACACTGATACATGAGAGAGAGAAAGAGAGGTTTGCAGAAGAGTCATTTATGATTTGTGTTTAAAATGCCGATTTGATGTACAATACCAGTACATTTATATCTTTACTATACACTTTTTCAATCATATGTCATTTACAGCAGAGATTAAAAATGTTTGAAAAACAAAGACAACATGAAGATAAAAAGAGTCGATTGCACTAAAATCCGTCATTATTAAGGTTCATAAACCCTCTGCTCACTCATATAAAATGTTGCTTGAAACTTAATGATTTTCCAAAAGAAATGTATTTTATAAATCAATGAACCTTAAGACAGTTCAAATGCTGACACGTCTTTCACCAGGGATAAATGTATACTGTGGCCGTGACTGAAAACGATGTACCCAAACCCAGGAGAGAAAGAGTAGATGATGCTATCTGTCGCTAATTTTATCTCATAGAAACTTTTGACATGTATATACATATAGTTTTTATATACCATTTACACGACTAAAATATTTCTATTTCATAGCACTGATTCTTTAAGGCTGTATGTTTAATCATTTGCATCACAATTTTATCCACAAGGGAAATATGAGTCTGGGTTTATTTCTGATTGTAAAGTGGTATTGGAGAGAAAGGCATCATCTATTTTTATTAATGTAAAACAATTCCATAGAATTTTTATATGCAATCAGAAAATGAAATCTTATATATTACGTAACATATAAACTTTCACCAATTGAACTTAATTGTTGTCAATTTTGCTTATCAGATTGTAAGTACTTGAGATCTTGGTGAAAAATTTTACATCTTAAAGCCATCAAACACAGAGTTTCATGTCAAAGGGGTAAAATTCTGTATTAATGGATATGTAACCAAAACATTAGGATATACCTTCCGCTTAAACCAGCTGACCAGGCATTATCTTTACTCATCAAACCAGCCGAAATGACATAGCTTTATTTGCATATAGTTAAGATATACTTACGCCTCAAACCAGCCCACATTACATAGCTTTGCATATCATTAGGAAATATCTACCCAATTATGATCGATGTACCCACCCCTCAAACCAGCCGACCTGGCATAACTTGGTCTGCATGTCGTTAGGATATACATTACCTACCCCTCAAACCAGCCGACCTGACATAACTTGGTCTGCATGTCGTTAGGATACTCAGCAAAGGCTTTTATCTTCCTCAGCACAATCTGAAGCTGTCAAAATAGATAAAGTGAGTCGTGAATGTCAAACTTTAAATAAAATCTGTATTCCCCCGACAATTCATATATCAAACTATTGATAAGATATATGAATTCCCCTATGAAACTAATTTTAATTTTGGAGAACAACCTAAAATTAATTATAAATAAGGTTTGAAAAAGGCCGTCATTTATTATTTTTGATGGGTCAAACCCTAAATTAGTTTTGTTTTCTAACATATAGTACATTCTAGCATAATTATTTAGTGGGAATTATTGTAAATTAGTTTTGTTTTCTGTTACAAAATATTTTAGCAAAAATATGAGAGAGGAGTACCCCCACCCCCACCCCCATTCAAAGTTCCCACTGCCCTGATAGTAATCTCACATCTAAAATAATCTAGTTCACTGTGCGTAGCTTCATTCCTACATTGTACATTATTCTTAACATTATTTAAAATCAAAAACCATCATTTGAAAAGTTTTTTTCTTGATTTATTCTTTGACAACTATATGAACCCTGTACAATTCCAGTGAGAGGATTCTTATTTTAAATACCAAATATTCTGGACATTTTTTGCATCAAAAAACTAAAATAAAAATCCATTTTTCTTTATCAGATCATCAATATTAATTAATGAGAGATATTCTGTTTCTGCTACTGTCAAGGCATCAGAGTTACTTAATAAAACCCGAGTTTTGATGTAATCTTGATTTTCTGTCATCTGATCGCCGACCGTTGCTTTTATTTGACGTATCTGTCGTAAAATCAATGCTTACTCCGTGAAACTACCTGTACAGACTGAATAATTTGTTTCATACATTTTAATTTGACCATAAAAATGGCAAGGAGTTAATTACGACTTTTAGAATAAAATCAATGACATTACCTTTGCATATCTTACGCAAACGAGGCCTCAGCCTGCCTGGTCTTTTGAATAAGACATTCGAAGGTTTATGTAGTTAAAATGAGAGAGAGCAGGTGGGGGGGGGGGGGGGGGGGGGGGGGGGGGGTGATTATCATACATGTGAAGGGTGTTAAGAAAGTTCATTCCACATTTTTGTTTTATTTTCCAAAAGAAATACGATGAAAAGATATTTACAATTTGACATATTTCATGTTCACAGGGTCCATTCTTGCTACTGATAAGGTTTTAACTGTCTTTTGTTGAATCAATAAGGAGAGGGCAGGTATTAAAACAGATGATGTCTGTTAAAAAAAAAATTAGGAATGACGAATATTTGTGACATATATTGAGCACACAGGTCAAAATATCGTTTCAAATACTGTGCAAAAATTATCAGATCTGTAAAAAAAATTCAAAATGACAAACCTATTCTTTTGAAAGTGATCTATGGTACTAATACCTACGCTCATCAGCTTGTCTGATGCAAGATAAGCTATGAAGAAACAAAAGTAACTTATCCTTAATTTTCACTCGAAATGACCAGCATTTCTATCATTTGAGTGCTTAAAAGATGTTTTATATATTTTCATATGGAAGAAAAATCCTATAAGTTCCTGCTAGAAATGAGTTGCTATAATTCTAAAGCACACTCTTGTGATTTTGTCAGACTTGAAAATTCATCTCTTTATATAAGCACTACTTTGAAATTTTTGAAAATATTATATCCTGGAACAAACTTTCTTAACACCCCTTACGTAAACAAGCGTTCTCTCTTAATTCAATATTTGAAAAAGGTAGAATTTCTTTCAGGTAACTTAAACTGTACGATGAAATGCAATTTTCCTAATAATAGTTGGTATATGTACAGTTTAACATAAATCCAGAACTGTATTGTAATGAAGGATATGGAGATAACAGTATTCAAAATCAAAGTCCATAAAACGATACAAAATAGGAGCATAGCAAACACGGACTACAAAAACATCTGAGGTGGGATCAGGTGCCATGGAGGAGTGAGCATCCCCTGCTGACCTGTCACACCCGCCGTGTGCTCCTTGTCATGATCAGGAAATAACGGAAAAATCTGTCGTCAATTCAGTGTATAAATAATGGACTAACAATTAGTATGAAAAACGTCAGTCTGCATTTGACTCAATGATAAATTGTATTTGCTGACAAGGTCATTGTATCGACCATAGTACTTACGAAATGATGACTTTAAACGAAACTGCTGATATTCTTGTTTCATCAACTTGTTTATCAATAATATACCTTGTTTTAGAAATTGTTCATACGTAGAGCATGCTCTTGCGTATCGAATCAACTGAGATATATAAACGCCGCATGCAGGTGATGAAGGTTTATTGCTTCATAGGTAAGGGAAGTTGACGATAGAAAAGTTAAAGTCAGCACATTTACTTGTATCATAGAGCTTGGTTGTTAGATTACCATTAACGTCTTTTTCAAGTAAAATATCTAAGTATAAAAAAGGTGTGTCAGACTCTGTGGTATTAAGTATATTTTATATCAAGCTCACCAGGATATATAGCATCGACATAGGAATGGAAATACCATTGTTAAATACGTCGTCGATATATCTAAATGTTGAATTGAAGGCCACAGCATGTGTTTTCTTTTCACGCATAAGATTATATGCACAAATGAATACAAAAATAAGTCTGCTAACTAACGGTGCAAAAAAATACCCAAAAACTGTTGCTTTCATATCAATAGGTACAATTTTTTGTGTAAATCTTGTTAATTTTGTCTTTAATTTTGAATATGTAAAGTTTCTCAACTTCAAGAAACAATCTCACGAATGTTGAGATAGTATTTAGTAAATTAAAGAAAAATATTGTAGAAATTAAATCTTAACGATTTCTTTCATCGAGGTCACATGACGTAAAGTGTGTTTTGCTCACATTATCTTCTTGTTTAGCTTACAGCCTTACATAGTGTATCTCCTTGTCTGTTCTGAGCTCCTGTGTTTTCTGTAGAATCCGTCTGGCCTCTGACGGTAGTCGTTCCTGTAGAGAAAGCGAGATAACTATAAATCTTAAATGATTGTATTTTTTACCCCCCCCCCCCCCGTTTGAAAAGCGGGATGGTATATAGTAATCTGGAACTCCTCTTATACCGCTGAATGAAATTTAATGAGACTTTCACATATTCTTTTTTACATAGCGCCATTGTGCAACTCCTATTTTACTATTTGATCCGACACAAATTTTGAGTTTCCCAAAGCAAACACGGACACGGCCATTCTTTCAATAGTATTAAAATGTACCCATCTCTTATCTGCAACTCCTCCTTATACCACTGAATAAAATCTAATGATACTTTTACAGATTTTTTATACTCCCCGCTTGAAAAGTGAGTGGATGTCCGTCCGTCTTTTACGCTTTAAGGTAGCCATCTCTAATACAACACCTCCTATACCAATGAATGAAATTTAATGAAACCATCATAGATTATTTGTTACATTGTGCACCCCTTTATTTTAGTTTTTGATCCGATACATATTTTGGGTTTCCCATAGCAAAACGTGGATACTGACTTTCTTTCTATATTATTGAAAGGTACCTTTCGCTTATCCGCAACTTTTCCTATACCACTGAATAAAATTAAATGATACTTTCACATATTTTTTATTACAAAATGCACCTTCTATTTTACTTTCTGATCTGATTCTAATTTCGAGTCATCCAGAGCAAATTGAAAATGTGGACATTGCCATTAAAATCATTCTGGAAGCGCTAATTGCTCACACTAAATCTAGTTTACTTTTGCATGACTCAACGAAAATATATATATTTACATGTACATTATTTTTATTGAATAATTCGAAACTTAAGTCTACAAGCATTGTTGAATGTTTTACTAAGCCATGCACGACAAGAAGGAATTTCTTTCACTGAAGAGCAAATGTTTTTATGAAGATATTCATCTTATTTGTTGTTTTATTTCGAACAAAGTTTTTACCACCACTGTCTTGTAATTTTCTATTTATTTGTAAAACTTTTCTTTTTCAAAAGGCTTCTTCTTCCTTCGGTAAAACATACAAACTAGAGGTACTGTGAGCACTGAGCTAACTAAGTTACACCCCGCCTCTCATATGATTATAATGGCAAAGTCAATGTCTTGCTCTGGATGACCTGAAATGAGTGTCAGATCAAAAAGTAAATTAGGCGATGCAAAATGACATTATGCAATTTAGATTAGAATCGGTGAAAGATTCAATAAATTTTATTCAGTTGTATAAGAAGAGTCGCGGATAAGAGATGGGTACACTTCAATATTATAGAAAGAATGTCAGTGTCCATGTTTTGTTAATTGTTAGGGAAACTCAAAATATGAGTCGGATCAAATACTAGTAGTAAAATAGGAGATGCACAATACGGCACTATGTAGCAAAGATTCTGTGAAAGTCTCATCAAATTTCATTCAGTGGTGTAAAAGAAGATGCGGATAAGAGGAGCCCTAAAGCGTACCAGACGGTGAACAGACATCCCGATCACTATATACCCTCCCACTTTTCAAGCGGGGGATAAAAGAGAGTTGGGAAAAAGAGAACCCGTGTTATTTACAAGATTCTCAATCCCGCTTTATCAACTGAACACGACTGCTAACAAATAGATTTCATATTGCTAATTCTCCATCATACATTTACTACCCTGTAGATTAACTACCATGTAGATTACTAGTACATCAATATAATTATGTCTTTTACATGTAAATTTTTTAAAATTACTTATTATACCTCCGCTTGAAAAGCGGAAGGGGATATAATAATCGGTATGTTCGTCCGTCCGTCTAGCTGTCCGCCCGTCTGTTACGCTTTGGGGTACCCATCTCTTATCCGCAACTCCTCTTATATCACTAAATGAAATTTGATGAAACTTTCACAGAATCTTTATTACATATTGCCATTGTGAACCTCCTATTTTACTTTTTAATCCGATATATATTATGGGTTTCCCACAGCAAAACATGGACACTGCCATTATATTCATATGGGAGGCGAGGGTATCTTTTAGTGAGCTCATTGCTCACAGTACCTCTAGTTAAGTTTGCACTGTTGTATAACACTTTATAGGAAACTTCATGAACTTTTCTTGAATTGTTTAATGCAGTTTTTTTCTTCTCAAATTCTGTCAATTAGAGCGAATAGCAATTATTTGGACCATAATTATGTAGACTAAACTCATTAAGAAACGACTTTTCAGTTACTATAATTATTTAAAATTTAAATAGTTTCAGATTCTATTTTCATTCTTGTGTTTTACATATTTGACATCAACATTTAATTTTTAAATTTTCGAAACAAGTCCTTTCTCTTGTTACATTACTCAATTATTTGCGAATGGGTACCAGGTATCATGGACATTCTTGTGTATATACAGTGTACATTTATATCCCTCTTTCAAATTCTTTTTACATGAGTCTAAGCTTTAAAATTTCAAATTCATTAACAGTTTGCACTGAGGTTACGGCTAGATTATTGGCTCAGTTTACATGTATCTACATTCCAATCGGTAAGATCAAACTGTCGACTATCTCTTTTCTTAATTAAGTTACATGGACTGTATTTTTTATTATTTGGTATATACCGGGTATATGGAATGTCACGAAAGGCATGGGCACGCTTAAAACTGCATTTAAATATTTTTCTGTGCTGAATAAAAGAAACTGATTAACTCCAACCAAAAAAAACTTAAATTATTTTTTTTAAAGGTCGAAACGTTTCTTCAAACATTCCGCTAGAGTAACGTGACCGGGGCTTAACTTGGAAATTCTTTATTTGTTTATGGAAAAAACTTTATAACATATATCATCGATTTTGATAATCTTTTAAGAGATAATTTATTTCATCATGTTTGTGATAAGAATATTTTTCCTCTTTGTTTATAGCTATTTGCACCTGTTTGTAAAATAATGCGCCTTTGAAGTGACTCCGAGAGAGGTAAATCAAATCTTACTGACTAAGTGATTATGGAGATATAAGGAGTAATAGTGGCAGGTTTAACAAACATCTTCCTCTGATGGCACTGGAATACGAGGATTATATAGTGTCATACATTCTTATATTGTTTCAGAACATACACGAGTCTATTCTCTTTGATGTATTATTATTAGGGTAGTAAATCTAGTTGTTTTCTACCGTTCTCTTCGTTTGTATGTTTTTAACATATTCCATGGTGGAAACATGTAAAAGAGAACTCAATCAAACAGATTTTGAGTTCTTCGTCATCAATTTATAAAATCCATGTCATTTCTTATCGCTTGTTTCTTGAAAGTCGAAATCAAAGGTACTTGTGGAAAATACTTCCGCAATATTCAACCCAAGGGTTTCTCTACCATTTTTTCCACAAACATATTTAATACTGGTACAATCATTTATCTTATATACTAAAAACCATAAAGCTACAGTTATGCAGATAGGGGCATTTTTGTTTAGAACGTTTTTTTGCGTTTTCATCCTATATATTTCCTAAATAAGAGTATTAAATATAATCTGTGGAGAAAAAAATGTACAAGCCCCGGGGTCAGTATCGTTGGGAGATGGGGTTCGTCCTGACGACAATTGTACATGTGGTCCTAAATGAATAATTAATTTACCGAGTAGTATGGTCATCTTTTGGGGGTACTGACCTCTTTAGTGGTTTTCTTGTAGTCAGAGGGATCGAAGTACAAGCCTCCTCTGTCCACATTCAGGGTGTCCATGTACTGCAATACGGAGAGGAACTCCGATTCGTGAGACTCCACGCTACAAACAATAATCGCCATCATCTTCGCTAACCAAAGATTTCTCAATCCCTATAGGGATTATAAGGAGAGTAGCGTATCAGAAACCCTTGGCTAGCGAAGATGAATCGCCATCTTTCATAAAGAAATAGCCTCAAAGAGGTCCGCATTTAATATTTTAAAAACATATAATTTACATACATGAATATTTATCAAGCAATAAAAAATATCATTAATGAACAATAAATCGAACGTTTGTGAAAAAAAATTAAATCTACAGAAAATAGGGGTTTATTTGTTTATTTTATATATTTTATTCGCAATTTAACATATTAAGTAAAATAATTCCGGGACTCTTTGAAATATACCAGAACGCCCGGTCTGCCTGACATGCCCAGGTAATATTCGGGTGACTGAATACTTGAATGTCCATATTATGATTGAAAAATAGAAGAAAATTAATATGGAGCCACTAAAACATTATATAACTTATAACTATATATTACCTTTAAAGAGTAAAATTCATGTTACATTCGCTAAAAAACGAAAGGGCGTGGAACTTACTTGATACTTACTGTCGTCATGTTTTGTCTGTTTCGTGACGTTGAAGAAATTTGCCTGATCAATGGATTCGAACCTACCTTTTTTGACTTTGCTGACAGAGGCGGACACAGACGATGACCAATCGAACACACCGCCGGAATCGTTCCAAGGGGGAGCCACCATTCCGAGTCACGTGATCCACGCTATGGTGGTACTGATTATCCATCAAAAAAGAAATCAAGACTCGAGTTTTATAAACTGTATTCATAGTTTGAACTATTGGCGACTTGTGTACACTTTTTACTTTCATGTAGTATTTTTACCGGTGATATTTACTTTCAGGGACTATATTTACATATGATCAATAGATTAAAGACCATTTTTAATTTCGATGCCATCATTTAGACGTTCTCATTTTACGCTATGTATTTGTCCGTTTAATGTGATATTTCACTCAATTAAAATTTGAACATGACCGTGTTGAATACGTATAAATGTGGTACATTTAACACCTTAAATGCGCCACTTTTTTAAGATTTCGCCGATCAAAAAGTTTTTTTTTTGAAAATGAGCATACAAATATTATTAACTCGAAGCTAGTGAGAACTTTATTAAACACATTGAAATTTAACCACGACGGGAATGAAAAGAATTTAAAATGAGGTACATATGACACCGTCTCAACATTAAATTAACTAAATTCCAGGTAGTTACAGAATATAGCTTAATGTTAAGAAACATAAAACAGCACGAACGGGGGTAGGAACATATTGAAATTAATGTATAAACTTTATATTTTTCTCTCTCGCAAATGTTGTTTGAGTCAAAGCAAACAAATACGCTTCACTTACCTTTCTATGTCGATGCAAGTGTCCAGAAAATTTTGCAAAAGCAGTTAGGTAATCCATGCTTACAATAACAACTGAAACTCTCTACCTTCTATGACTAGATTTAAAAATCTAACTTCTGATTTATCTTTTAAACCAATAACAATCGATGTTATCTACATTTTTAAAATAAAAAAATAAATTCACGGTCTTGAAAATTCGACAATTTAAAAAAAAAACGGATTTTTTTTTAAATTCAAGTAATTTGATCAAAGAAATTATTTAAGCGGCAAGGAAAAGCTTTTCCTCGGTATTCGTCACATCGATTAGACAGAATTTCCTAATACATCGCCTCTATCACAGTTGGTTGCTACCTTTAATTTTCATTCATATAAGTATTATAACATTAAATATACACCCCCTGATTCATATGTCCTTGTTTGCCTACATGAGTGTCCACTGTTCAAACTCTGGTCACAAATAAGGAAGCGAGCAAACATTGTGCTCCATTGGTGTGACCGGCCTCAAACATTTAAAGTCTATTACCCTCAAACCAATAATTAGAAAAATACATTTATTTACTTAGAAAAGTAATGATTGTTTCACTATTGCATCAATCCCAATCCTTGTTTTCCTTTAAATAGATACATATTCTGGGGTCTTCGTGCCTTCGAGTGGTCAACTCGATTCAAATTCATACCAAACTATTGGCCTGACTTTTAGCTTAACACTGCTTAAGTGGAATAGTTCATCAACTTTTAATCTTTAATTCAAATATCGTCATTTGACTTTGATAGACAATCGATGTTTATTAACATTTAAACTAGGGCTACCTTGAAATTAACAAGTCCATCGGTTCTTAAAATCCCAGTATATAATGTAAAGTCTCCGGCTCTTATATACAAAACATGTTCTGAAATAAATAGAAATCTAAATTCAAAAACTTTTAGTAAAAATAAATCATTGTTAGAATGCTTTGAACCAAAATAAACCAACTGAAGTTTCTTTTTAGTGTCTATCAATTGAAAGTACTTTACAGAAAACATTTCTCAAGGAAGTTGCAGACTATTATCTCACTTCTGTCAATGCCTGTTTGAAATAAATACCATTTACATAACATTTATTAACAGAAAGTTATTTATTATTAAAAGAAAGCTATGTATGAGAAATAACATCGAGAAATCGTGAAAAGAAGATGCACTTGCTGTGGCTTTCGACTCGATATCTGGATATATCGACGACGTCAATATTGTAGATTCCTCATTTTTCGCGAGTACTAACAACCAAGCTCTATGATAAACGTGATGACTTTAACTTTTCAATCGTCAACTTCCCTTAATTATGCAGCAATATACTTTCATAATCTGTATAAGGGTGTCTATATATCTCAGTTGAATCGATACGCAAGGACATGCTTTACGTTTGAATAATTTCTTAAATCGAGGAATATTTTTGATAAACAGGTTTATGAAGAAGGATATGGAGGTTACGAACAGTATTCGATATCAAAGCCCATTAAACAATACAAAATAGGAGCAGAGCAAACACGTGCCTCCGAAACATCAGAGATGGGATCAAGTGCCATGGAGGAGTGAGCATCCCCTGCTGACCTGTCACACCCGACGTGTGCTCCTTGTCATGATCGGTAAATAACGGGAAAAGCCGTCGTCAATTAAGTGTATAAACTAGAGGTACTGTGAGCAAGAGCTCACTAAATGATACCCCCCGCCTTCCATATGATTTTAATTGAAAAAGTCTATGTTTTGCTGTGGCCGGAAAACCCAAAACATGTGTCGGATCAAAAGATAAAATATGAGGTGCACAATGGCAATATGTTATAAAGATTCTGTGAAAGTTTCATTAAATTTCACTCAGTGGTTTAAGAGGAGTTGCGGAAAAGAGATGGGTACCCTTTGGCGTAACAGACGAACGGACAGACGTACAGACAGACGGACGGACGGAGACACCGATTACAGTATACCTACCACTTTTCAAGCGGGGGTATAAGTAGAGGTACTGTGAGCAACGAGCTCACTAAATGATACATTCCGCCTCCAATATTAATATAACGGGAGTGTCCATGTTTTGTTGTGGAAAGCCCAAAATATGTGTAAAATCAAAAAGTAAAATAGGAGTTCACAATGGCAGTATGTAATAAAGATTCTGTGAAAGTTTCATCAAATTTCATCCACTGGTATGAAAGGAGTTGCGGATAAGAGATGGGTACCCCAAAGCGCAACAAACGGACGGACGGACGGACATAACAATTACTACATACCCTCCCGCTTTTCAAGCGGGGGGGGGGGGGTCTAGTACAGACGGACATAACGATTACTATATACCCTCCCGCTTTTCAAGCGGGGGGTATAACAATGGACTAACAATTAGTATAAAAGACGTCTGTCAGCATTTGACTTAATGATACATTGGATTTGGTGACAAGGTTATTGTATCGCACATAGAACTTACGAAATGATTACTTTAAACGAGACTTCTGATGTTCTTGTTTCATCAACTTGCTAGTCAATAATTTACTTCGTTTTAGAATTGTTCATACGTAGAGCATGCTCTTGCGTATCAAATCAACTGAGATATATACACTCCGTATGCAGGTGATGAAGGTACTAGTATATTGTTGCATAAGTAAGGGAAGTTGACGATAGAAGAGTTAAAGTCATCATGTTTATCGTATAACTTGGTTGTTAGATTACCATTAACGTCTTTTTCAAGTAAAATATCCAAGTATGAAAGAGATGCGTCAGACTCTGTGGTATCTTTTATCTCAAGCTCTCCAGGATATATCGTATCGACATTAGAATGGAAATTACCATTGTTAATTGATACGACGTCGATATATCTAAATGTCGAGTTGAAGGCCACAGCAAGAGTTTTCTTATTTTCGCGCATAAGATTTTGCACAAATTCTGCTTCATATGAATACAAAAATAGATCTGCAAATAACGTATCGCAATTGGTACCCATGGGAATTCCAATAGATTGTTGGAAGATCTGGTCTCCACAAACCACATAGATATTGTCAATCAGAAACTCAAGCATCTTTTTGATGTCAACTTCAGAGTACTTGTGTGTGCAATCAGAATGTGTCTTGACAAAATAATTTTGCAAATAACCAATGACCATGTAAGTAAATTTACGAGTTCCATTTTTATTGAAAAAGCAGGTGTCAATGATATCAAAAAGCCTGTATTTTAATTTATTGTGGGGAATGGTTTTGTATAAAGTTGAAAAGTCGTAAGTTTTCAAACTGTTGATTTTGGTAAATTCTTGTGATTTCAAATTGTCCGAAGTTCTTTGGAATTTTTGAGTATCCACATCTGATTAACACCACTTCTTGAATATATTGTTGCATAGTACTCTTGAAGTTTTTCCTGCACTACTGTCAATATCTTATTGAGGAGTAACGAAAGAGGCTTGGTTCAATATTTACTGGAACCCGCAATGTATCTTTGTTTGTAAGGAATTTTTGCATGAAACAAGAATATCGGCAGTCTTGTATGAAGTCATCATTTCGTAATTTCTATGGTCGATACAGTGACCTTGTCAGCAAATATCATTGAGTCAAATGCTGACTGACGTTTTTTATACTAATTTTTAGTCCATTATGTATACACTGAATTATTTCAAGATTATGACAAGGAACACACAGCGGGTGTGACCGGTCGGCGGGGGATGCTCACTCCTCCATGACCCTGATCCCACCTCTAATGGAGGTCCGTGTTTGCTCTGCTCCTATTTTGTATTGTTTATGGACTTTTGATCTTGAATAATGTTTCATGTTCTTCCTAAGTTTCACTGATTGAACTTTTCCTCGACTACCAGTGGACATAGCTATGCGGATCTCTACACGTCTCATGTCATTATTTCGTTCCGAGTAACTGGCCAGGAAAGTTATTGGCAAATATGTAGATCCACTGAATATTTTTTTCCTTTTTTATGAAGACCATTGCCATTAATCGGTGCATAATCGACACTAAGCAAGTCACGTGCAGCCTCCTCTCCTTGGTATCTCTTAGGTGTCAAATCCTGGAAGCACGAAATCTTTCCTAAATAATCACGTGCACCTGGGTTTCTGACTTTTTTCTTTTTTTTGCAACGGATTCCAAGGTCTTGAATTTTTTTACAGTGATTGCAAATCGAATCCGCGACCCTTACTTCGAGTGTCACATTGTTCCTTATGTTCCAAATATATGGCATCCTTTCCAACTTGGGCTATATCACAACCTTCTTTCAATAAAAGTCTTAGCTAAGTAATAATGATCCTCTTGTCTACAGAGCAGAAAATTAGGTCCAGTCGCCTTTCTGTCTGGACCAGGAAATACGAAAATCGGGATCAGTCTACCTCCATCGTCGCAAACCACGGCTAAAATGTATGATCCTCGCCCATTCTGGAGAAAGAACTCCCAACCATGGCTTCAGATAATGCCTGCCTCAGACAGTCGATCCATCTTAGAGACTAATTAATGGAATTTGGCAGTAAAAAAAGGGATTTTTTGCACCAACTCCTTGATCCGTTTAGAGGATATTTCTCTCTTTTTCTCCTCGTATAGTGTCATCCTGCATCAAAAACAGTGTTTGGGATCTTTCTCACGCGTTCTCATAATTCTCATAATTTTCTCAGATTACATGTCAGCAAGTTAGTAGCTAGGAAAGTAAATCGTTGACGGGGTGTCTGTACTCCAATTTCGTCTTGTTCTTGCCTTACCCCTGTTTATCTAACTTTTGCATTCTGGATCTTATACCGGTAGTCAGAAGTCTCTTTGAAACTTTGAATTATTCTACCACTTATGAAAATGCTTTGGAGTTCAGATCGATGGAGGTGAAACTGGATAGGAATCCATGCCATCGAAGAAGATATCCATAAACCCATTTGCCATCCTTTTGATGGACTTTATATACAGCATTTGAAGCATGATCCACACAAGCGAATGCAAAACTCGGTGATGTCATTTTAATGCTTCCATACTTTGAACTTTTTTAAGTATTTTCTAGAAGTCAATAAATGAGGAGAGTAGAGAATCAGAAAATCTCAGCTAGCAAAGATGGTGTTTACTCTGCTCCTGATAATTAGCTAGCCCATATCATGTATTCATTAATGGGCTATTGTGTTTATATTGTTCGTTATCTTCTTCCGTTTGAGTTGAACTCTATGAGAGGCGAGCGTTATACTCGGGACGTCGCTCGCGTGGCGCAGTGGATAGAGCGTCTGCTCTAGGTCGCAAAGTAAGGATTTGATCCTTAAGTCGCGGGTTCGAATCCCACTGTGGGATGTGGAGACCAGTCCTTCGGATGAGACCGTATAAACCGAGGTCCCGTGACGCAGAAGGTGCTGGCTGGAGCTAGATTCCTCCCTGCTCAATGGCCCTGAGTGCCGAGTATAGGATAAATTTGCAGCTCTCCACTGGCAAGTGGTGGCATCTCCATATGAGTGAAAAATTCTCGAGAGTGACGTTAATAAAATACCAATCAGGGTACTATATATACAATATAAGGCAAAAAACTGGCATGATTAGGTCGTGCTTGTAGCCAGCTGGCACCTTGTTTATGAGTCCAGCTGTGACTTGAATGACTCTTCAGTTGGTTGTGAGGCAACTTCAGATGGTAGGTGGTTTCAATGTAGTATTTTTCTCGGAAATAAAGAGTATTGCGATGTGCAGCTATCCGAGTGTGTGGTAGACGGAACGTTTAGTTGTCTCTGGTCCTGCTGTCACTAGATGTTATGTACAGATCTGCAGGTAAAGGCACTAATGCATGCTTGATCGTATAAAGCAAAACAAACCTTATTTTCATTCTTCTCATTACTAATGGTTCCCAGTGGAGATCTTGGATCATCTGAGTAACACTGCCGGTAATCATTGTAGTTGGTGGTGGCGAATCGTGCTGCTCTGCTTTAGACTTTCTCAAGTTATTGGATTTGCTTGGAGCTCTAGGGATCCTATGCATATTCAAGGGTTGGTGGAACAAGCCATGGTATGCTGCAAATCTTGGAGATGTCCGGCATCCCATAATATTCCGCCTGATGAAGCCCTGTGTTTTGTTGGCTTTGGATGCAATGTTTTTGTTGTGTTTGCCCCATCGTATATCTTTATTGATGGTGGCTCCAAGATATTTGCTGGAATCAACATCTAGGAGGTGTCCATGTACAGTGTAGATAGCAGAGACGGGATTCTGCTTGTTGGTAATTTGGTAATGACTACATATTTTTCTGGGTGGAAAGCCATCTGACAATCCTCCTCCCATCTAGTCAGAGAATCAAGATCCTTCTGTAAGGTATCTGCACTAACCTTGTTTTAATTGGACTGAATATGAGACGGAAAGGCCAGCATCTGACAGCGTTTTTTTCGGGTAGATAATTTATGCAGAGGAGGAATAGTAAAGTTCCTAAGACTGTCCCTTGTGGCACTCCGGACACCACCGGTACAGTTGCTGAAGTATGGTCAATTCGAAGCTATATGTTTGTCTCCTTTCTTGAAAATAGGAACAATACTTGCCCGTCGCCAGTCATCGGGAATCTTTCTTGTGTATAGAGAAGAATCGAAAAATGATTTTAATTTTGGTGCGAATAGGTCAGAGTGGTCATGTGATATCATAGCTGGTATTTCGTCAAGGCCAGTAGCCTTGTTGGCCTTAATGTTTTTTGGAGGGTGTATACATACTCCATCTTTTGACACTTTTATACGATGCATGTCCGGGTAGGGGCTAGGACCCTTGCCTAGCATGCTGCTTGTGTTCTCATTGGTGTACACAGAGTGGAATCGGTTGTTGAGTTTTCTGCCTTGGATTCCTTGTCACAATATAGCAGACCATCGGCATTTTAAGAGGTGCAACAGCTTGGGAATCTCGTTTTTTACCCTTGAGGTAAGACCAGAATATTTTGGGATTGCTAATGAGGTCGCTGCACAGAAGATCTCATCAATATAACAGCCGTGTACTCTTCTAAACTCCCTCTGGCTTTTGCCTTCAAGTGTCGATACCGAGTGCAGTCTTCCTGGTTTTGGATGGAGCGGGCCTTAAAATAACCCCAATTTGATTAAAATCAGATCCTTTGATCCGCTCACATAGATCACTACACAAGTAGATTCAAGGTTGTGTAGCGATCTTTATGTGAGCGGATCAACGGTTCTAATTTTAATCAGATTGACAGTAACCATTATGTTTACCTCGGATCAGACACTTGACCGATGAGTTGATCCATGGCTGAGAGTGTCTGCTCCTACTCATCTTGGTCGGGACATGCTTCTGTATCATATTATCTCTGATCAAATATGGTTCTTAAAATGAGACAATGAAACATTGATGTCATTATTTATCACTAATTAGGTTGCCAGATCCTTCAAACTTTCCTGTATTGCTGTGTGTCTGCTCTCTTCCACGGTAAATTATTTCTCTGACCCGGTTTAGCTACAGTTTATGTGATAAGCGTGTCCACCATCACCGCATTAATATTATGGTCACTTTTGCCTAAAACCGGCAGAGGTTAATTTGCACTTCTCTGCAAGGGAAGAGTGGGAGACAAAAAAGAGGAAAATCCACAATCTGATCCAGAGTTAGCTTATCTTGCATGGTGTAGTACTGGTCAGTTACTCGTGTCTGGACGGATCTGCTTAGAGGTAAGTTGTATAGCCACATAATATGTCCGGAAGATTGAAGTCTTCTCAAAGTATGAAGAAAGAACTCTTGTGATTGTTCAAAATTTTAGTGATATCGTTGATTAGGGAGAATGAACCCTGTTCGAAGGCCTTATTGAAGCAGTGATGGTCGCAGATTTGCTGTTGATGAGATTATTCTTGATGCTTATCACCTCAGCGTCTTTCCTGGGAAGTGTGTACTGCAGAGCTAGTTAAGTAAGGTTCTGTCTGACAGCAATCAACACACCACTATGCGGATCTGGGGGCTTATTTCGTCGATATTCTTGGTTCTCATTTGGAATAAACTCAGATATTTTTAAAGGCAAAAAATAATGCCCCCCCCCTCCTCGGGTCCGATTGAGTTTAAATTTCCCGCGCTCTCAAAACAGGAAGTTTAGATTACGACAGTCGCAAGGAAGACGCCATGACAGAGAACGACAACCAGACAACAGAAACTATCATTTTTGACGGTAAAGCAGACGAATTAAGTGCAAATAATTTAATGATTGCAAAATAATTAGATTAGAACAAAATGTCAAGGTTCTTAAAAGCTGTTGTATAGGTTCAAGAAACCAAAAATACTTTTGGCACATACAAAGGCATCGCCATTGCTGTTGAGCCACAAGACATCTCTCCACAGACGCGTGTTTCATGCAGTCGACTAGTTGAAGACTTTAGTAACACGTGTTAACAGTGTACCTAGCGCACTGCATGAAACAAGCGCCTGTGGTTTGAACTGTATGGAACAGCTTAAGCTCGAGTTTAGCTTATAACACAAACACGAATAGGGTAAAACTTAAGTTATCATATACTCATAGAATAATCTAACTGTGTCTTTGGGCTAACCTTCAGCACAATTAGAAATAGAATGCTTCCCATATAGTTCCATATAGTTGCAAGGTAGGAAATTGGAGCAGATCCGCTCCAAAATGATTTTGAAGAATACAAAAGGGGTTGCACTGAAAATGGTAAAGTTGTGCAATGGTCAATGTCTGTTAATATTTCCATTTCTAAATTTTTCTTTTTTCTCTAGTTAGCGGAGTTGATTTCCTGATAATTCTGCCGGAATTTAAATTAGGCAGGTCGATAGGTCAGGAGCTAAGAAGGCCTTGTATGCATGCAAATCTCGTGCGCATCTGTCTCTGAGTCTGACGCTAAGGAGGCCAAATATGCATGAACATTTCGTGTGGCTGCCGTTGTGTTTGACGTCAGTGGGCAAGGACTCTTGAAATTGGGATGGGAATCTTCGTGTAATTTAAATCTATGTCTGCATTTTTAAAGTTTAAATCTACAATTTTATTTCACAATGAAATGGAAATATAAGGAATCACTGTCTAGATAGTATAGTATGCCAGGGACATCAACAATAGTGGAAAACATGGGATAATTTATGCATTACGGGCTTCGCCCGTTATGCAAATTATCCCATGTTTCCCACTATTGTTGATGCCCCGGCATACTATACTAAATAGACAGTGATTCCTTTAATAAATAAATATGATTTGATGAGATTACGTGAGAAGTCATCCCATAACAAACTGGGACTATGACTAAGTCGGACTATTACGGAGTCGGCCTAAACAAACTCAGACTATAGCAGAGTCGGCCTATAGTCAAAAATTTAACAGGTCCAGTACAATCTCTTGATTTAGCTATATAGCTTTATTAAGCTATTCAATATAGCTTAATTTAGCTATTTTACTACACTTTTTTTTAAAGGTTTAATTTTTTTAGTATGTTCAAAAAAGCGCACCTTGGTGCAGTGACGATATACAACTAATGAACTCTTCTTAAAATAATGCATGTAAACTTCACTCATCAAATTACGTCTCCTTGAGAGACTTTGTACTCAAAGTTTTACAAGTTTTGGGGCCATATAAAGCAATTGATACAGTTACTTCTGCAATGATATTATAATGGAGACCAATTATGTTCAACAAAATAATTGATTGGTAACAGTTCAGCACAATGAGAAGCAATCGTACTTATCCTTGCCTCAAGGCACCCAAGGTAGTGGACAGTTAGTCAAACAATAGAAATTCTCTTTTTGCTTAAAAGTATTCAAAATCTGCAAAGTTAGAACTATCTTTGTTTTTGGTTGTTGTTTTGATAGCCCATATTACAAATATTAAGAGTCAAATACATGCGACTCTTTGTTTATTTTCAGCAGAAAACATTTTTGTGAAAAACTGTATATAAATAGCTAAATAAAGCTATTTTAAATAGCTTAATAAAGCTTTATAGCAATTTAAAGCTATATAGCTAAATGAAGAGATTTGTACTGGACCTGTTTAAGATATATAGCATAAGTTTAACAAATTAATGGACTGATATTTACATGATTTACCTAAAAAAAAATAATATAGGTGCTAGTGATTAAGTTTTAAAGTGATTACCTACATGCACTTATTTCGGCATTTACCGCGCAGTATTAATTTTATAAGCTGTGATATTTCTTTCATTCTTTAGTTAAAATGTAATTTATAATTTCCATGACATAATAGACAAATTCTGACTTGACAAACTTCCTTTTCTCACTTTTGTCATTTACCTATTGAAAAAAAGATGCAAGTTTGGTATATTAAAGAGGAATGAATGCAAATGAGAGGAAAAGCAACGAGAACAAATGGTTAACAGGCAATTCTCAAAAAAAGTTTTTTCCAAGCATATACGTATTGCTTTGAAAGATTTTTTTTTTTTGGTTTATGCATGGAATTATAATTAGGATTTTGTATCTAAAAAATATCTTATTCTAGATAAAGATGTTAAATTGTGTTGATGTTGTTTTAAGATTTCTTTCCTAAAAATTAATAATCATATTCTTTTTGTCGACAGAGAATACTAGTAAAATAGATGAAGAGAAATATTTAAAGTTTGTAATAAACGCAAACCATTTATAAACATTAAAAATATTTAAAAAATGGAAAATTCCAGTTTTTTAGGTTATATACACATTCATTTGGGTTAATGTGGTTAACAATTAATAAAACATCAATTAAAATAATTATTTAGGTGTTTTTGAGTCTAATAGTGTCAAAGGGACACTGCCCCATTGTTTGTATATCCTCTCTACCTCCCCTAGATATGGCTTCCGTGTGTCACCTTTGTGTATTCCAAGTAAACTGGCCATGATATGCAGAAATTGATAAGCAAACAATAAAATATTTCATTTTTTTTATTTATCGCATTACCTGTAAATATTTTTTTTTAAAACCCATGCAGTTGAATCAAGACTAAATATATATTTCATAATTCGTAATACTCAGGATAAATTAAATAATAAAAAAAATGAATAAAAATACATTTTTGTTTTGTTCTTAATACTTAAAAACCAATTTAATCATTTTTAAAAATAAAATATACATAATTCTTTTTATTTACTTTGCAAGTATTATTACTAAGTACTATTATAAATGCATAGGCCGAGTCTGCAATAGGCCGACTCTGTAATAGTCCGACTTTGTAATAGTCCGACTCTGTTATAGTTCGACATCTCTAGTACCTTTTGATGAGTGTAAATTTTGACGAGGAAAGAAAAATCATCAACATAGTAAAATAAGCACATCGTAAAAATCTCCATGTTTACAGTATTCCATTGTACTATATCTAGTGGAAAAAAAGTATTTGTGAACGTCTTTTGTTCTTCAGGATTCGACACAGATACTGAGGGTGATGAAGACATTCACCTATGTAAGAAGTGTAAACTTGTTTTTACCAACTTGAGTGACTATCTCCAACACAAGGTGAAACATGACAACTACAAAGTCAAGCTTTCCAGGACCAGCGACAGGCGCATGGTGGTCCCTCAACTCATCCAGAAACCAGAGAAAACAAAGCGGGAAAAAGGCAGTGAGAAGGAAAACATTCAACAGAGGAAAAGAGGTGAGGGTGTTCTGTCACAACATGAGAATGACTATCAGGGAGTGAGGATTTCACTTGTACATAAGAAGACTTTGGGTGGCTTTTCCAAATTTCATCTGTGCCCATTATACTAGAAACTAAAATGATTTGTCACTTGATTCACTTCATTTCTAAATGTTAGGTTTCTATAATGTGAACATTTTTTTAAACTGTTTTTTATCTTATTGTACAAAAGAACTTCTCTGTTACAATTTTACTTTTATATATTCTTTCATGTAATTTTTTTTTATATATTGAATAGGAAAGAAGAAATTCAGTGAACAAGTTAATCCGGAATTGGTGATAACAGAAAGACAGTCTTACTGGTGTCCAAAATGCAACATAAAATTTAACAGGTAACAGACATTGTTTTGATTTATATTGTTATTTTACAACTTCTTATGTATCGTTGAAGAGGCCCTAATTAGAAGCCTGTTTGTTTAATTAAGGGAGGCAACTTTAAGGAGACATGTAGAATATGTACATGATCAGTCGGGGGAGTACACCACTTCTATGGGGGATGGCTCTGATGGGGAAGAGAAGCAGGAGGCTGAGGAGGAGACTACAGCGGACGTCCTAGAGGACTCTGACCCCACGGATACAGACTTCAGTATCAAAGAGGAGCTCCGTGTGACACTCAAGAGCAACACAAAGGAGGTACAGGTGGAGCACATTCCTCTCCAAACCGCGGACAAGGGAGACCGGCCATTCGCATGCAGTGTATGTGGTAACAGATTTAAGGAGGTAATGTTTTTGTTTCTTAAAGGTCATTGATAAAGATTGTGGAAATGAATTTTGTGTTCAGTAAGCATGTGTTGTCAGTCATCATCATTTGTCATCCTTTGTGTTCAGTAAGCATGTGTTGTCAGTCATCATCAGTTGTCATCCTTTATGCATGAGCTGAATTTTGATATAGGATATTGCTATTTTTTTCAGGCTCCTGTGTTAAGAGCTCACATGCTGATCCACTCATCCACAAGAGATTTTCCTTGTACCATAGAGGGTTGTAACTATGCATTCAAAACCAAAGGGTCCTTAAAGAGACACATGAGGCGACACACAGGTTTGAAACATATACATATATAATAAGGTGGTTTAAAGAAGTTCATAAATATTGACTATTTCTGGTATGCCTAACTGTATGATTTAAACAACAATTAAAAACCCTGAAGCACAATTTAATTGTGTGCACTGTTTATTCGGATCATTCCTAATAAAGTAAACATCTTTTCTTATGTATCTCAAGGGACTGTAATAATTCCTATGTTAAAATCAGTTTACATTGCAAAATTATATGGAAAGTATTTTAGTTAAATTTCATTTCAGTTAATTTTAAAAAATATTCCTTCAATAGGTGAACGCCCATTTAAGTGTGATGAATGTGACAGAACTTTTACAGAATCTGGGGCACTTACTCGGCATTTAAAATCAAGGTAAATTCATGATTATGTACTATGTTATTGTTAGACTGCATACACTTGGTGTGTAAATATATTTGGAATACTTTGAAAGACTAGAAGTAGGCAGCAAAACAATTGCCAGACAACCAATAGATTTATAGATAACATGTATATACAGACATACTGACACTGGATAAACTTTGATCAGAGAAGTTCACTAACTTCAGCTCCAATGGTCAGTGAGCTAAAAAGACAGTAAAATTTCATGAAATTCAGCAATTAATAAATCAAAAACAAGTACCAGTACATTTGGATCCACTTTTTTTTTGTTATCCCTGCAAAAATTTATTTAGTAAGGTTTAAACTACTTACAAACAATTCATGTAATTTTTATTAAGAATACCATGTAAGCAGAAATCGGACCTGGATTTGCCAAGGTATGGAAAGCGGTGGTCTGCTAATGCTATGTATGGACCTCAAGCGAAAGTAAAGACAACAATTATGCCAGTGAAGTTGGAGCCAGAAGAGGAGGTGAGATCTATATAAATTCAGGATTCATCATAATGTCAGTAACTGCTTAGCTGGTTTTGAATTTAGCCTATTTCAATCTAAATACATGAAATGAAAAAAATGCAAACAAATACTGAAAATTCTACCTTAGTCCCACTGTTTTCCTGCTCAACAGCAGCAGTGATATTTTTTTTATTTGAAGTACACAGATGTTGAACTTTGTTTGGTTATATAATGTACATGAATTGTCTGGTCCTATAATAATGACTACCATATGTATTCAGGGAAGAAGTAGGAATATATTTTTGGAAACATCCTGTCAAATTAATTTCCAATATTAATACTTAGAAAAATTAATGTCAAATCAGTATTTAAAATTTTGAAATCTGAAAGTTATTATAAAAGACACTTCTAAGTTGCTTGTAAATTCATATGTGATATGTTGACAAAAATGTGAGGGTGTGGTATTTGGATGACTCATTATAACAAACAGTTCTTATAATGTTTTAGGATGCTGTGAAGGATGATATGGAGACAGAGTGTGCCGTTGCGGAGGTTATTGCGTCCAATGAGGATGGGGAGGTTGGGGTTACAGTGGAGGAAATCAACATGGATGGGGTCACCCTATCTACGGATAACATCCTAGAAGAAGAAATCATCAACCCAACTCAGTGCAAAGTAGGAATGATTTTTTTTAATGAAAATTATGCTCCTTCAGGATATATTATGATAATGTACATGTATATATACATGTATGTCAGTGTTTTATATTTGGTTTTATTCTAAACTGCTCTTATTAATTAGCATACCTGTATGTTTTGAAAGAGATAATTCTATTTATAGGTCTGTAAGGAGGATTTTCTGTCTTGTGATATTCTGAAGATTCACCTGAGAGCCCACCTGGCAGACATACCTTTCAGGTGTGGTATGTGTCATTTTGTGGCCGAGAGTCGCAGTCAGCTAAGTGATCACATGACCTCATTGCATCAGAATCAACTGAAGGTATGGAAGTTAGCCATAAACATGAAATGTCATTTTTATATTCAAAGGTAAATAATAAACTTTGTACAGAGTTTGCCTACCAGTAGTTATTTTTATGTATTCTTGCTATGATTTCACAAAATTGATCATTTTCTGGTACTCATTTTAAACAAACAAATAGAAAGATCTCTTTGTAGACCTTGTAAAAAAAAAATTAAAATTTTATTGCCAATCAACACATACATTTATTTGCATTGTGAGGCAAGTAATGATTGTTACACATGAAAAGGCTGCATGAGAGTCATGCAAAGAACCTACATGTACAGTATTACCACTGCTAAATTATGACAAACAACTTCTGACAATCAACAAACCCCCATTTCTTTAAATTGTTTGAAATTTGTAAGGCAACATTTTTTCATGTCAAAAATAAAACCTATTCTTATGGAAATGCCTGAATCAGAAGAACAATGTAGGAATCATTTAGGACCAACCATGTATTGTGTAAATCTTAAGTTAATTACATGTAGTATAGTGACACCTGCATACTTGTTCTATGCCAATGACTACATAAAATTTATATTAGGATACGCGTGATCTTGACAAGTATTTAAAAAATTTTTGAGTGTATGTGTAAAAATTTCTTGTTGAATTTAGGGATCAGAACTCATCAGTCAGATTCCAGAAGGAACCTCAGAGAGCAATCAAGACCAAAGCAGGTACCTATATAATTCCTATCAAATAAAGGAGTGATTGTTTAGTATAAACAGTGGACTAAGGTATAACAAGATGCTTGAGACATCCAGTACATGTATATTTATATATCCATATACAGTGCATGAATTTGTTTAATTGACATCCATGTATGTTGCTGTCCATAATTGACATGGAAGTGTAGTTTAACATGACTGACACTTGTTATTATTTGTAGGATTGCTCAGATTGCAGTAAATCAGTTGTTAGAACTTCCCTCCAGTTTGGAGGTGGAGGAACCCGAGCCCTCTATCCACAGAGCCAGAAACATCTACAAGTGCCCCGTGTGTGCCCGGGCTGTTAAGAGTCAGAACTACCTCAGGCTTCACATGAAATCCCACATGGGTAAATACAGCTTTGTAGGAATTGCTGTTTTAAAGTATTTTGGTATTAGACTATTGTTCTTGTCTCCAATAAGCATCAGGAAATCAGGATGCTTTTTATAGTCTGAATAATTTTTTTGGGGGAGAAAGAGTGTGATCTTGGTTTTATCCCGTTCTTAAACCTTTTCATTATATATAAAGATGTGTGCTTGTATCACGTGTTCTCTGTTTCTTCCTTAATTGTTGGTTTAAGTCAGTGTTTCTTTGTTCAGGTGATAGACCACACAAGTGTTCCCATTGTCAGAAGAGCTTCCTCACCAAGGATACATTATCCAAACATCTCAGTGTCCACAATGAATCCAGGAACTTTAAATGTGGCCAGTGTGGAAAACTCTTCAAAAGGATATCTCATGTCAGGGAACATCTCAAAATCCATTCAATTGACCGACCATTTATGTGCACTGTGTGCCACAAAGCATTTAAAACCAATGTAAGTGTTTGGATGGATTGATGATGTTAACTTTTCATTTAGTATTTACTTATTGAATCTCTAAAATTGGAAAAAGATGAGTTAAGTATAATATTTTCAGATTCAATGATTATATTCTTGTATTTCAGAATGCCATGAAAGTTCATCTGAGAACCCACACCACCATTCTGCCGTATGTTTGTCCGTTTTGTCGCCGGAGATTCAGGGAGAAGGGGTCACTGCTTCGTCATCAACGAATGCACACAGGCGAACGTCCATTTAAATGTCCGCATTGTCACCGAGCATTTGCTGAACATGGGACTCTGAATCGCCACTTAAAGGCTAAAGGTATTAGGACTCAGTCAAGAAAGTCCATGTAAATGTCCACATTGTCAAAATAATTTCAAGAGCATAGGACTCTGAATTACCACTTAAATGGTAAAGGTATAAGACCTATACAAGAAAGTTCATGTAAATGCCCACATTTTCACAGAGTACTTGCTGAAGATGGAACTCTGAACTGCAGGCCAAAGATGGTCTTTGAGTACACTTTATGAAAGATTTTATATTTACAAAAGCACAAGCAGTGTCATTTACAATCATTCTCTCCTTTCAGTGCCCTGCAATCGACAGCTACAGGAGGCTCGAGACAAAGAGAAGAAGGAGTTCACTGTACTGGCTGAGTTCTCCTCTGTTGTGGCCGACACTCAGCAGTATATCGTGGACGAGGACTCGACGCAGGAACAGTCACAGGTAGGAACTCCTTACTGTAACATCCAGTAACCAATCACCTGTCATTCTCAAATAATATTTTTTTTTAAAGCATAACAGAAACTTTTCCATGCAGAATTTAAAAAATTCTGTTCTGTTGTACATATGCCATTAAATCTATACAATAACGAAAGGGAAAGGCTCATTTGAGCTTCTCTGTTCAAATTTTTTTTCTATTATCAGGTATCTTTCTGTTGCCCTTTTGTGTACATGTATTTGCTTTTCAAATATTCATCTCTTTTTCTGAACTAGGCATACAGATCAAATTTTAACCAGACTTGACACAAAACAGCAGTTTGAAATTTTCAAATGATTAGGTTTTTTAGATCAATATAACTGAAAATGTGTTTGTCATTTTATATGACCTTCTCCATGATAGATAGATTGTAACTCATCAGGTTTTCATGATCTCAGTGAAATTGTAGAATTTAGTTCTAATTCATGTTCCCTGCTATGGTGGACCTTCTAAAGGATTTAACCCCTTCCATGGCAAAGATTTTAAGTATTTCTAGACAAATTGATATTAAGATTTCAATGCATTTTTTAGGGTATTTCTTGTAATTTTTGTATATACCAATGTATATATATTCTGAAAGCGGGTATTGAGTTGTTTCTGAAAATGATTATAAAAAAATTATTTCAGTTGCCATGGCAACGAAATACACCATAATCATGCTGGAATTTCCATTTATTAGATAATGAGTTTCATTCTAGTTTTTTACTAAGTTGAATATATTGAAAAATATTTTATTGTTGTGTTAAAAATTATGAACATGTTGTACATTTTTTTTACAAACCAATTTTAAGTATTTGGGGGGAATTCGTTAGGGTTGGGATGTAGACACCAGAATTGAGCATTTCTACATATTATGTGTTTACCCCGCATTGATTTCGATAATGGCAAAATCGCTCAAATAGTGTGCAACGTTTTACTCAAGCTACATTGTAGCAAAAAACTGGTACAACCAATAAAAATATTTTCTGATTATTATTTTACCGTATTTATTTTCTCTTTCCAACGGTGCAAGATTTATTCTGATATTTCCAGTATTAACGAAGTTATGAATGTTTTTTCACACTATACTCGTTTTTCAAGTCAGATGCGTAGAAATGCGGATATGCCATGTAAGGGGTTAAATGCACTTTCACAAGAGTATATGTTTTCAGGAAGTATTCACATGTACATTTCACATGTACATGTATAAAGAAAACAAATTATCTGAAAAAAAATGCTCTCTGCTACATCAAAACAAAACATGTTTGCAGTATTCAATACATGTAAATGTTAAATGTTTAGGCTTTTGACTATCACTTCTTTTGTGCTACCCAAAGGATTTCATACGTTTCATTTGTCAGGGAAAGAGGGAGCAAATTGAGTGACAAATGTTTTGGATTTCTTGTTATGGATTGCTAATTTTGTGTTTTATTTGAAGGAGGACGAAGCCACAGAGTATGTCGTGGTTCAGACGGGGCTTAGTGCAGAAGACTTACAAAACGTAGAGATCATCACTGAAGGAGAGGTGGATCCAAACTTTCTGGAGGGTGTTCAAGTGACAGATGACTATGTTGTTATCACTGATTCAGGAGATAATATGAAGATTCTGAACTCGAAGACAGGAGAGACCCTTGCCATGATGCCCATCTCCGCCATTGATGATGGAAGTCAGATCGTGACCTTACCTGTATCAGACAATCAGATAGAGGCTGTAGCCATGGCACCGTCTTCTGTGGGAGAAATTGAGGCGGTTACCATTGATTCCTCAGATATAAACAAGATTGAGGCTGTTGCCATGAATCCAGCAGCTGATCAGGGTGTGGAGGAACTTGAGACTATAACATTGCTGACCTCGGCAGGGGATGGTATTAAGGGGGAGGGGTATGTTGGAGGAGAAATGGGAACAGAGTCAGGAGACCCGGGTCATGCTGCAGGGACGGCATCCATCAATGAAATTGAAGCAGTGGCAATGGCTCCAGATGCTGACATTGGTGATCCATTACATCAAGCCATGATAGCAGCAAGTGTGGCTGACGACCATGCACACGTATAGTCCAGGGCATATTGCTCTATATTAACCTATCATTTCCTTAAGTAAAAAATGTCCCATTATGCATTTTGTAAAAAAAGAAAAAGAAAAAAAAAAAAGACAATGGTTTGTTACTTTTTCAGCATACATGTGTATTTATTAAATTGTAGTAAAACTGAAAGATCTTGGTGTGTAATCATGAGGATGAGGTGTTAAACCTTGAGGATGAATTTCTTGCCACATACTACAGGCCCCATGACCATCAACTGAGAACAGACTTATGTCAAAATTGATTTAGAATATCTTGTTCTCGTTTAACAAATATGTTTAAAAAGTTGAGAGATGTACATTATTTTTCGTACAAATGATCAAGATTGATTAAAATGTACTTTTTTAAAATTTCAAAAGTTAATTGTTAACTTATGACTTTTGACTGTTCTCATGTTATGGTCTTGAGAAATATAAAATATATTTTTTAAACAAGAGGCAAATGGGCCACATCGCTCACCTGAGAAGCTTTGACCATGTGATTCCTAACCAGATTTCCCCTTTATAATACCTATTATGACCCCATCGTACCCCAAGGGTCTTAATTTAGATAATTCAAATTCCCCTGGGGGTCATGATTTGAACAATTTAACTAAGTTTCAGCTTTTCTAGCCCAGTGGTTCTTGCGAAGAAGATTTTTCCTATATATTTCTATGTAAAACTTTGATTCCCTATTGTGGCCCCGCCCAACCCCTGGGGTCATGATTTGAACAATTCAGAATCTACATTACCCAAGGATGCTTCCACATAAGTTTCTGCTTTTCTGGCCCAGTGGTTCTTGAGAAGAAGATTTTAAAGATTTTTTCTATACATTTCTATGTAAAACTTTTAATCCCTATTGTGGCCCCGCCCAACCCCCAGGGGTCATGATTTGAACAATTTAGAATCTACACTACCCAAGGATGCTTCCACATAAGTTTCAGCTTTTCTAGCCCAGTGGTTCTTGCGGCGAAGATTTTTCCTATATATTTCTATGTAAAACTTTGATTCCCTATTGTGGCCCCGCCCAACCCCTGGGGTCATGATTTGAACAATTCAGAATCTACACTACCCCAGGTTGCTATATATAAGTTTCAGCTATTCTGGCTCAGTGGTTCTTGAGAAGAAGATTTTTAAAGATTTTTCCTATACATTTCTATGTAAAACTTTAATTCCCCTTTTGTGGCCCCGCCCTTCCCCGGGGGTCATGATTTGGACAATTTAGAATCGACACTAACTCAGGATGCTTCCGCATAAGTTTCAGCTTTTCTCGTCCAGTGGTTCTTGAAAAGAAAATTTTTAAAGATTTTTCCTATATATTTCTATGTTAAACTTTGATTCCCTATTGTGGCCTCGCCCTACCCCCGGGGGTCATGATTTGAACAATTTAGGATCTACACTTTTCTTGATTATCTCCCCTTGGGAGAGGACTTGGTCCTTCATTTTAACAATTTAAATTTCCCTTTCCCCAAGGATGCTTTGTACCAAGTTTGATCAAAATTGGCTCAGTGGTTCTTGAGAAGAAGTCAAAAATGTGAAAAGTTTACAGATGGACGGACGACGGACAAAATGTGATCATTGAATTTTGTTTATACTGGAAATTTTAACAAATCAATGTGAATTCCACCTACAGTAAATATACCTTACCTCACAACATCTGGGATCTTGAGTCAATGTCTCTGGGAGAAAATACAAAACAATTGATGAAAGCCCCAATCTCATTGGCAATTCTCATGAATATCAGTCATTGGACTTGTTTTTGATACTATAATGCCTCCCAAAGTATTCACAGCTATTTGTAGGTGCCTTGTATTACATGTATTAAATTCAGGTGATACCTATGGTATAAGGATTGCACTATTACAGATTACTGGGGACAGGCAGGCCATTATTTATCAAACTCCTTTGAGAGAAAAGTATAGTGGATCAGAAACCCTTGGCTTGGTAAAGTGATAGCATACATGACTTATGTTTGATTTTATGTAACGGGAAAAACATATGTAAAATGATTATGTAAAATCAAGGAAAGTATGTCACTGCCCCTATGATCAAGGATACTGGTATTAGAAAGCTGAAGGGTCCAAAAGTATATTTCATTTTTGTAATGTTTTAACTCTTATGCCTCACTATACCTTCTTCTATGGAGTATGTCTTGTAATTGACAGCTTGTCAAGCATATGGGAAATTTCAGCAACGGACAAATTCCCGGCCTGCATGGTCAGAACATTGCAAAACACTTCTGCCCCCTCCCCCTGACATACATTTGGAGAAAATGAATGGAAACTGCAAATAACTGGAATTTTTTAAAAGTCCAATAAAAGGGGCATAACTCTGTATTAAAAAAAATGCTCAATCGTACCCAAAACAGAATTTGAGCTAGATATTCTTATGATATATCTGTATGCCAAATTTAATTTCAATATGTGCAACCTCTGCTAGGAAAATGAAAGGAAACTACATATAATTTGCTTATTCCAGTGGGCATTACAAAGTCAAAAATTGCTCGATAATTCCCAATTAACAGAGCCTAACCTAGATATTCTTATGATAAATCTGCATATCAAATTTTATGTCAGTATGTGCAACCTCCGCAAAATGAATGGAAACTTAAAAAAATTTGGATTAAACTCTTTAAATCCAAGGGGCATAAGTCTCTTAAAAATATATCGAGGGCACCCAAAACAAAATATGACCTAGGTATACTTACAATAGGTATGTATACCAAATTTCAATTCAGTATATGGTGTATTACATTAGGCCATGCAAAATCAAATCCTTGGTTCTCAGGCCTTTTTTCAAGAAATATAATGAGGGAGGGAGGCATTTTTTAAAAATACTTTTTATTGCCCCCAAAACACGATGAGGCAGCTTTTTACATTGTATAAAACCTATAAAAAAGATGAGGGAGGTGAATTGTTGTTTTAATTTTATTGATTTAGCAATAAAAAATGTCAATGAGGCAACCTTGGAAGAGATGAGGGAGGGCCTCAGAACCAAGAAATTAATTTTTTTTTTTTGCCTTACAAATGTTTTTTGCATATAAAGGAAATCTTTGGCAATCAAAACACCATAACATGGAAAAGGGGTCAAACGGTTTAAAGTCATCATCATTGAAGCTGAAGAAGCGCAACAACATCATAAGCGAAAATCAATATTATTCTCACATTGACCAGAAGCTGTTTAAGTGGCTGTTCCATTAACTGTAACTTACAAGAAGGATTATACAGGGTTTTATAATAATACATTTGCAGTCAAAGCAGAGGTAAAAAATGTAAATATAAACAATGAATCATTATATTTTGAAAGGTATAGTCTCATATCTGCAATAATGTGTGTAAACAAATTTTCATAATGCGCTAACGCCCGTTACTCAATTTGTTTGTACACACTGTTGCAGTTATGAGACTATATCTTTCAAAAAAAATGATTCAATGCCTTAATATTCAATCTGTGCAAAGAAAATGAATGGAAACTGCAAATAATTGGAATCCCCCCCCTTTCTAGTCCAATTTAAGGGGCATAACTCCATCAAAACATAGGTAATCAGATATTACAGAGCTCACCTCAACAAATGTTGTCTTTAAATAAGGCAAAGTCACACAATTACCCAACAAAAGGTGTACATCCAAAAACGCAAAATGTATCCAATTTTTATCTGATACTT
Organism: Saccostrea glomerata; assembly: GCA_003671525.1. Taxonomy (NCBI): domain Eukaryota; kingdom Metazoa; phylum Mollusca; class Bivalvia; order Ostreida; family Ostreidae; genus Saccostrea; species Saccostrea glomerata. The sequence continues at coordinate 248,246 of PRKT01000295.1, read as the reverse complement.
TGGAATAGACCTATATTAAAGCTAGTTTTTCATCACGAAAATGTGATTAAAGTCCAGCATCTGAAGAAAGTTTGAGAGTTTTCATCCCTTGATGTATCATTTGGGCATGTTTGATTTATATAAGCTTTATAGTTTCTTGGTAATAGACCTGCACCTATAACTTTTACCTGGTCAATTATCTGGAAAATGTATGCTGAATTCAGCATCTGGAGCATCCTCAGATGTATCATCCATGCGAGTTTGCACAACATAGGGCTAATATTTACTTGGAAATGAAAGCTGCATTAAAATTTAACCTCTTCACTCATCCAGAGAAAAATGTGGGTCAGGTTAAGCCTCTGAAGCAAGCCTGGTAGAATGCATCCTTAGATGTATCATTCATGCAAGTTTGGTCATTCAAGAGCTCATAGTTACTTGAAAATGAATCCTGCACCAAAAACTTTATCCTGTTCACCATTTTCACTCATCCGGAAAATGTAGGTCAGATTCAGAATCTGAAGCAAGTCTTGTAGTATGCATACTAAGATGTATTATCCATAAAAGTTTAGTCATTATAGGGCTCATCGTAAATTGGAAATGAAACCTGCACCAAAAACTTTACCCTGCTCACTCAACCAGAAAATGTAGGTCAGATTCAGCATCCCAAGCAAGCCTGATAGTGTGCATCCTTAGATGTATCATCCATGCAAGTTTGGTCAACATAGGGCTTACAGTTACTTGGAAATGAGACCTGTACCAAAAACATTAACCTGTTCACTCATGCGGAAAATGTAGGTCAGATTCAGCATCCGAAGCAAGCCTGGTAGTGTGCATCCTTAGATGTTTCATCCATGCAAGTTTGGTCAACATTCGGCATATTGTTCCTTGGAAATGAGACCTACACTAAAAACTGCACCAAAAATGTTAACCTGCTCCAAAAACATAAACCTGGTCATTCCTTTGCTGAAATTGTAGCATCTGAAACTTTGACTGGTACAATGAAACACACTAGAAGCATCTTCCATGCATGTCTTAACAATATAGGACACAGAAGTACTTAAAAAGAAAACTGCTCCAAATAACTTCACCTGGGACGCCGACACCGACGGTATTACATAAGCTCCCCCAACTTCGTTGAGGTGAGCTAAAAATGCCCAATTGTACCTAAAACAGAACTTAAGCTAGATATAATCTTATGATAAATCTGTATAGCACATTGCATCTAAGTACATGTATGAGCAACCTCTGCAAAGAAAATGAACAGAAACTTAGTGGACTGACAGACTGACTGACAGCAGCAAAGCAATATGCCCTCACTTATTCGAAGAAAATAGAAATTAAAAATCTGAAGTTATTTTAAAAAATTTTCACAATTTTAGGGCACTGGACAGATTGAAGTAATTTCAAGAGTAATATTTTAAATATACTGAAAACTCAGTAAAGTGTAGTTTTTCAAAAATACTTTATTTACAACTTCACTTTGGTAGTCTCATGAATTTCACATACATGTATATGCCTATATGGAATCTGTCAAACCCATAACATTTGTTTGAAAAAAAAAATTACATGTATTTTTAAAAAATTCTGAATTTCATTTTACCAAATCCCAATTTTGGCATACCAAAACATGAATTACAGAAAAAAAGGTTAATATAAAATTGGAGATTTCTTAAACATGTCAACAACATTAAAATGCACTGCTTCAATAATTATTGTCACAAACAATGCACCAACACTGATACAAGGAAGAAGTCTCTCTCTACTTGGTGAATCGTACAACAGAATACACAAATAATCCCGTCCATGAAGAAGCACTGAATGATTGATATCTACTGAATCCTGTCAGAAATAAAGCATATATAAAGGTCTGTTTTATTTCACCAGTTTGAGAGCTTTAGAAATACATAACACAATATCATCCCTGAATTGTTTCTCTCACGTTTCCAGTTATAAGGAAGGATCCCGAAATCTGACGGCCTGTTCTCGAACGCGTCGTTCATACTCCACACGATTTTGACTGAAAAAGACAATTGTAATTCCTTATTATTTACAATGTATATCATGCAACTGTAAATTCCATATGTTTTTACATTCTAAACAAAATAATTTCTTAACAACAAATTATTTCTTAAGAACATTAATACTGAAGAAGTACGACAAGGAGACAAACAGATGGATGGGAAACCTACGACCCCCTTCAGTTTCATCAGGAGGGGACTTGTAAGGAGAGTGATACTGGAACTTTATTATTGAGGACGAATTAAGACAGGGGGACAGACAGACAGACAGGGGACTTGTATTTACCAGTAGATGGTGTAGGCCTCGGCTTGAGCTGGATCCTTCACATTAGGTTCATTTAACAGTTCTTGGATACCCAATAAAATCTACCAAAAAAATTACATAAGATTTCTTTTATATATCTGGTTTTTAGACAAGAGCATTTGAAGAAAAGTTTCCGTAACAGAACATTGCAAGTTATTGTCCCTGTTTGAGAATTCTGACCTGTTTAATCGTGACAGCCGGACGCCAGTCTTTCTCTTCGTCCAGTAGAGACAGACACACTGTGCCTGAGGGGTACACATTGGGGTGGAACAGTGGGGGCTCAAACTTACCTACAATCAAGATTTTCACAATATCAACTTTTATTATCCTAAAAGTTATTTCATAAGATTTACATTTTTTCCAACACAATGAAATTATTATACACTGCTCAATTTGTAAGTAATGTATGACAGCTTTTATTTATTAAATGTACATGTTTATACACTGTTTATACACTATTCACTGATAATTCAAAACTTAAAATGACTTACATTTTGGAGGTGAGCTGGGGTAATCTTCCTTAAATAACATTCTGAGTTTGTATAATCCTCCTTCCCATGGGGTCTGCAAAACATATAAGTTCCCTATCAATATTTTAGCTACAAATTATCTACTTTGACATTTGAAAATTTAACATCACTTCTGTATTGCTGTATTTAAATTGATTTTGCTGCTCTGGACAATTCTTTGAAAAAAATCTAAAAAAGAGAAATGATCAGTTACATGTATATTAGAATTTACTAGCACCCTCCTGCAAAAAAAATACCAAGAGGCTTAGAATCACTCTTCAGATAATTTGTACATCTAACTTAGTAACTATCACTAATATTTAAGTCTCTTTGTATCATAAATATGTAGATAAAGCCTTATTCCAAAAGTATATCACCATGACCTCCTGTTTTATTAAAACAATCTGAGAACTAGTTGCATCAAATGACAAAGAATAAAAGAATGATGAATCCAAACTTCTTATTCAAAACATTGAATATTGCCTTATTCCAAGAGTTGGACATTGTGACCTTCTTTTGGTTGACACAATCTGGGTCAACTAATTTTGGGTTCAAAAAGCTAAAAATCATGAGTCTAATTGATGAAACTAAACTGCTATAAATGCACTAGTACTGCATAGAAAACTAAATGTACTTACTCCCTTTTTGCCAGGTATTGCACACTCCCAATTTAATAAATTCAAAGTACCATCAGGATTTTTAGTGGGTCTTGCAACAAAGCCCTAAAATAAATAAAGAATATTGATTTATCTGGTAAAAACTCAAAAGATACATGTTTCACGTCAAGCAACATTTCTAAGACTAAAGCATCAAAAACTCTTTCAGTTTTCAATCTTTATGTTAACAGAATATCTTACAAATGGATGATCCTTGCGCCAGGCTTTGCGTTCCTCACTTAGTCTTCCAATGGCTATTCCTGACATTTTCACCTTGAAATTACATCATTGCACATCATTGATATTCATTAGAGAAATCCCAGGTATTCAAATACTGTAAACCAACTTTTATTTGCGACTTTATTTTGTGCTTTACCAGTTGTACAGTGGTTCGCGACAATATATTTTTGCGATCAAGCCTTTTTTTTTTGATAACAGACACTTAAAGGATCAGTTGGAAGCGAGAAATATTCGCGAATACAAGGCTCTAGCTGACCTCACGTAAATTTCTTGGATGCGAATAAAAGTTGGTTTACAGTACTTTGGTACTGGTTTATCCACCAGTTTTGAAGAAATTGATCTTGGATATCAATATAAACATTTTATTTAATTGTATCATTACAATATACATTAATTTGATGTATTTATAGCCTGACTTGATAATCATGATATTCAAGAATGTAGTACATATAATTGTAAAAAGGAAATTGAACATGTTGAATTTCAAGACAATTGATAAATGGAGGAAATTGTAATTGGTTTGAAAAAATAATTAAGAGTCCTTTTAAAAATATGTACAATAAAGAAGCACTGCTATGCCAAATATCCTCCATTAGTTACTGTACCTCAGGAATAAACTGGAAACAAAATACTTCTGACTTTCTCAAAATGAAAATCAAGTTCTTTAATCATGTTAATGAAATCAATGAGAAATAAATCTTTTTGAATTACAGATGAGAGACTTTAACTATATTCATTCATTCACAATCAATTATCAAGGGGAGAATGGTCTAGAAATCTCAAATAACCAAAATCTCTACCTTCTCATGTGGGTTTTTCAAGATTTTCGCTCAAATAATAGTCACGTGATTAATAAACAAGGTTCTTTTGATGCTTGCGTTCGACCAGAAATTCGTAGGAAATCGTACAATTATACGAAAAGAAGTTGGGATTTTCCGACCTTTGTATCCTGATATTATTATTTAGATTTATAATATCTATCATATTACAAAGAGTTATTTCTGTAGCTAAAACATTGCAAGATATGAATTACCGATAACTCAAATTTTAGAGATATCTTAAACAGAGACACGAAATAGATTAGGTTCGAATTACTTTCATTAAAACCGCAAATGCGATTAAGATCATTTGCAAACATGGATGCGCCCATGTCATTAGAAGAATGTAAAGAAAATGCAGTGAAAATAGTGAATAGCAAGTTTGGGAATGACGTTAAATCTTTATCTGACCTAAAGTCATTTTATTTAGAAACCAAAGCAACTACAGAGGCAATAGAGAGTCGAGTATGCAAGTTTGTTTTTAATTAACGAAGTTTGACAAACCTTCAAAATATACCAGCTGTTTAATGTTTCACTGAACTTATATATACCCATCTTAAGGACGTTCGATCCTGATATTTTCCTAAAATTAAGCATCATTTTTAGGTTCTAACAATAAAACTGAATTCTACAATGCAAATTAAACTTAGTTAGAATAATCTAACTGTGTCTCGGTACAGGCCCTCACAACAGTTAGAATACCAGTCTAGACGAACTCCAAAAACGGCGTTAACGGAAGTGAGAATTTCAGTCCAGAAAAGACTCCAAAAAACGAGTCCAACGCATGCGCAGTTATATAAAAAACGGTGAAAAATCGTGAAAAGTGGGCTCTTACAAAAAGTGTTTTTGCAAAAAATTGGATTACCTTACAATAATGTAAGTTCTCAGAAATGATAAATAATAAATGGTTTTAGAGAATGTATTTGTTAGAATTTTCATTTCATGTGCAAATAGTTTTTAATTTCAAGTCAAAGTTGACCAACTTCGAGGTTCAGCCAGACATCGTACAAGTAGGATACAAAATACAAATTAAACAGTCTTAATCTTATGAAAACATCTCTGTGGTTGATGATTTGTTTGTAGTGACTCAGTTAGTCTTTTTAGAACTACTTTTACTGATTTTAGAATTTTTTTTTTAACTGAGGAACGCTGGCGAATTTACAGTTCGAATTTCCTCTGTCTTTCATGTCTATCGTGTACGAATGAATTTCAGCATGTCTAGATCAGCAATAAGCAACTGCATTGTAAATACATCTTACCAATAATGAAAAAAGTACTGAATTGATGATTTAATTATAAATAAGAGTCGATCAGGTGACAGTTACATGAGAATCTATTCAGTTTCCACATTTCCTCCGAGGCTTTTTTGAAGAAAGTTCACGTTTCAAGTTAGAACAAATACAAAGAAAAATAAACGTTTGGGAAATGAACATATAATAATAAAAGGGGGAAATTTGTAAAATTGAACAATGTAATATAAATGTTGTAACTGTTAAACATTGACCGAATTTTTACCTATTTGTAATATTATTTCGTCATATAGGAATCCTGTATGACATCTGAATATTGAGAGCATTAGTATCACCATCGCTTTATACATAATATTTTCACATATGAATAGATATAATCATGAAACATTTTTAGAATTATAATCTATGAGTTTAAGAACTTAAAAAAAATCATTCTTTTAAAATTACGGTAAAAAAGTCTTCTCAAATCGAACCTGTTAATATCTCTGCTCCGCCGCCAAAATTGTGCAGTTTTACATTTAAAAAAAATACTATATAAGTGTCTTAGAAGTAAAATTTAAGTATCTTTATAGTGGGAATGGCATAAAATTTAAATCAAGGGGACAATAAATTAAGTTAGAAATTTAATTCTTACCGACTTTATTGAATCCCCGTGTCGTACGTATATTCCAAATCACAATTATGCAAGAATACAGAGCGATAAATAAGTCAATAACCACTAAATTATTTAATGGGTACAATTATTTATTCAACAAAAATTAAAATCCAGTCACAATTTACTAAATACAGCCATTATTCAGTCGTATTTGTGGAGAAAGCGAACGACAATCTATCGTTTGTTTATATCGGAAGCCATTTTGCCGCAATGCATGACGGAGCCAAAGACTTCTTTTTCGGAGTTCACGCCGTTTTTGGAGTTCGTCTAGACTGAATACGTCTCATATACTTGCAATGTAGCAAATCGGAGCGGATCCGCTCCGAAATGATTTTGAAGAATATAAAATGATTTGCACTGGGAATAACTACCAAAATAATCAACACAAACCTTCTTGAGATTGCTAATGCCTTTTATCCCAAAAAATAATCCATATAAATAAGAAAATCCAATTAATTTTCTCAACGTTTTTCTCGCGATTCAAATTACCTGCCATGTTTACATTTGGAACTCTCTAGATTGTTCCTATTAAATGCACTATGCGAGTTATCGCCCGTGTTTCTTTCTGCTACATTACGAATACACGGAACAAATTCTATCGTTAAACCGGGTCCGTAGGACAATATCATTTTAACGATAGAACATTCTATCTAATTAAACTATATTCAATGAAAAAACCGCAATTAAATTCCATTCAAGTAGAATTAAAATAGGGACTATATTTTGTAGCAGAAGGTTTTTTAGACGAAAATGATCAGTTTTTTTCCATTTGAACTATAACAGTACTGTTAATTTTGGATGTCTAATTTTCCATGCTGGTTGCACACAAAGCTGTTTTTTGCAGTGAAATATGTTATGCTGGTTCTGAAATATCTATTAAATTATTTCTTATGAATTCTATCAAAAAAGAGTGACAAATAAAGTAAATATATTCTGAAAATCCGGGAAAAAATTGAGCCAATTTTAACGTAAAATTCACACTTTTTTAGTAATATCTGAAAATGTACATCATATACCCCCACTTTTGATGTTCTTTTCTTAATATTCAAGATAACTTTGACCTATTTGCTTAAAATCAGAAAAAGTTTAAGACTTGAAAATAAATTTCTTGCTTATTATATTTTCAACGCCGGAAAAATAACATTTTATTAGTGCAGAAATAATTGATTATTCGAAGCAATTTGAAACTTTTTCTTAGGCACAATTTTTAAGTGTCTTTTTTAAACAGACATAGAGTTCATTTTGTTTCATGCTTTAATTGTATAAAAATATTGGACAATGTTGGAGGGAAAACGTCAAAGATTGTAATTTTTAATTAAGACACAAATTTCAATGCAGAAAGGTCATATTAAATGTACTGTAGCGCTAAAAGAAGCATATTGACCCCCATTTTTTGATTTGAATTTTAATCAAGCTATGTATGTAGAAACTAAAAATATACCTGGCAAGAAAAGTTTAAGACTTAAAATATCAGGATCGAACGTCGTTAAAGACTTTGTAAATTTTTTACTGATTCAATGTTTAATATTATCAGGACTTATATATTATCTATTTGGCAACATATTTTATCAATGCCTTTTATACACTGATCCGTGTACAGGTCCATCTAGATCTAACTACAATCTGGTATATGTTATGAATTTATAATAAATTGGGTATAATGTACATAAAGCATTCCTTAACTATAGACAGTGGTCTTAACCAGGAATGAACTTTATTAGCTCTTCTGAGCCAAAGGCTCAAAGAGCTAATGCTATGGCCATTTGTGCGGTGTGCGTCGTGCGGTGTGCGGTGTGTGTTAACTTTTTAGAAAATGGGCCATAACTCAAGAATGCCTTGGCCAATCAGTGTCAAATTTGTCACAGGGTATATTTGGCCCAAGGGCTATCATTTGTACTAAAATAAGGGTTGGGACCCTTAAACAAGGGGAGATAAAATTTTGTTAGATATCAATTAAAAGAGGTTTTCATAAAACTACTAGATATGAATAAGCTCACCTCTTGTTATAAACTACTGAATGATATAAAACGTGTCAAAATTTGAAAACAAGGAAAAAAAAATCAGAATTTTGTTAGATATCAATTAAAAGAGGTTTTCATAAAACTACTAGATATGAATAAGCTCACCTCTTGTTATAAACTACTGAATGATATAAAACGTGTCAAAATTTGAAAACAAGGAAAAAAAAATCAGAATTTTGTTAGATATCAATTAAAAGAGGTTTTCATAAAACTACTAGATATGAATAAGCTCACCTCTTGTTATAAACTACTGAATGATATAAAACGTGTCAAAATTTGAAAACAAGGAAAAAAAAATCAGAATTTTGTTAGATATCAATTAAAAGAGGTTTTCATAAAACTACTAGATATGAATAAGCTCACCTCTTGTTATAAACTACTGAATGATATAAAACGTGTCAAAATTTGAAAACAAGGAAAAAAAAATCAGAATTTTGTTAGATATCAATTAAAAGAGGTTTTCATAAAACTACTAGATATGAATAAGCTCACCTCTTGTTATAAACTACTGAATGATATAAAACGTGTCAAAATTTGAAAACAAGGAAAAAAAAATCAGAATTTTGTTAGATATCAATTAAAAGAGGTTTTCATAAAACTACTAGATATGAATAAGCTCACCTCTTGTTATAAACTACTGAATGATATAAAACGTGTCAAAATTTGAAAACAAGGAAAAAAAAATCAGAATTTTGTTAGATATCAATTAAAAGAGGTTTTCATAAAACTACTAGATATGAATAAGCTCACCTCTTGTTATAAACTACTGAATGATATAAAACGTGTCAAAATTTGAAAACAAGGAAAAAAAAATCAGAATTTTGTTAGATATCAATTAAAAGAGGTTTTCATAAAACTACTAGATATGAATAAGCTCACCTCTTGTTATAAACTACTGAATGATATAAAACGTGTCAAAATTTGAAAACAAGGAAAAAAAAATCAGAATTTTGTTAGATATCAATTAAAAGAGGTTTTCATAAAACTACTAGATATGAATAAGCTCACCTCTTGTTATAAACTACTGAATGATATAAAACGTGTCAAAATTTGAAAACAAGGAAAAAAAAATCAGAATTTTGTTAGATATCAATTAAAAGAGGTTTTCATAAAACTACTAGATATGAATAAGCTCACCTCTTGTTATAAACTACTGAATGATATAAAACGTGTCAAAATTTGAAAACAAGGAAAAAAAAATCAGAATTTTGTTAGATATCAATTAAAAGAGGTTTTCATAAAACTACTAGATATGAATAAGCTCACCTCTTGTTATAAACTACTGAATGATATAAAACGTGTCAAAATTTGAAAACAAGGAAAAAAAAATCAGAATTTTGTTAGATATCAATTAAAAGAGGTTTTCATAAAACTACTAGATATGAATAAGCTCACCTCTTGTTATAAACTACTGAATGATATAAAACGTGTCAAAATTTGAAAACAAAATTGTTTCAATTTTCTGAAAAATAAAAAAAAAAAATCAAACTTCCAAATGGCTAAAAAGATGTTTGGGTCGGGTGCATTTTCAGTGGGTCGGTAGGCAACTGCAAACAAACTTAATTTTATTTTAGGCCTAAAAATTAGGTCACATTGACCTACTTTTAACATTTTAATGCTATAATTAAGTATATCCAGTACTTATTGGCTTGGAATAATCAATCTTTGTCAGTTGATGCATTTTGGTTTTTCCAAGAATGTAGATGAAAAAGTAGGTCAAGGTGACTTACTTTTGAATATCTCACATACTTATTGGCTTAGAATCTTCAATCTTTGTCTATTAATGCATCTTGAGTCCTCAGAAAACTTCAATTTTAAAGTAGGTCATTGTGACCTACTTATGGTTTTTTTTTATAGCTTTATTAAAATATTTTCAGTTATAATTGGCTAAGAATCATTAAACTTTGTCAGTTGATGCAACTTGGCTCTTAGAATACTTAGGGTTAGAGGCTTCAAATAGAAGTGATAGGTTGTACAATTTATCAGAAGAGCGATTCAAGGCCCTTGGGCCTCTTGTTATATATGTTCCAAAATCAATTGATATTTTTATATTAAATACTGTTTTGAAATTACTGGAATTTTAGTAAAAATATTGTCTCATATCTTGTTGTTGACTGTATTGTATTGTCGCCCCATTTTTCCCAATCTGCTTCCTGTGCAGAGCGGTTCAACATTATTTTCAGCTGCTGCACATGGGAAAATATCATAATCTCACACTAAATAAATAACATCTAAATAGGTCGAAAATACAATGTGCCGGAATACTATACTGCTCATCAAAAAGTACAACATCAATAAAAAAGCAATATTAAAAAAACCTTAACTAAGAGAATTTTTTATGTATTTTGATTACAGTGTAATTATCACAGAAATGGTTAGCATCTTAATGCCATCTCACACATTGTCAAGTCAAACATAACTTCTTGTGTATATGTGAGATTGAAAATTAAAGAAAAATATGGCTTTGGTGAAAATTTCATGTCTGATGATTGTTTGTGTTTCACCATGATCTAATGGAATGCATAAAAAAAAATAATGTCACATTTTTTGCACAGCCTCTACACTATCAAATGTATGCAATTGGTTTACGAAGAATTTGAACCACAGGGTTTTCCCAAAGAATCAGCTTGACCAACCAAATTGACCGCTTCAATTAACACAAATGCTGCTTTGAAATATTAATTTTTTTAAATAAAAATTAAATTTTTAGCTCTTGTCCAGACATTTTGTTCATTAAAAACCCCAGCCCATAACCTGTTTCAACTGACCTCTAACCCTTAGTACAATTATTCCTACATGTACTTATTCTTTTATCAGCTTGCACTTACTGAATGGGATATTCCTCCTGAAGTTGATGAGGCACTGAAGAATGCAGAAGAAGCACAAACCTCAATAAAATCCCTACAGAAGAAGAGTGATTCTCTACATGGTGAAGTCGTAGATCATTGTAAAACACTGAAGAGTCTGGTGGATGATCTGACTCCCCTGATTGATCAGATAGATGAACTCAAGAAATACAGGCACTACTTATCATGTGTCACTCACATAGAAAACATCAGGCAAGTATTTAGGTCGCTCGACAAAAAAAAAATATTAAAAGCAAAATAAACAAAGCATTGTTATGTTACTTAGATGCCCTGTTCTGTAGCATTCAGATTCACTCGGCGTTGACGGCCAACAGAACAGCTGTAGCAGTGGAGGAGTTCTGTTCCATGTCGGAGTATTACCTACAGAAACAGAATTCACAATGTCAAAATCTCCTACAGTTCCTCAAAGAGACAATCATGTTCTGGTACAACATACTCAAAGAAAAACTCTCAAGGTACTTTTCCCTGATCGATACAGTAAAACTCATTCAGTACAAACACGGATATAGCCAAGTTTTTCTGGGTCCCGGGCAAAATTCTTATCAAATCCTTCTTAAATTTTACGGTTATGAAGAACTCTGATATAACAAATTTACATAAATAGCAAACTGATTTTAAGTTCTGTTTAAGGTTAAATATAATGGAAATTTACCTCTTTTAAAACGAACTTTCAAAGATCTCAAAATTATATAAATTGAACTTACTTTATTTTATTTCTTTTAGCATTTGTATTTAACATTCTATTCATAACAAAACCTTAGTTTTTGAAGGTATGTTTTGTAATATTTGCTTCCCTAACATATTTGGAAGTAATACTTGAAGGAAAACATGCTTTCCAACTTACACAAAAATTTTTTTTATGTCTTTAAAATATGCTACTCATGGGCATAGTGGTTTAAAATTAAATTAGTTTGTACTTACATGTATATGTATATGCATATTTTTTGACAATTAAAATTTATAGTTTTCAAAATTGTCTTTAAACTTATTGTTTGATTAATCCAGGAATCTTTATGTTAAATTTCAGTTTGTTGGAGGAGAGTTTGAAAGTGGTAGGGTGGCCATTAATTGCGACAGCAGTAAAAGCTCCTCCAGTCCCTTCAGACCCTTCACTTAATATGGATGCCATTTTCCTACAACTACTTCTTTTACAATTACCGTATCCTTCTGCAAATGTGAACAATTGACATAAACAGATATGTACATGTAAAATTGAAGCTTTAATAATTATTTCGTTTTTAGCTCACCTGAGCCGAAGGCTCAAGTGAGCTTTTCTGATCAAAATTTGTCCATTGTCTGTCATCATCATCGTCGTTGTCGTCGTTGTTGTCGTTAACTTTTCACATTTTTCATCTTCTTCTCAAGAACCACTGGGCCAATTTCAACCAAACTTGCCACAAAGTATCCTTGGGTGAAGGGGATTCAAGTTTGTTCAAATGAAGGGCCACGCCCTTTTCCAAGGGGAGATAATCATGAATTAAAGAAAAATTATTAGCATTTTAAAAAAATCTTCTTCTCAAGAACTACCGGGCCAGGAAAGATGAAACTCATGTGGAGTCATCCTCAGGTAATGTAGATTCAAGTTTGTTCAAGGCATGACCCCCAAGGGTAGGGCGGAGCCAAAATGGTCGATCAAAGTTTTACATAGGAATATATAGGAAAAATCTTTAAAAATCTTCTTCTCAAGAACCACTGGGCCAGGAAAGATGAAACTCATGTGGAATCATCCTCAGGTAATGTAGATTTAAGTTTGTTCAAGTCAAGACCCCCTGGGGTAGGGCGGGGCCAAAATGGCCGATCAAAATTTTACATAGGTATATATAGGAAAAATCTTTAAAAATCTTCTTCTCAAGAACCATTGATACAGGAAAGATGAAACTCATGTGAAATTATCCTCAGGTATTGTAGATTCAAGTTTGTTCAAGTCATGACCCCTGGGTAAGGGTGTGGCCAAAATGGCCGATCTAAGTTTTACATAGGAATATATAGGAAAAAATCTTTAAAAATCTTCTTCTCAAGAACCACTGGGCCAGGAAAGATGAAACTCATGTGGAATCATCCTTAGGTAATGTAGATTCAAGTTTGTTCAAGTCAAGACCCCCGGGGGTAAGGGTGTGGTCAAAATGGCCGACCAAAGTTTTACATGGAAATGTATAGGGAAACTTTTTTAAATCTTCTTTTCAAGTACTTCAAAGCCATGATTAGTAATATTTATATGGAATCATCCTCAGGTAATGTAGATTCTAGTTCGTTCAAATTCAAGCCCCCCCCGAACTTAAGTTAACTTTTAGTTCTGATCTGATATGTGTTTTTTCCTAGCTGATGTGCTCAGGTGAGCGCTGTGGCCCCTGGGCCTCTTGTTTATGTAATAAGGTGAGGATAGGAAAGTTTGGTTTGTGAATTTATTCACTTTCTCAGTGCTCTCCCCTATTTGACATATAACTTCATAATTCTAAGACAGTGAATGGCATGTTGTAAATTTAAATATCATACACTTATATTGCAAGAAAATTTTCTTAATAAAGTAACAGAGATCCTTTGAGTGTGGAAGTAGAGAAGAAGACACTGAATTTCATGTCTCAGGATTTCTCATTTAAACCATTACTCCTGCCAATTCAACACTTAGTTACTCCTCTGCACAAGCGATTTAAATTCCACTTTTATGGCAATAAACAGACAAATAACTGGGAAAAGGTAAATCAAAAAGTACTAGTGTATCTTAATTCCTTAAGAAAGTTTTAAGAAATAAATATGCCATTAATATACCATCATTCTGAAATAATATACCATTAAATGTGAATTTGCTATTCATGACATTATAAAGGATGGTTTTATTTACAGCCGGAGTGGTACTTTGGGCAAGTGTTGAACTGGATAAGGGACCACTCCTCCTTCTTAGACCAGAGAATTCAACCCTTATTGGAAATTGCTGGACTTTATGCAGTTGATGCAAAGGTTACAGATTTAATATTTTTGAAATAATTCTTGGTATTGAGATTACCATCCTCATCTCCTCATAATTCATTTTGCTACATGTTTATTGTTGACAGGTGGAGTTTATGCGAGGCCTGGTGGTGCTGGTCATGGAGAAGATGGCGTCAGACCTTCCTACCATCATGGAGGACGAGCACCTGTTCTGCCACCTGGTGGATGAAGCCATTTTCTTTGACCACGAGCTTCATCAGATCTATGACTATCCTGCTGGCCTGAACAGCAGCATGGATCTCCTGACCGTGTCTAAAGTGTTTGAACGATGGATTGAAATCGAAAAGAAGTGTAAGGCATCTCTACAACTGTATATGTTATTACTTTAGCTTGTAAATATTCCTCTCATTAATGGTGAAAAAGTATTTATTCCTAATATTAGGTGGTTTTGAAAATCTTATATACTTGCAGTTCTTTGTTTGTTACAGTTGCCATAGAGAAGATGGATGCTTTGCTATCTTCTCCAACTGCATGGGAGTCTCAGTATAAAAACATAGCAGACATTGACACTCTAAAAGTCCCAGAGTGTGGAGAGAGCTTTATCACTCTTATGTCCACCATTACTGGTAAGTTAACAAATACATTCTAGATAGCTGTTTAATTATCCCCATCAATGTCTTTTCTTACTATCTCTGTGTCTTAGACAAGAACAAATTTCTCCTACTTTATTTTATTCTCTTTCATAAAACATGGGATCTTTTTACAGACAGGTACAAGTATTTGCCCTCTCCAGACCACAGACTAAAGTTTCTCAGCATGCAGTTAGAATTACTGGAGGACTTCAGAATCCGTCTGGTCCAAGTGATGAAGGAAGTAACCCATAATTCTCTAGGCGACACATTTTGTGCCATATTAAATGCTGTTCATTACATAACAGAGGTCCTGAGAGAGTGGTGCAATACAACTGTAAGTTTATTCATTAAAATGTCATAGTCAATTGTGATTATGAAATGTGTATATGACTAAGGCCATGCAAAGTTAATTCCTTGGTTCTCAGGCCTTTTTTCAAGAAATATGATGAGGGAGGGAGGCTTTTTTAGCTCACCTGAGCCGAAGGCTCAAGTGAGCTTTTCTTATCAAATTTTGTCCGTCGTCCGTCTGTCCGTCCGTCTAGCTGTCTGTCTGTCCCTCTGTCTGTCTGTCCGTCTGTAAACTTTTCACGTTTTGGACTTCTTCTCAAGAACCACTGGGCCAATTTTGACCAAACTTGGTACAAAGCATCCTTGGGTGAAGGGGAATTTAAATTGTTAAAATGAAGGGACATATCCCCTTGCAAGGGGAGATAATCAAGAAAAGAGAAAAATAGGGTTGGGTCATTAAAAAATCTTCTTCTCAAGAACCACTGGGCCAGAAAAGCTGAAACTTATGTGGAAGCATCCTGGTATAATGTAGATTCTAAATT